>JBAMBO010000481.1:0-365007 GCA_037044535.1 Lordiphosa magnipectinata
TTTTAATGTAATTGAGTGAAATAGCCTCCCAGGACTCTTTTATTCCTTCAATGAGTTCAGCTTCAGTTGAATATTGCCTGCCTGACTCGTACACCTTGTGTGTTAACCATCCCTAAACATTTATAATGTTCAGATCGGGCGAGTATGGCGGCCAAGTTAGCAATTCCACGTTTTGACCCTCAATCCAGGACTTTACGATCCTGGCTGTGTGGATAGGTGCGTTATCTTGCTGTAACTTCCATTCCAAGGATCCAAAAATATCCTTGATTGCAGGGAAAGCCGTTTTCAGTACACGATTGTACTCAATGCCATTCATACGGCTGGTTAGAAATCGCAGTTCTATGGTGCCATAGTAATCGATCTAAAGTAAGCTCTTCCTTTCTGAGAATATGAAAGTAGTGGGCATATCCATCAGGACCCTCCAAATTTTTTTTCGTCTGAAAAGACTACACGCTCCCACTCCTTGGTCCAGGACACATTCGATCGACAGAAGTCGAGCCGTTGCATCTTTCGAAGTTGGTTTAGTGGTGGTTTTTTTTTTTAATTTCAGACGCTTTATATGTTCAGCATTCGATATTACTCTTTTTGAACAGTCTGAAAGCATGCTTTAACACCAGTTTTTATTTGGGCGGCTGAGTCGTGAGAATTAGATGCGTGCCTTAATATAATTCGCTTGTCAGCTGCTGTTATTACTGATGAGGGCCGACCTTTCATGTTTTTCCCATAGGTATAATATTTTTTTATATTTGAAGAATCGAGTGACCGCACTCCCTGAATTGGGACTGCTCAAATCTTCTGAAATTACATTATAGTTATTTTATGGGTAAGCCTTGCCAACAGTAGTGCCCCAGTTGCACAAATGTTGTGGTAAAGCACGCAGTCTTAGGCACAAACGAGAGCTCACTCACACAGCATCACTCACTTCATATCTTTTCGATGCTTCTTGTTATTGAACAAATGATTTACTTCAAATATATTGGTGTCTACTTTGCCATAAGCATTGTATGGGCATGCCTGCTTTAAATCATGAACTAGAAACGAAAGTGACATTTCAAATACTTTTATAAGAACTTGCAGTTGAAAATATTAAAACAGTATATATAGAGAGTGTACAAACTTCGATGTGTCTTAAGCCACTTGCTGCTTGCTGCTTTCATCTATGAAAAATCCATATTCTATAGCATACTTATGTGCGCTCAAAATGTTTACCAAATGCCTTTTGCATTAAACGCCTTTATGCCAAATTGAACACAATTAAATTAGTTGCGGCCAAGGGATTAAGGTGCAAAATTGCCAACGGTCTTAACGTAGAGGTAGATGTTGCTGCTGCTGTTGTTGGTGTCTTTGTTTATGTATAACTAATTGGCTATGTAAATGGCAGCAGAGTGTGCGTTTGTCTCTCTGTCTCTCTCTGTGTGTGTGTGTGTATGTGCTGTTAATTACGAGCATAGGCAGCCGCAGCTTATAGATGAATGTATGGTCAGAGTTTGGGAATGTTGGGGCGGAGGTGAAGCTGTAGGTGATATATGCTGAGAGCTTGCCAGCAGCACTCCACCCACATTGACATTTCGAGCAGCGTTGTCATGAAACCTTTTGCTAAGGATTATGCAAATCTGCCACTCATCGTGCACACACACACACACAGCCGAACCTAGGCATGCCTTCATTTACATTTACATTCAGCTAGCTGAAGATTTGCGCATCATAATTTATGCCGCCCTGCCAACAACAACAACAAACTGAGAGAGGGCGAGTGAGACAGACAGACCGACAGACAGACAGACACTTCACTCACAACGCCTCAAAAATTGCCCACAGTTATGACAGCAGGCACAAGGACAACCCGGCAGGTGAACCAGCCTGACAGTCCACAATAACAACAACAACAACAACAGCAACAATAACAACTTTAGTAAAAATCCATTTCGTTCCCAATTCACGTCCAGAGAGTGGTTTTTGCTGCTCGCTTGCCTCGCATAATTAAATCATAAAAAAAAATGCTTTTTTAATGAAATTAGTTGGTTTTGTTTTACACTTTTCGCTGCGCCTGATTTGCCATAATTAATACCCAAGTGGGCGAGGGTTATCTGACATTTGACTGCCCCTGCACTTATGAAAAGCGCTTAAATTAACTAACCCCTTGGGGAGGGACGACAAATGCAAACACCGTAAACACCTTTAAAAGCCAAAGCTCTCCAGCTGCCTGATCCTGATAGTTGGCACTGCAATTTTGCATACGAGTGGTCGAGAAGGGATAGCGGGGCAGCTGTGGGGGGGCTTTACAAAATGTGTAGTTTATTTGCAATTTTTTAGCCAAAAACCAGCTTTCTTTTTCTCTCCCTCTTTCTCTTTCCCTTTGCATGTGGAATTTTTGTTATCGCAGAGCATGCAGCAGCAGCGGCAGTTGCATCAGCTGCAATAAAATCAGTGGCCAAAGGTTGCAGCAGCTGAGGTCAGTTGGGGTCTCTGGCATGTGTGGGTGTCTCTGTCCGTGTGCCTGTTAAATAGAACATTTGCACTAAAAACTTGCACACTGAAAATTTGAAATTTTGCCATTTGTTTTTTTT
This sequence comes from Lordiphosa magnipectinata, assembly GCA_037044535.1. Lineage (NCBI taxonomy): Eukaryota > Metazoa > Arthropoda > Insecta > Diptera > Drosophilidae > Lordiphosa > Lordiphosa magnipectinata. The sequence goes on from JBAMBO010000481.1 coordinate 2,568, forward strand.
TTGTGTATTTTTCCAGGTTTGTTTAGTATTTGGGGAAAAGAGCTTGGTGATTTGCATTTAAAAGGTGTGTCGATGGCCTGGCAGAATAGGGGGAAAGTGGAATAGAGATGTAGTTTGACCTTTTCAATGTATCGCTTTGCGAATGAATGCGCACCCTCTTCCGGTAGATGGGGCTACAAAAATATAATGGACATTTTAGGTAGGAGCAAAACTGCAAGTTGGAAAAGTGAAATAAGCTTAGAGTATCTGAGGGATTGCTCTGGAAATATAAACAAAGGTTAATATTTTAAAAGCATCTTTACGAATTATGCAGTTTATTTTTAGACACAATGTGATTGTTTCTGTGAATCTTCTTGGTTGCTGATGTCGGCATTTGGTATAAGTCGGCCTTTGGGATTCCCAAGCGATTATAGCAAGCTAGCTTCTGCTAGCCCGCTGAAGACAGGCAAAGACTGCTGATGATTGAATTGTGGTAATTCATGAAATAGCTATACAGAGTGTGTTTCTTGTTTTAGAGAAGTTATGAAGAAGAACATAATTTATTGAACTGAATACAAAAGGCATTGGACTCCAGGATATACAACCTGCTGAGCTACAGAAGAGAGCATGCCGAGTGGGGTACCACAACCATGACGAAAGAGTCACATGGCGGAAAGCCTCAGGGCGGAGTCCTGTCGCCCCTTCTATGGAAAATTGTGGTCAACGAACTATTACTAAAATTCCGCAGGAAAGCACGCAAGATAACCGACATATGCGGATCATGGGAAAATGTCCATCGACTTTCAGCTCAATCATGGACTCTACACTCAAAGAGATACTAAAGTGGGCCACTATGCGGAGAAGACGGACCTGATTCTCTTCACCAAGAGATACAAGGTACCGCAATGGTACGATAAATGAAACAGTAGTAATCGATAATAAACTGTAATGGAGACACAATGTGGAGGCAACCAATGCGCTATATGCATCCCAGAAGATGCTAAGTCTAACGCACTGGCGATACTACTTCATGGCATATTGGTATGGTGGCAAGCCACGGAGACGTCCACATATCTAAAGCTGATGGAAAAGGCCCAGCGGCAGGCATTAGTCTGCATAACGGGGGCGCTGAGGTCCACTCCAACATAAGCACTCGAGCACATCGTAGGAGTCAACCCCCTGGACATGTGCGGCAGGCACCATGGCGCTACAAAGCTATGGACACAGCATGGTGGGTAGAGTGATCAACAGTAGCATGGACTCCATGATCCCAAAAACCAACTTCATAGGCGAATCAGCACTAATGACACAACAGGCCATCATGGGCCTAAGTGAAGAATTGGAGTTTTCCTAATGCAAATATTGCAACCAAACAAACCCTAATACTGCGATATCAGAGGAGGAGGCTAACATAAGGGACCATCCTCGGCTATAATTTTGGTTTCATGCATTTTTGTCCTTATCGAAAATTAAAACTAAATATTGTAACAAACCTGTCTCCAAATTCGGAACTAGTACGCTTTTTTTCAGCAGGCTAAACACAATCTTTTTAGGTTGTCTTTAAAATTTGTGAATATTTCCCCATAATAAAGCACAACCTACACTGAGAACAAAAAACAATCTAAAACATTGATTATCCTGAAACGAGACGAAACGGTGTCAGAATTCGACAGAGACGAAATAATCTTAACCCAAGGTTATATATTCAATTTAAATCTTAATGCAACAAAATTGAATTAAGATCGTTTATACTCGACTTTAAGATGAAACAAACTCATTTTTTAATATGAAAAATAGACAAAAATAAATTAAGCATTTTTTATTTATAGGTGATGGGTGGAAAAAAGAGGTGGTGTGTTTGGTTGGTTTGTTTAGTTAGTTGATTTAGTTATTAACATTTTCTTCTTTTTGAAAAACTTATAAAAATCTTAAAATATTAATCCTTAATCAATAATTACCTTCTGCGTACTGAAACACTGACACCACCACTTTACTAACGAGCGGCAACTGTTAGGCCCAACCAGTTGCAGCATAAGAGCAGAGATTTTCGCAGCCTGAGTTCTTATACTGCAACTGGCTGGGCTTAACAATTGACCCCCTACGGCAAAATCGACTAATCGGCCCAGCCAATGTGTTATTGAACGAAGAGGAGAGTTGCATTGCAACCGAAAATTGTTTATTTTTGTTTTTTTTTAGCAAAATAAATCTATATATATCAAACAAAATTTCAACTGAAGCTTTACAGGCAACTGAGAAGTTGCGAGATGATAAATCTTGTTTTTAAGATTTCTAAGCTCATTTCAAGGTTTTTCAATCTTGTTTTTATAAGCTTGCAAGGTTCTTGAAAACGAGATTTTCAATCTAGATTTTAGATTGATTTTTTTTCTCAATGTACTGTCTTCTATTCAATTAATACAGCGTACTTTACATAGAATTAATATTATTGCCGACAACGGCTGAATTTTTAGTTTACTCATAATTGGATGAGCCTCTGGTCATGGACGCCACATGCGCCTATCGAAATAGCTGCTGTGACATTTACTAATTTGTCCGTAATAGTCATCAGGGCAGCAAGGGCGTTCATCATATTGGTCATTTGGTAGACCAGTTTATCAATTTTCTTCTCCAGAGTGGAGAAGATGACGTTTTCGTTCACTGGAGGCTAATCAACTGGTCCAGCTTTTGACCAATATCTTCTCTTGGCTGATGATTGTACCGCTGATTGCTATGGCTGTGGCTTCTGTTGCCTTAATGAGTGGCAGACTCAAGATCCACTCAGTGCTCATTATCATTGGCATTATCATTGGGGCTTGACTGCTCCCGGCTATGTTATGTGTTGCGCATCGCACTGAGCCTTGTATAATTTGTATGTAATATTTGATTGCTAGCTGGAGCCTTGTTGATTTAAGCCTTGTTGCACATTGGTGCCCATCTGGATCTGTTGTTGTCTCGCAGGCATTCTTCTTCTGCTATCGAACAATATTTGCTCCCTGAAATTTCAAGGTCTCCTGGTTTCAGGTTCTTGCTCTGACTGCTGTGGCTATTGTATATTCTAACGATCAGGAGAGGAACGCATTCTTGAAGCATATCCTTGTATCAGGCACAACTGGCTTCAGGGCTATTTGCCTAGCTTGGTCATTCGAGTGGTATCTCAATCTTTTCCCATATCTAGAGCAGGCCTCCGTGTAGATATTTTCAACTGTTTTGATATTGAAATCTGTATGAATAGTTCTGGATCTTAATATTTGGTTTTGGGCGACTTGCAATCGTTTAAACTGTGTTTCGCATAATAACGGACCCCATACAGATAAGGCATATTGCCAAATTGGCGAAATCAGTTGCTTGTGTAGCGTTGTTTGAGCAAATTACTGTTATCTGAAATTAGCCAATGCAGTTTGTTTGCTCTGGCCCTGGGCCCTCCAACAAGTGCAGTTGCGTGGCTAGAGAGCAGAAAGTTTTGTGTAGGCCGGCTTGTCTTAGGTGGGTAGATTGGCTGCTGGTTATGTCGCCAGGTGTGCATAACATGTTTGGTTTTGCACCATTTTATTTTATTTTAACAGGAATTGATCCAACTTAGCAATTGCTTCATGTGGCGTATTGGTACGAAGGCAGGATTTTGGTGTCATCTGCGTATGTGGCCATCATTAGCTTTTGGGAACTTTAGAGAAATCTGTCTTGCGGCAATGGTTCCGGCATATCAGATGTGTAAAACGTGTAAAGTACTGGCCTTAGGATGCTTCCTTGTGAGACTCCAGCACATATTTGTTTCTGACTTTTGGTACTTATCGAAAATTAAACTAAATATTATAACGAACCTGCGGCTCAACTCAGGAACTAGTACCCTAATCGTTGCTGCTAAGGTAATGTATCAAGTCATCGATACACCGATAGCCAACTAATTTGTGATCGATACATCTATCAGACCGATGACGATTTATCCATCTCTCTAGTTTTTCGTCTTGTATTAAATACATGTGCCAATGAAAGACCTATGTGATTTGTTAACTAAATTGATTGGCGGACATTCTTCCTTGTGAAAAGCTTGGCTGCGTATCTCCTGCTTCTCTATCTTCTCCGCGCTGCGTGCGCTGGTCAACTGGAGGTTGATTTGGCCCCCATCACCTAACAGAAATTAGTTATACCGCTCGGCTAACCTCCAAGGCGTGGTTAATTCAAGTTGACCAAATTTCGCTACAATATTATGCTTTGGTTGAACTACTTGGGTCAGAGACGTGACTTTTTATACCCGTTACTCGTAGAGTAAAAGGGTATACTAAAGTCGTGCAAATGTATGTAACAGGCAGAAGGAATCATTTCCGACCATATAAAGTATATATATTCTTGATCAGTATCAACAGCCGAGTCGATATAGCCATGTCCGTCTGTCCGTCTGTCCGTCTGTCCGTCCGTCCGTCCGTCCGTCTGTCTGTATGAACACCTAGATCTCAGAGACTAGAAGAGCTAGAGCAACCAAATTTGAAATGTAGACTCCTTTTGTCTGCACGCAGATCAAGTTTATTTTCAATTTTTGCCACGCCCCCTCACGCCCCCGCAATTTGGAAAAAACGTCATATCTCCTACAGTTTTGATGATAGATGGTTCGTACTTTCTAGAGATATCTAGTACTCAAAATTATTTATCGATTTGCTGAAGGAATGATAAAGATCTGATGAACGATACTCAAGTTATGAGCAAAAAACGGTCAGTTAACACCCACCACCCACCCCACCCATAACCTAAGCATTGCGTTCAGCAGCAATCTTAGTGAGAGAGAGAAAGAGAGAGAGAGACTTAGAGAGCGCACTGCGTTGTGCGTTGTGTGTTAACTGGCCGTTTGACTCGTGACCAAATTCGAGTTGCGACATTAAGGGTGCAGAGTATGTAATAGTCGGGGCTTGACCGACTGTCTTATTAGGAAAGGTGATACGTTTTCAAAAGTTTTGTTGTCTGATCTGTTTATCGTGATGAATTTGGAGTCATTTATGTTGGATTTAGTAATTGCCAAATGTCTATTAATATCTGGCGGATAATAAATAGCCGAGTTAAAAAATGTTGCATACTTTTCGGCTGACCCACCTCAGGTGGACAGGACCCCAGGAAGGCTATTAAAAATTTGTTTCCATGAGTAACGGGTATATCGAAGTCGGTTAGAGCCGACTTTAACTTACGCTCTCGTTTTCAATGCCATAACACAAGTGCCTCAAAAAGTGCAAAAGCAGTGTAAATTGTTGTTGTAGAATTCTTATACTTGTCTTTTTAGTTTTATGCTGCGTATAAAGCAGCGATGGTCAGCTGTTCCTCCCTGGGGGCGAAGACATTTCGATATTTACACATATACGAGCCGAACGCATGCCGAAGCTGAGGAGAAGAGAGCAAAAAGCCTTTCAGTCGCTGGCTAGCCTTAGATGTGGTCACTCTTACTTTCTGGACTCGCTCTCGTTGGCCAACACTAGTATATAGTATGCTTACTTAGACATTCACAGTTAGAGATTATCTTTCACTGTTAAGGAGACACTGATTAGACGGGAGAATCAGTGATGGGATAGAAGAACTTTTTCGAAATACCGCAGATTATTCAAGTCTTTGGTCAACAAATCATTTTCAATTACCTATCTATAGAACTAAAATTGTTTACCAAGTGGGCCTTACATCGACATTAGTGCTAAACACCTTTACGCATTGAAGGGTAGTAGGCCAGAAATAGAAATGTAGGTAAATCATAATGCCTAGATCAGCGGTGGGCACTAGTTCCATAAGCATGGATTTGGATGTTTTATCTCACTTCAAAACTAGCTAATAGCACTTGCTGCGCTGTCTTCTGGTGCGAGCTGGCGCCAATTCGCATGGATTTAGTTGTACACTTCGAAGCGAGGCAATTGCTTGTGCCTCTGAATGACGCAAAATAACTCTCGGAGCAATGCCGCTGGTCTAGATGAATGCTGCGCTTGCTTACCGTGAAAAATAAGCTATTCAATGTCATAAGCGAAAGAATTCCACTTTGAATTAAGGCGACATTCCCTTATCAAAAGTATCAGAGTTTAAGTGTCTAATTCCAGGTCCTTTTGACTTCATTCTCTTGGTTTAAGTTAAAGTAAAAACAAAATATTTGCCGAAATGCATATGCATATTTAATTATTTATCTGCTAAAGGGTATAACCTAATTCATCTGTATGCATTTCGCTGGCATTTTTTTTTTTGTTCACCCACCGACAGCAACATGAAATGAAAAATGGCAAAACAATGAATGCAATGCAACAAAACATTTCAAATATACATAAAATGAATGGCAAATAAAATGTGCAAGTTTGAAAATAATACAACAAAAATAAAGAAAGAAAAAGTAGGAATATATAAAAAACGCGTTGCCCTGGCAACATGAAATTGGCTGGCAACTGGGCCATAAATTGCTCTCTTTCTCTGCACATACATATAGCTATATATATATATATATATATACAGACAATCCACGTTGTTGTCATTCCTGTTGTACGCATGCAACTATTAATCATATTGAGCCATCCCAGCTAATCAATCTTTTCCCCAAAGCAATCTCATCCTTGTATCTCGACTAGGGGGAAGAAAAATGGCCGTTAAAGTCATTAACGCCTCGCTGGCCACCTGCCCAGGGGGTAACGGCTAAGCCGCCAGTTGCCATTTTGCTATTTTGTTTATGGCCGTGGCGCAAATCTCTTAGCCCGAGCCGCTGCCCAATGAGGCGGCAGGCAAAAGCCAAAGGGGATTAGTTGTAATCAATAACTTGGCCAAGTATGTTTGCCGGAGCAGGGGCTGCTGCTGTTGTTTGCCTGTCGAAACTTCTGCACAGCTTACGGCCGGGCTTAGAGCACACCGAAGTTATTATTATAATTTTCTTTGGCCACTGCGGATTAATTGAAAAGTTTGCCATTAAGAATTTGCGCTTGGTTAACTCGGCCGGTCTTTTGTTTCCGACTCTCACTCTCTCTGCCGAGTAGATTGCCGTTTATAGGTGTCGCCTCAACTATTTGATCGTTATAGATTCTGACAGTTTGGTGTTTCCACCGTGATGATGAAAATTACTTAAAAGCATTTTGCTTCCCGGCGCTGATTTGATTGATGGGCGTTTATGGATTTCGCTTCCATTTTTTTCTCTCTCGTCATTATATTCGCATTATCAAGTGGGTGGGAACCTGCGGCTGGCGGAGACGGCAATGAAGCATTGCAAATGGCAGTTGACGTCTTGCGGTGAAGAGCTGACAAAAAGTTGCGCCAATTTGTGTCAATTATCAGAAGCCTCACCTGCGAGCCAGAGTCAGAGGGCCAGTCGCTGGTGTGAGGGTTGGGGAGAGTTGAGTTTCGAAAAGGGATGTTAAAAATAAAGAAAAACAACAAATAATGGTACTCTCAGTGGTGCAATTTGATATGCTTAATGTGTTAGGCAAATAGACTTGGCCAGGGAATTGCAGGGCAAGCCAACCATATTGTTTACAAATATTTCACTCAGTTTTTCCCTAGCCCGCAGCAAAAGTATCCTCTTACTGGTTTAAAGAATTTAAAAAAAAAAAACTTAAATGGAGTTTCGAATTACCTTAAACAACTTGTTCGAACTCAAATCAAATATCAAGTTTGTGGAAATGGAAAAGGAAAAATAAGATTTCAAGATGGGGTGGAAGTGGAAAATTAGCTTATAACTCACCCTGAGAAAAAATGCAGGTTAAGCAGTTAATCTTAAGTATTGTTCACGCAAATAATGAAGTTAGATCTTCTACATTAAAATTTTTCAATATTTCTTTGATAATGCGTATCTACATCACTAAAGTAAGGTCTGAGAAAGGTTTCTGCTTTCTCGGCAAAGCCTGGAAGCTAATTAGTCTGAGAGTCTGAAGTGAGTCTTATTTAAACTTGGGGTGGAAAGCCCCTTGAGAAGTATAAACATATACATATATAATTGGAGTTACGAAATAGTTGAATTAAGAAACTTTAACCAGCGTCAATTCTGAACATTTAAGCTGAATTGATAAGATTTCTTTCTCTTGTTAAGTATTTGATATATGATGATATATGAAATAGAGCCCTGCTTGAATGGAGTCAAAGTGCCCTTCGATTCATGTTTTAAAAAAATGGTTCAAGTAAAACAAGTCAGAAATTGTTTAACTAACTTAAATTAACTTAAGCCTCCTCGATCAAAACAGAAAGGTTTGGCGAGCATTTATAGCAGCATCCATGAACGTTAAGCGGTTCAGTTCTTAATATCGGGCCAAAGAAGTAGAATGCTTCATGTAGAAGAAGAAATGGCTTGGTTCTCCTGAATTACTGAATCCGCTCAGTTCGTATATGCCATAATTTTACTATAATTAATCAGTTTTCCAACTATTCTATTACAAAATAGCAGGTACCCGGCCTGCGTTAATACGCCCCCATTAGTGTTTTAAACACAAAATTCGCAGAATGAATATTGCGCTTAACTGCATATTTGTGGAATCTATGTAAATAGGCTCTGGATCTAATTTTGCTTTAAGCAGCTGAAGCCTCAGTGTTGCCACTCAACGTGCTGAAGTTAATTTAAAAACGAGAAGGCTAAGCTAACTTCGTCTGTGCTACGAACCCCATGAGCTTTTTGAGTTGAGCATAATTGATCTAGTTGCTTTGTTGAACTGATCTAAGCTGAATCATTTCAAACAGGTCATGAGCTATTTATTATTCAATAAATCAATAATTTTGTGAGCTATGAATATAAGTTTCTAGATAGACCAAATCAGAAACAAAGTCAAAGGGGAACTTTGATTCAATTCATGCAGGGATCTGATTTAAAAGTTTAAAAAAATGGCTAAAAGTTCTAAAAATATTTCCACCGACGTATTAAAATGGTCAAGCAGTGCGTTACGGACTGAAGGACGGAATTAAAAATAAATTGCAGTGTCTGAAATTGATTTAGATAAAGGCATGTACGAGGCACACTGCACTTGGAGCGCCGTCTGCTTGTGTGTCTCGGCGCCGGTACGCTGCATTTTGTGGTTTTAACTCACTTCCGAGCAAGGCAATTGGACTTGTTGCGCCATCTGCTAGTACGGGTTTGTGACTACGAAGCGCCTAAGTGACGCCAGTTGCCGAAAAATAACTCTCGGAGCGATGGGAGCAAAGACGTGCCCACCGCTGTCGTAAATTCTTCAACTTTGGCAAAACTAACAACCCTTCAGTATCGCTCAGTACTAAATGAAAGCTGAATCAGCACTGATTTGAAAGGGCTGGTACTGAAATCAAGGCTGCATTTTACTTTGCATTTCAGTCATGAATTTAACATATGCAGGGCCTACTACTTCACAACCTTCGTTTCTTTTAGACATCGATTTCAGTACTGAACTCATGAGTAAATTTCATTTGTAGTACTCAAAACAGTTCTGAAATCAGTCTTGAGTTGAAGCAATTCCGACTTCTTAGGTCTCAGTTCAGCACTGATAAATTCAAAAGTGCGGTTTGGAATTGCTGCGAAATATGTAATGTAAAAGTGGCTCAAACAGCACCTTCAAAGCAGGGCCAGGGCCAAGCTTCTCTAAATCTCTTGTGCTCTGGGTGTGGCGCACCAGTAGAATGTGTGCCTCGGACCATCAAATACGAAAAGTTTTTTCTTTCTTTAGAAAAAAGCTTTTACACACCCGGTCACCTTCACCAGCTGTGAAGTAACTAGCCATGAAAAAAATTATAATCACACACGCCAAGAGATTGTGAGAAGCTTGGCAGCCAAATATACTTTTTGGTGCTATTCCAGAATGTCTTGTCCCGAAGCTTCCTATTACCAGCAGCTTGTGTCGCGGATAACATAAGTAAATTGGTTTGGAAATAAAACTTGCTGCGTAGCCAAGAGAATTCCATGAATCTTGAATTTTTCTAAGCGCATTCATGACAATAAATGGCATTCATTAAGTGATACGCAAAACAAGTGAGAAAATAGGTCGAGCTTGTGTTACTTGCGAGGTGTCATCGAGTTGTGTTACTCGCAGCCCGCAGTAGATCTTTGATTTCGGCAACCAGATTTCGCGGCGACTTGTAAGAGTCGACGAGCTCGCAAATACAATGTTCCGCACATACACGGGTGCTTTTGCATTTTCTCTTTTGTGTACAGCCATTTCTTATACGAGCTCAGCGGGCTACGAGCGTTGAGTTTACTTGGTGAACGAGGTTACTCGTGACAGCTCTTTGCAGTTTTCTGGTTTGAACGCTGATCAAGTTTGTTTCACACAATTTTTAACATATCGATATCTGCTTTTTAATTTTACGATTCCATATCTCGTAAGCTATTTTGAATTTTGCTTTTATATCTTTAGCAAAGTTGTTGCGCTTGGCTTGGCCTACAAAACATTTCATAGTGGCAATTCAAAAAAATTACTTCTTCATACTCAGCACTACAAAAGTTGCCCAAAAAAACAATTTTTGACCATTTTCTATCAGTTTTTCAACTTTATCTTGAAACCCGTTACAAATTTGGAGAGGTAATACAGTACGTAGTTGTAGCTTAGACCAAAATAAACAAACCGTTAAAACGAACCAACTTCATTTAATTACTCTTTCACATAGTTATAGACCCACAAACACGTTCAACTGTCACAAAAATTCGAAAAAACTAATATTTTCGATAAAAAAGTATATATATTATATTAAATTTCATAATTATAGTTTTCATTTTTTACATTTATCGAGTTTTGGTTACCATTCTACATGCTTAAGGGCCCTTAACTAAATGAATTACCAATCGAATGTAGTAAAATGTTATGTATGTTTCAATCGTTTGTTTATTTAAGTCTAAGCTATGTTTTTTTCCTGTATTGCTTAGACAAATTCGTAACAGTTTTCAAGACAACGTTGAAAAACAGTACAAAATAAGGGGAAAACCAGATGGTTTTACGACATTTTTGTAGTTTCGAATATAAAGATGTGACTTTTTTAACTTGCAACTCAGAAATGTTTTGTACGCCAAGCCAAGAGCAACAACTTTTTCTAAGACGTCAAAGCGAAATTCCAAATAGCTTACGAGATATTTAGTTGCAAATATTGCAAAGTGCAATAAAAATAAAACCAAACCTAGCGAAGGTATTTGTTCTTTCAGAATTTTTTGGTCTCAATCAACTTTTTAGTGTTGCTCCGTGTAAGCTTAGAACGCTGATTGGTTCCTAAAAGAGTCACCAGACCTAAAGTTCTTCACTTTTCATTTCATTTTGTCTGTTGATCTGATTAAAGTATCATATCACCATCTTCTTTCAGCCATTTATTTACTTTTCACACCTAGTTGTACTCCACTTAGAGTACACACCATCTGTCCGCCTTCTATGCTTAATGAATTTCTGGTCGGCTTCAGAATCCTAAAGTCGCTCATTAAAATCGCGCAAAAAAAAAAAAAAAAGAAATCGTCTAACAAATCGATTTTCGTTTAGTATCGTAATCAACAACACAAAATTTTTGTTCTCGTGCTAAAAATTTGTTTTGTACGCTATAACAAGTCTGGCAAAATCACTGGGCCCTTCTGGCCCTCCTCGCTCTTATTTCTAACATGGCTGAATGGAGAACTTAAAGAGCACTCGAACAGCACTCAGCCGCAAACACACACACACACACACACACACACACACACCATCATACTTGATATGCATATGTGTGTGAGTGTGTATTTAAGTGGAGTTGCTGCAGGTGGGAGAGAGTTCTGTGCTTTGCAGTACTTGTCAAGATTGAATTTGGTATGAATTTTTTTTAGGGGGTTTTCTCTTCTTTTTTTGGCGTTTTTATTGATCAAACAAAACGTAGCAAGTGGCAGCCAGTGAAGGTGTCATTGCTTACAGGGCACATCCCCATCGCCCCGTCTCTGCCGCTGCCTAGAACACGCGCAATGCGAATAGCTTGCATGATTTGTTCCACAACTGTCATTCCGATTTTTGTTTTCTTTTTATGATTATTATTTGCTTCATTTCGTTTAGCATGACTCTATAGGGGATATATAGTGGGTATGCACTTTGACTTACCGGACCAAACTGTTCAAAGTAGCTTTTGACATCCTCCAGTGTGGTGGGCGCCGAGAGGCCGCCCACAAAGATTTTCTTCGTTCTCGTCACCATCTGCAAAAGTCAAGAAAAACGACCGAATTAAGGGTTAAGAAATGAGTACGAGCATAAAGGTTAAGTGGGAAATGTTGCCTCATTTAGCCAGGGTCCTGGCATTTAAATATGCATTTATATGGGGTAGCCAAAAGTTATGGCCCGCCAGACGGCAAGGAGCCTTGAGTTTGAGTCGCCCAGCTCCTGTAACTTACGGCGACCAACTTTCGCTATGAGTCGTTCGACCATTTTGTGCAGCTTATGTACTACATGTGCATGTGTCTGCCAGGGAACGGGCGAAAGTGTGTCTGTGTGTGTGCAGCTGGCATATTTAAGCTGACAGTTTCAAGTGCCAACTTTACGCAGTTAGCGCTGCAGCCGAGCACCAAAAATGATGGCGAGACAAGGACGAGAGAAATGGAGGCAACTCAGACTGCGTGTGTGTCTGTGTGTGTGTGTGTGTGTGTGTAGTGCAACGCCAGCCTTTTCAGCCCGCAGGCAAGCGTAAACTGTTAACGTTAAGTGACGGCAGTTAAGGCACAGTGGGAAGTGCAAAACTATGGCTAGAACTGCCAGGGATACTGCAAATCCGTCTATTAGAAACAAAAATCTTAATCTAACCATTTTTACAACAAATAACTTCAACAAAGTTGATCATTTTCGCTTTCGAATGTATCGAATAGCAGTGGAAACTCTTTAAAAGAGTAAACAAAAAGATAAATTTGACCATGATAAGAACCGTGCAGGTCGCCAAACAAATTGCACCATTAACAAGCCTCAAAATCTTGAAAAGGTGAGGATCTTTAATAAAAAAAATAGAGAAAAGCTAACTTTGGCCCGACCGAAGTTTATATACCCTTGTAGTTAGATGGCGCCACTACTTTGAGCATTAGCTTGCCAGTTTGTTATATGGCAGCTATACGATATATTCATTCGATTTTTACCAAACTTTCCAAAATTGTGTGGAAACAGATAATATTCATAACTGAAAAGCATAAAGACGCTACCATTGAAAACAAGAAAGTTTTTCTCACAAGAACTACATTTTCGACCGATCGTTCTTATGGCATCTATATGCTATAGTCATCCGATTTATATCAAAATTGGCAGAATTGTGTGGTAGCATATAATATTGATCAATAACAAGTTTGGGAGCGATAGCATTGAAAATCAAAAGGGTTTTCCAACTAAGGCTTTTTTCAGACCTAACTTTTGTATGGCCGCTATACTATATAGATGTCAGATTTTCAAAAAAATTGGTGGAACTATGTAAAAGCATACAAAACTGATAGATACGAGGTTTGGTGGCGTTTGCGTTGGAAACAAAAAAGTTTTTCTCACTAGAACTACTTTTTCGACCAATCGTTCCTATGGCAGCTATATGCTATAGTCATCCGATTTGGATTAAAATTGGCAGAATTGTGAAGTAGCATTTAATATTGATCAATAACAAGTTTGGGAGCGATAGCATTGAAAACAAAAAAGGTTTTCCTACCAAGACTTTTTTTCAGACCTAGCTTTTGTATGGCAGCTATACTATATAGATGTTCGATTTTCATCAAAATTGTTGGAACTATGTAAAAGCATAAAAAACTGATAGATACGAGGTTTGGTGGCGTTTGCGTTGAAAACAAAAAAGTAGAACTACTTTTTCGACCGATCGTTCCTATGGCAGGCTTATGCTATAGTCAGCCGATTTGGATCAAAATTGGCACAATTGTGTGGTAGCATATAATATTGATCAATAACAAGTTTGAGAGCGATAGCATTGAAAACAAAAAAGTTTTTCTTAACATTTCTAAGACATTTTTTCAGAACTATCTTTTGAATGGCAGCTGTACTAAATAGTTGACCGATTTTCATTTCACTTGATGGAAAAGCATAGAAAACTTATAACTACGAGGTTTTGGGGACGTTTGCGTTGAAGACAAAAAAGTTTTTCAAACTAAAACTACTTTTTCGACCGATTGTTCCTATGGCAGCTATATGCTGCAGTCCTCCGATCCGGCCGGTTCTGACAAATGTGCAGTGTCTTTGTACCAAAAGACTTCGTGCAAAGTTTAGTTAAGATAGCTTTTAAACTGACTGTAGCTTTGACTGACTATATCAACTCAGCTCGTCATGCTGATCAAGAATATATATACTTCATGTGGTCGGAGATGCTTCCATCTATAAGTTGCGACGATGAGATATGCCGACGACTTAAGTCTCCCTCCACAGGTCGAATAATGAAATGCGTTTGGCCTAGTACTCGTTTATATACCAAAAATTGCTTAAGGAATTTTTTCTTGCCTCGTTCTGTTGTCTGGTCAAATAGACACAAAATACACAAAAGGAATTTCGAGAGTTGGGATATCGATGAACCGTCTGGATTGTATTGAAAGCTTATATCACTTGAAGAAATATTGTGCAGTTAATTATTCCTTGTCAAATATGAATTGAGGGCAAAATTAAAGCCTTAAAAGTGTTATCGAAAGTTGATGTTAGCCGGCTCAAGGTCGCGAAAAAAAAACTTAGTGCTGTTGCTTTGTTTCCAATATATTTCGAATGCGCATCGGCATCCGTCTTCAGGGACGCTATAAAACAATGTACCAATTATCACAATACATTGAAAAACATTTTTTACATACAATTTATAACACGTCTGTACCGCTTGAAGTGGAGTTCAGTACTAAATTATTGCTTATTTATTTATTCATTTATTCGCCAATTGAACAAAGATTTTAACTGGCTACTCTATTTCTTAACTTAAATTATATAACTTAAATTAGTTTCTAAAAGAAGAAAAGTATTCAGCTAACAAGATTTTGATAGCTGATTTATTGGAGTCGAATTCAAATCGCATGCCAACGGGTAAGGAGTTAAAGTTTTTAAGAGCCCTTGATATGGGTTCATTAAGGGAATAATTAGTTCGGGAAAATTGGTTGGACAAGGGTTGGAAGGTTCTAAGATTTCTGCCTGGTACATTTAAATTTATCTTTCCTAACAAGGTAGGACAATCAATGCAGCCAAAAACTAGATCGTTCAAAAACAGTAAAGATGCAATAGTTCTTCTATTTTCCAGGGTGGAGAGATGCACCAAGGCACATCTACTTAAATAAGGTGGCAAAGGATCAGAAAGTTTGAGCGGAAGAAGAGCGAATTTTAGAAATTTTTTTTGCACCCTTTCAAGCCTCTTTGTATGAAATGCACTAGAGGGATTCCAAATAAATGGAGCATACTCCAACTTGTAACCCACAAATGCAGAGTAAAGGCTCAACCTAGTATAAGGAGCCTTGAATTGGCTGGCATTGCGCTTGACAAAGCCAAACATGGAATAGGCCTTTGGCAAAATAAAATTTATGTGCTCATTAAAGGTAAATTTTTTGTCAAATTTCACTCCCAAATCAATGGTCTCGACCCGGCTCGTTAAAGTTTAATTAGAAATCGAGTAAGTGGCCGTGATATTGTAGAAGCATTTGCTATAACTAACAATAAAGCATTTGTTGAGATTAAGAGGGAGTAAGTTGAGAGCACGCCATGCAGTGACCCTATCTAGATCAGATTGTAACAATCGACTACCATTTAAGGATTTAATTGATCGGTAAATTTTAAGATCATCAGCATACAGCAGAAACTCTGAGTTACGAAAATGCATACAAATATCATTAATAAAAATAATGAAAAGTAAAGGACCAAGGGCACTCCCCTGTGGAAGTCCTGAAGGAGCCACATATGGAAAAGAAAGCAGTCCGGCAGTCCAAGTAAGATTGAATCCAGCACAATAAAAAGGAATGAAACCCTAGCTTAAAAAGCTTGGCGATGATTAGATGCCTGTATAAGTGGGCGCAGTTTCAGTGTCCGTTTTGTAGTTTAGTCTCTTGTCTGTAGCTGTGTCAATAATATGTAGCATTTCCATTGCATTTTATAAATAACATTGCTTTTGTCGGCTTTGTCTATTTCAGACTTCGTCTTGTTGTAAAAATTTCTCATTGTATGTTGTGTCTATTGAAACATTCAGATTTCGCGAAATTCTCTGAGAGTTTCGGAACGTAAGTAAGGAATATTTTATTTTCAGTTTATTTCCATGTCTGTAAATAGTGGAATCTAAATAGAGAAGTTTTCCATTTATTTCTATAGAAAGAGTTTAGTGCTTCTAATGTATCCTGAACCACGGTTTTCTTAATTATGGCAAACAGATCGTTCACATATTTAGTTAGCAGTCTGGGTGGGTGCCTAAGTTTCTTCATTGTGTTATCCAGAAGTTCTTCCATCACAATGTTTGCTATTAACGGGGATGCTGGGGAACCCATTGGGTATAAAGTTGGTCATTTTAGATGAAATATCTGTTTTCCATTATGCAAAATTTTAAAATTTCCATAAACATTGGATTCAGAATTTCGATGTATTCTTCTCTTGCTATCCGATTTTTTCTAATGATGTGTAATGCCAAGTCTATGGGGATGCTCGGGAATAATGAGACTATTTCAAAAAAGTCGATTTCATCTTTTACTTCAACCTAAATTCTCATTAGTTGAACTAAGAAACGGAAACGAATTGCTACGAATTGGACTGCACCTGCACCTGCAACTAGAGTGAGGTAGTTTTTGAGAGCCAGAGAACGCTGGAAATGAATTACAGAAATGGTTCAGATTATGTTTGAAAGAAAATCAGATGGAAACCCTATGAAGCAGGGAACAAAAAGTGACTGCTGGCCAGTGACTAATAAGCTGTTTGCTCTCTTGGCACAAGCTACAGCATGCGAAGTGTTCAGCTCCTGCGGGCCAGGCATATCAATCGCTGCTAAGTATTTCCTTGATATAGCCAAATACATTACAACTCACAAAGATGAGTAAAGGCCCTGGTTGGGCGAAATTTCAATGCGGACCTTCGTTTCTACAAGTGAGTGCGAAGTCTGCCGATCAAAATTTTGCACACACACAGCACTTATATGCAAAATCGTAGGTTCACATCGAAAATTTCAATTTATGTCCGTTAAACATCTTTGTGAATTATAGAGTATTTGATTTAGCTATATCTCTCTGTCCTTACGAACAAACAGATCTCACAGATGATGTGAGCGAGAGAACTCTAAC
Organism: Lordiphosa magnipectinata; assembly: GCA_037044535.1. Taxonomy (NCBI): domain Eukaryota; kingdom Metazoa; phylum Arthropoda; class Insecta; order Diptera; family Drosophilidae; genus Lordiphosa; species Lordiphosa magnipectinata. Next base: position 19,678 of record JBAMBO010000481.1, read on the forward strand.
TGGAATTTGCAAACTCCTTATATCTACAGGCAAATGAAGTTAGTTTGCCAGTTGGTAAGTTAAAATTAGAAAGTCTTGAGAGTGTTCAAAGATATTTGAACAGTGCATTGTGATGCCTAGGGACTCAACTAGACTAAAACCTAAAACCCTAAACAAGGGCCACATCTGTTATCAATCAATTATAAAAACCAAGCAGCACACAACCATATGGTAAGTAAGTGCGTTGCTTGGAGAACCAATGTCATACTTAAAACCATTCAACTTCTAGAAAAGGAGCTAGTCACTTGGACCATATATGCGGTTTACTCAAGAGAGTAAGTTGTCTTGAATGGAGAAGTTTGTCAGTTCACCATTTCAATTTTTACGGCCTTGTTGAATAAGAGAGACAGTATTTTTCAAAGGCGAGGAAATTGATGTTTTCGATTAATACACCGAGAAAAATATTGATAATTTTTCATATCAATTTTACTCCGATATAAAAAATATATGAAATTGATATGTTTAGAAATTCAAATGGATATTTTTAAACATATCAATTTTACATTTTTAATATCATTCTGAAATTATTCAATATCAATTTCAGTAAATGACATTATTTTGGATCAGAATGATATTATTTTCTTGCCAAATGATAAGAAAAATTTTAAAATAAAATTTATCTTTTTTTTTTCTCAGTGTATGGATGATTTTAATGAGTAACGTATGGCATGACTGTAAAGTATAGCAATTTAGTCGTGCGAAACGGTCTTACTAATAAATTAAGAAAGTAGTCTGTATAGCAATTTCAAATGATTGCCTACTTCACACTTGCTTACCATCTTCAGTCTAGCCTAAAACCAGTTGCGAATTGCAATTAGAGCAAAAACAGCCCATGGAGCAATGCTACAAAATCGCTCCAACTTTTACTGCATTTAAATGAAACGATTTCTGAAACTCTCCGTGCGATTTTGCATAATTTCCCTGGCATTTTGTGAGAGGAAAAGTTGCCTACATAATTTTGGGGCTAATTTCAGATTATTATTAAGACAACGTTGATTGAAGTGGCAATTGGGCCCTTTCACAACACAGAACTTATTAAGTTGATTTTAAGTGAGTTTCATACGGTTCATTTAAAAATCTCCACCAATCCCTTTGCCCATGGTAGCCCTAGCTCAACCCTAGACCGGATGAAGCTGATGACGCTGATTGCACTGACGCTTGCAAGCTGCAATTTATGAGCACGGCACGGGCACGGGCGCAGACAACAGAGCGAAGGGAGACGACGATGTGGGATACGTCCGTTAAGGAAGCTAACGATATGTAACAGCGGTGCTGATGTTTCTGCAGTGCCAGCAGTAAAATTCATACAATGTCGTAAAATTAAAACACTTGTGCTGTCGCACACTCACACACACACACACACACAACTACAACTACAAAGTTGGTCGTGCAGCTTTTGGCAAGGCAAATCGCTTTGGCCTGTCTTTTTTGTCTGTGCTGCACTTTAGTCAGTCAGAGAGGGCGTCGCACCGCGGGCGGGCACCCTAACAATTTGCAACAAAAAAAAAAAAAAAAGAAGAATCAAGTTGAGAGCGCTGCAAGAAAGTAACTGTAACAACATGACGTCGCTTCTTGGCCCATCATCACCAGCCACAAAATGGGAACAGAAATTGCAGCGTTGTTAAAAAGCGATTCAAACTGCAGTGCCCAGCACTTTTATACCCCGCCTCCACCCCACCGACCACGACCAACTCTTCACTAATCACTGGCCCATGGAGGAGGCGGCGAGCTACTTAAACTAATAAACTGGTCGTCCACTGTCAGTCACTTCTTGGCTGGTGGCTTCGCAATGTCATCATCAAATATAAATGAACCGGCAGGCAGCGGAGCTTCGGAACACGCCCAGTGCTGATAGCGAGGCATGAATCAAAAACCAAAAACACACCCAAAGACCGAAAACCAAAACCATATCCAAAGCGACCTCTGACCTCCGGCCCCGGCACAAACACACCGACAAATGGAACCACACACGCATACTAACGAAGTGACACGGCATTTTAACGGCCACCGCAGCGTAGCACAGATTAGGAATGTCAATATTAGCCACAAGGACCAGGACTACGATGAGCAGCAAGTATCGGGTGAGGAGTTTGGGGGGGGTGGTATTGGCCTGTACTGCCGAACATTTGACAAATGACGTCAGGAGTGGTCGAAGCAGAAGGCGGACCACTTACAATGCAGTTGACAAGAAAGTCGGCTAGATGGAGCGATAATGTAAAACAGCCGCCGGAAGTGGCCCAAGAGCAGGGGCAATCGTTGGAGTTGTATGATATTGATACTGATGGAAAACATGCCAATGGCGAGGTGTGTAAATACGAAATGGGAAACCACATTTTATTGATCCGAACAGGGTGATAAGGTGATGAATTTTGATGACATTCCGAATATTGTACTAAAATCTTTGAATAACTTGAAAATGGATAAGAAAGTTTTTAAGGATGTTAATGAAAGTGTAATGAAACTACACACTTGTGCTTTTCAAATCGGTTACAAGTGGAAGGGAAATTAAGAATATTTTAGCTGGGAAGCTATGGAAAAAACTGCTTGCAAAAACCAGGTAGCCTTTTTACAATATTATTAAACGCACTTCTGCTCATTGAAAACGGGTCTCTGCAAAAAGTCTTCAATATTGGAAGTCCAAAAACTCAAGAACTCACAAATATGCATAACGCAGAATATCAAAATGCCACAAGGTGGACATTTTTTGGACGCTTCGCGTCAAATACACTTGCATTTGTATGGGTGCGCCAGATGTTCATTAACGAACACGAACGAAGAGGGCCCCTCTAGTAACTGACCACACTTTCTTTTACAATATTCACTACGTCGCTTATTAATATATATAGAAGAAGACTTAAGCAAGTTTAACAATAAAACAACAAACAAATAAACAATTTAACAATATTTGGTACAATAATAGAGTAATTATGCATATACAACAATTTAATCACAATTATCAATTATAAAATCAAAATTATTTCAATAGCGTATACTTTTCGCTTGCACATACTTGCTCTCTCACTTACAAAACTGAGAGCACAAGACGTTCTTGCTCTTAGTGATGCTGCTCTCAGCAATGCACACAGAAAACCACCCCATTTGCACACTGAAAAAGTGAAACTGAGCAGACTGCGTCAAAGCAGAACTAAATAGAAACGTAGTCGGCCGAACAAAAATACACACGCTCAGCATACTAATGTAAAATTGAAAATCCACATCGAAAATCCACGCTAAAAATTGTTGCCTGATATTCACTTATATAGCCGTTATGCAACTTTGTGTTCTAGGGTCCATCTTTCAAAATTAGCCAATTCTTACCTATTTGTAATATGTTTACTTACAATAAATTTTATTGAAAAAAGTGAATGTAATTAAATGGACTTACTAAGGTCCACACAGTAGTAGATCCTAGTAGAGATTACATTACCATAAATGCAAGTTGAACTCTGTAGCTCGCATTTGTTGCATTGTGGTTTTCACAAGACCTTTCATAAGAATGTTAACTAAGTTTTTGAAGCTGCGGATTTGGTGTGCACGCATGCTGCAACAATGCTGCATTCAGTGTGAATATAGATTTAAGCGTCTTTAAGAGCTAGATTACTTTTTTCCTGCAATTCTCAAAGCACAAGTCTAGTTAGTTGGGTTTAGTTTTCCATGGTCCCAATGTTCAGCTCTGATTTCTTGCAGGATTTGGCAGATTGCGATGAAATGGATTGTGTCTTCAATGCTGTTGAGATAGCACATGGAACATACGTTGAGTGCATTTCCATATGATCTCTGTGATTGAGTTGCAGCAATTTGCAGCGGGCACAGAAAACGAAGGAAATAAGTGAGAGGCTGTAAAGTTTGCACGATTGCTACAGTCAATCCTCGCTAGTGAGATTTTTTCCAGGATGGTTTATCGCTTATGTCAATTAAAGCCAAAGAGCTCCAAACCTTAAAGCACTGAGATCGTCGTTCCTGCCAAATTTTTATCATAGTGTCGTTTCTTATGCCTCGCGCCCTGCATGTATACGATCATTGATTTCCTATGTTTGGTGGAATTACAATAACAAAATGTACCCAAAGAGCATACGGCTGGGCAACGCTGTTCTAATGTATCCAAAGTGTGAGCTTAGAGTATAAGAAAAAGGCGAAGGGTGACCAGTTTCTACTTGGAATGCGTAGTTCGGTGAATTATGTGATAGACGAAAGACTTTTTTAATAAAATATCTTTGAAATCTTTCTATTTCTTCGTATGTCCTGAATCCCCACATCTAAGAAGCATAACACACAATTGAAATGGGCTGTGGTTTCAAACAAGGCTGCAAACCCCCTGAGAACCAGCGAAATATTGGAAATCCGGAGATTTTACCATAAGCGATTGCATTTCTAACTAAGCGTGAATGATTTTTGATGTAAAGTGACAAGATAAAGTATGATGATGATTATACGGAAAGAACCCGTTTGACCATATGATGAATCAACTTGGCTTTGAACGGACGGTATAGATCACAATTACTATTAAGTGATTTACATTACGCTTGGTTTTCACGCCGAACAATTGTTCTAAAATCTTCAGCAAATCATTATCAACTATGAGTTCATTCTTCTACTATGAGTTCAGTACCAGAATTGGCTTCAGGATTCTCAGACCCCAGAATTCATATTTTGCTGACAAAAAACAGTTGCAAAGCAACTGACTCAACGTCTGATTGTGAAGAAGAGAAGCTTATGAAAGCAATAATCAAATATAAAAAATATAAAAGCTGTGACTGATGTTATAGATAACTTTGAAAATTGTCAAAAAGCACATTCATTACCTTAGATCAACGAATGTTTAAAAATTTTGGAAAGGTCATAAAAACGAAGACTTAAAAAATATTGCCTTTACTATAGAAAATCAGGTATCAGTTGAACGAGTATTTTCAACACTTAAGTTTGTTCTTTCTGATTTAAGAGCTACTGGAAGTTATAATGCTTAAACTAAGCAGATTCTAAAAATTGTTAATTTCAGCTAATGGATTTGATAATTACAATAACTCAAGTATTGAATATAATGATTAAGTATACGAATAGAGAGGTTTATTAATTTCATTATCAACGTAGAATTAATAAATCGAAAGTCAAACTATTCTTTTTTGCTCAAGCGAACCAAGGTTCGACACCAAAACCTTGGGTTCAGAGGTTCCAAAAACCGGTCCGCGAACCGAATTTTGGACAGTTCAATGGATGTTCAAGAATGTTCAAGAATTTAAGAGGTTTGCAGCCTTGGTTTCAAACATTCGGTATTTAACAATGTGTGGCAGGTGCTGCTTGTCCAAAAGCGTACTCCACGCTCTGTTAAGAACTTTGATAGAGTCTCTAATTTTTGCTTGCATGTGTACGTTCAGCGATATGTGTGGGGGACAGAGAAATTCCCAAATATTGCTGAATGCATGTGCCATTTCTCATTAGCAGCGATGCGACCTCGGTTGTCTCTTATGACCATGATTTTAGTTTTTTCTGTGTAGACTTCCAAACCCCAAAGACAGCAGTATGCGTACAGTTCGTTTAACGTATGTTGCAGGGCATTTGGTGAGTTTGCCCTTAGTACTACATCAAAAGTTTAACGCGCGAACCTCCAATTAAAATGCCTCCCTAAAGCGACGTTGTTAGGACGCATATAAAAAGCGCAAAACAAGAGCGGACTTAACAGGCACCCCTGCTTGACTCCAGAGTTGTTTGAAAACCATTTATACATTTGTGAGCCGTCCCATACTGAGCTTGTGTTGTGCTTGAATTACACTGTGACACATTTTTGAACTCAAAAAAGTTGATCGCGTTAAGACCAAAAAATTCTGAAAGGGTGTGATGGTAGTATAAAATCCCTGTCTGGGTTTGGTCAGATTAGCTGCCGTTTTCTTTTTATTGCACTTTGATCTTATCAGCTTCAGAGTAGGATTTACTATTTCATAACTCGTAAAGTATTTCAAATTTTGCTTCAATATCTTTGGAAAAGTTTTTGCTCTTGGCTTGGCCTACAAAACATTTCTTTGCAGCAAATCAAAAAATTTATATCTTCATACTCAAAATTACAAAAGTTACCCAAAAAACCAAGTTTAGACCACTTTTCTTACAGTTTTTCAACTTCATCTTGAAGCACGTTTCAAATTTGGACAAGTAATACAGCACAAAGTTGTAGCTTAGACCAAAATAAACAAACCGTTAAAACGAACCAACTTCATTTAGCTACTCCTTCATATACTTATAGGCCCACAAGCAAGTACAACTGTCATAAAAACTCGAAAAAACGAACTTTTTCGGTAAAAAAGTAAAAATATTAAATTTTGTATTTACAGTTTTTAAGAGTATGTTTTCTTACTATTTTCTTGATTTAATAAAAAACAATCGAAATTTTTGACTGTGTCGGCCAATTGGTACCAAAAATTGCCATTTTGCGAGTTTTGGTTCCAATTCTACATGCTTAAGGGCCCGAAGGACCAATCGAATGAAGTTGGTATGTTTCAATTGTTTGTTTATTTAAGTCTAAGCTACGTTTTTGTCCTGCACTGCTTAGTCAAATTCTTTACAGTTTTCAAGAAAAAGTTGAAAAAACCGAACAGAATTGGGGAAAACATGATGATTTTAAGACTTTTTTGTAATTTTGAGTATAAAGATGTGACTTTTTAGACTTGCTACTTAAGAAACCAAGAAAACTAAGCCAAGAGCAATGACTTCCTCTAAGACGTCAAAGCGAAATTCCAAATAGTTTACGAGGTATGGAGTTGCAAGTCCCGATCTTCTGATCGAGTGCAATAAACAGAAAACGGCAGCTAAGCATACCAAACTAAGCTAAGGTTTTTGTACTACCATCATACCCTTTCAGAATTTTTTGGTCTCGACTAGATCAACGTTTTAGTGATGTACAGTAATTACTGTTAAAAACTTATAGGAAACTTCAATGCAGCTTAGCTTGTAAATCAGGCTTCTTCGCTTAACTGAGTCAAATTCGGCTCTGAAGTCTAAAAGGCTGAGATAAAGTTTAGGTTTTTCTTCCGGAAACGTGAACGCTGTAGATGTTAGCACCAAAAGGCAATCCACCGTCGAGTATTCTCGCCTGAATCCGAATTGAAATTCGCTTAGCTTGTTCTGCCCTTCTAACCAAGACTCGAGCCGCGTATGAAGCACCGAAGTACAAATTTTTGCTATCGAGGTTATACCCGCCTCCGTCGGATTGCCTTTCTCTCAAAGTACAACTGAAAGTGTTACTCCAAACGAATTCATTCGTCAAGAACAACAAATCAACGTTGAGATTCACTGTCGCCAAATTGCATGCAAAAATTTTCCGTTTTTGCGTCCAAATTTGTTCCAAAAACTGGTTTGATATCGCAAAAGTTTTGCGAAAGTAAAAATAGGAGCATGGCTGATTGTCTGTTTCAGCGCCGGATGGATAATAAAAAACAATTCTGCTGTTTGGGCACATATTTATATCTTTAAATTGACTGTCGGGCAAAAGGATAACTAAAACATGCACAATCGCTTCAATTAAATTAAGTCAGAAAAGTAGAAGCCATTCTGAAATCATAGGCTGGCAGAGTGGAGGCTAATTAGTTTTTCCACGTTTTCTTAGCTTTCGAGAGTTACAAATTTACCGAGAATGCTAAAACTCAATTACCGTTTTCCGGGTAAGACTTCACTCGAGTTTTCTATAATTTGTTCATTATCGTGGAAGATGAAAGGCCAAATTGTTGGCTCAGAAAGGTGCAGGAAAAACTATAAATGGACAAATAAACTTAAATATTTAAAAATTATAAATGTTAAGAATGGACGTTCGTATTTCCTTATGACCTTTAAGCAGTTGTTTGACTGCATCACAAAATAGAATAAGAAATTGGTATCTTTGCATCAGTCTGATTCAGCAAATTGTTGACCAAAAATGATTATTAACTTAATTCAGAGGTGCGTTTTAGGAGCTCAAGTGTTGTTGTAAAGCACACAGCCAACGGCTTATAGACTAGCACACGATATTCTTCATATATATTGGTGTCATCACTGCCCTAAACAGTCTTTTGGGCATCCCTGCCCGATGACCTACATGGTAGATTGTGCTCTGAAATCAAATTAAAAACAAATGCATCAAATTTTCAGTTTTGAAATTAAAATTATTCTCATCTTTGGGGCAAACAAATCCGACATTGCCATCATCTCCATCATCTCCGTGTTGTCCTTGTCGTGTTAGTGGAAAGGCCAAATCAATTTAACACTTTCAACTAAATTATTCATTTTGCATAATAATTTTCAAATCTGTCAAAAACTCTCACACACACACACACACACACACACAGAGACAGGCGCAGGCAGGCTTTTAGAAATTTTCAGCGTTTTGCGGCCTGGTGGCGCGTCGTCTGCACTTTCACACGCGTTTTTGGTATGGGATTTTGCGGGTGGACCGAAAAGCACTCAAATAATTCCCTGGCGTAAGCTAAACCAGCTCAAAGTTGCGCCAACAATAGCGAAAAAGGTCTGCCCGGGGTTGGCGGAAAAAACCCTTTAACCGTGCGTAGGCATCGCCATTGTTGGCACCGCCGTCGCGGCCGTCCGTCGCGAACCGTCACAAATTCTGTTAAGCGAAAATTTCATCAACAACAATTTTCATTCGCCATTCAAACGGGCCGCGTCCTTCGCTCCTTCGCTGTCAAAATGAAAGGAAAATGTCTCATAAATCCTTTTAATATTAAATGAGCTCGTTCTACGCACACACTTAAAATTATGTGGCTAATGGGAGCAACTTGGCTGGAAATTGCGCGGAGTTTGGCGACACATGTTCCTGGGAATATGGTGGCAGGGACGGAGCATTGTGCTCCTCGCCAATTGTCATTAAATGTAATTTTTAAACCTGTTAGCGCATGTGTGCCATAAAATGTAACGTTAAAAAGGGTTTTGGGGTTGTCCTTTTTTTTTTTGTGTATTATTTTTTTGTATTTTCGGCTGCCATTTGCTTTTATTGTGAAATTAGTCGGCAAGCGGGTTTATTAAAGTTTTTCCCCGACCTCAAAATTCTTGGAAGGCACGTAGTAAGGGGCAAGAGGGGGGAGGACGACAACAATTTGTAACATTTGCCGCATTTCCCGCAAGCATTTTCTGTTAGGGATTCGGTACGGTTTGGTAACCCACTCGAAAAAGAGCTTCCACATCATTCAAAGTGACAAATTATCCATGCAAAATTTTTCATCACCCACCCCTTTGGTTGATGGGAGGGGTGAAGGGGTGTAAATAAAAGGGAGAGTTTTGAAATATGAGCATTGATAGAAAGTTTGACAAATACACGCTAATGGCAGATGACAATGCTGCAGACGCAGAGAACTCCTTACCCAAAAAGCATTCTCAGTTTGTTTCCAACACTCGAAAAAAATTAAGTGTTTTGTACACTAGACCGTACTTATCTCCATGGCGCAAAAAATGCAGAATATTTTATAGGGAATTGAACGAAATTCCAAAATCACATATTTTAAGTTTTGATGGAGGTTTGAAAGTTTCCAATTTATTCTAAATTTATTTTTGAACTGTCATTGTAGGCAGAGACCTTCGATCCTGTTGTTAGATTTGGTTATCATTTAAAATTTTTTTTAGCTTAACCTTGTTTGGGACTTGAACTCAGCACCACGAAGATTGAACACACGAACGACGGCATCTTAGCTCACACGACTATCAAGCATACGCGAGAGATAGAAACCAAATCATGCTTAAGAGTGCAGCCACTCTTTTGTCTTTACACTCAGTTTGCTTGCTCTCTCACTCAGTTACAAAGTACGATCCGTACTTAAGACAATCCGTTTCGGATAAATTCAGGCTGAATCATACTTTTACATTCAAGCTTACAGATTGCCTGGCATTTTTAGAGCGAAGCTCTTTTACGGTCGTTCGGCTGGGGGACTAAAACTAGAAAAATGTTGTCTTGGCGACAGATTCTTTTGAAAACGCCTTGTCTTTGGATGTTGTATTTGCAAATCAACCCGTTTTACCATTTGCCGTAGCAGCAGGTTTGTGGGTTGGTGCGAGGGTGAGGAGAGTGGTAGACAGTGGGTTAATAGTGAGCTAACAGTGACTTAACAATGACTAAACACTGACTTAACAGTGACTTGACAGTGACTTGACAGTGACTTGACAGTGACTTGACAGTGACTTGACAGTGACTTGACAGTGACTTGACAGTGACTTGACAGTGACTTGACAGTGACTTGACAGTGACTTGACAGTGACTTGACAGTGACTTGACAGTGACTTGACAGTGACTTGACAGTGACTTGACAGTGACTTGACAGTGACTTGACAGTGACTTGACAGTGACTTGACAGTGACTTGACAGTGACTTGACAGTGACTTGACAGTGACTTGACAGTCACTTGACAGTGACTTGACAGTGACTTGACAGTGCCTTGACAGTGACTTGACAGTGACTTGACAGTGACTTGACAGTGACTTGATAGTGACTTGACAGTGACCTAACAGTGACCTAACTGTGACTTAACAGTGACCCAACAGTGACTTGACAGTTACCTAACAGTATTACCTGTATAAGAAGGTTATAAAGAAATTTTTTTTTTAGTTTTGGCGCTTTTTTGTGAAGTATTTGTTACAAATTCATGTTTCAAGCATTGCCCGTCGCTTGATACTACATTTTCCCATCTTTCTGGCAATTAATAGAATTGATCCGATCCACGAATCGATCCAAATTTGGAGTTTTCGGAGTTGAAGAAGGGCATGCGTCATTGTCGAAAACAAAGATTAGTCGGATGGGGCAATGGTTCACCAGCATACATCAAACATCATCCATCAAAAAAAGTTTATTGGCTTATGCTTTGATGGAATTTTTTGTATGCGCAAAAGCTATCGTTTTCATTTTAAATGACATCATGACATGATTTTTCATCACATTCGTTCACCACAACAATCAAACTAGATCCATCGATTTTTTGTCATCGATTTGTGCTGGTGAACACGGCCAATGTCAGGGCTATACAGCGGGTGAGGAAGCGCTTCACATTTCAGCGTTTCAAGGTATGTTTTGACTGGCTTCGCAGCATGTGACCGAGCGTTGTCTTGTTTTAAATTTACCTCGTCGTACCTTTGGTCGTATTCTGGCCGTTTTTGCTCCAAAGCCCGGCTCAAACGCATTAATTGAGTTCGTTAGAGCTGCCCAGTGATGTTTTCACCCGGTTGTAGCAGCTTATATTATACCACGCCATTCTGATTTGGCGTCAACCTTGACCTTAAAAAAATCCTTAAAAACTCTTTTATACAATTTTCTCATATTTCTCAAGTAAATTCAGTTTCCAATTGTATGTAGAAGCAAAACGCTAAAGAAAGTGGAAATTGCATTTTGCAGATTTTCATTAAAAATTGAAAGATGAACTGACAGCAGAACTTACGGCTTATCTTGACAAATTACCAAGCCCCGTGCTTTGATCTTTAAAATTCAGTGGAAATCTCTGCTTTCATGGTCAGCCGTCAGTTCATCTTTCAGTCGCATGTGTGCGCCCGCCCTTTAGAGTAGAATTTTTAAGAATTTGTTTTCCACTTTCAGTATACAAAAATCTTGCTTTAAGAATTTGTGTCTACATTTATGTAATTTTACTTAATTTAAGAACCAAAAAGGTACTTGAAATTCCTTTCTGCAATCGTTATTTTCTAAGTGTACTCAATTCGCGTAGGCTTAATTCGATATGCTCCAGCAATGGGGCATTGTTTGGGCTTTTCGTCTTGCTTTCAATTAAAATGACCACTCACACACACACACACACACACTCACTCAGTCACTCACACACTTAAGCAAAAAAAAAAGGACCAGCTGCTGTGCGTGTGTTTTTGGGCCTAAACAAAATTTGTGCAATTTCCGTTACTAATACTTTTTGGTCAATTTCCTTCGCCAAAATTTGGCTGGGCTTTTTTTGGGCACTCTCGTCCTAGTTGATTTATTGCCCTGGCCGAAGAGACTCCACTCTCTGCTCCTTAATTTCGTTGATATTTATGCGGCAAATGTCCTTTTGAACGTAGCCAATAAACACGTTCCTGCCTGCTGTCACTGACAAGGGATAATGGGCTTTACTCATAGAGAAATCAGCATTTGAATATGCCCCGGGGACCAACTCCAGCCATCAAAAGGAATGCAAATGCAAATCGTGTGTCCTGCGTTGTCCTTGTAAATCAAATGAAATATATTACATTTCGAAGATTGATGCCAACGAGTTAAGAGCATTCCTGGCCGCATTTTAATGAGCTTCATAACAAAAACTAAACTAAAGCATCGTTCACAAATTGACGGGAGAGTGCGGGGATGGACTGGGAGTCCTGCCAAGTCACCTTATTTATGCATAACAATAATGAATATTATACAACAAGCCCGAAATGTAATTCTGTGTAATTAATTATTAATTTATGCGCATACATTTAACTCACACGCATTGTCGTCGACAGGCAGACAGGCAGGCAGGCAGGCAGGAGCACCAGGACACCAGCAGGACATGTGACTGCGTGTGTGTGTGACTGTGTGTGTGTGTGTATATTTTGGCATTGGCATGCTGGTACAATGGCGGCTGGCGGATGCGGAAACTGTTTTGCTGCCGTTGATGCTGCCAGCGAGAGAGAGCACCAAACCAGACCAAGCCAAGCCTTTGTTATTGCTTATGCTGGCTACCCAGTAATAACTGCAGGGGTATTTATGACTGTTTTTATTAACTAAAGGACACTCTCTTTGTATTTGAGAGCAAATTTATACAATTTTTACATTTTTTTTATGATTTTTTAGGTATTAAATAATAAAACGTTTTGTTTTGGTAAGAGAATAAGAAGTTTACTGTGCCATCGGTAAAACAAAGAATTGAACGAAATAGAAGCATTATATATTTGCGGAACAAAAGTCTTAGGGAACTCTAGAGACCAAGAAATAGTCAAATCAGCGGACTTTTTCAGTTGAACTTGCACGAAAGAAGTCTAAGTTGGCTCTGTAGACCAACAAGTTCAAGGCGACTGTTTTTTGGGATGCATGCGATGTCAATCACCATTAACTTGGGAAGGCTAAAACGATAATAGACGAATGTCTATTGGACTAAGGAACAAGGTTCGAACCAAAACTGGCTGTTGGAAGCTACTAAAACCGATATCGCTACCTGAACCTTATAGTTTATTGAAATTTCAAAGGTTTGCAGATTTGATTTGAAGCAAAAACCACCTCAGTTTTCTTTAGATACTTAAAGTGATCTTCCATAATGTGTATACAGGCGATAGCAAAATTGATAAAGGATCGAATGGAATTTGCTAAGAAATAAGTCACTTTGTTGTCAACAAATATCTTTAACTCATAAAGTCATTGTCTTTTCATACAGTCTGCAACTATAGGTAGAATAGTATACAAAACGACAATATGCAATGTGCTCAAAATCACCTTATTTTGAAGCATACAAATGCTTCACAACTTGCCAAAACTAATTAATACTAAACGCATATAATATACCTTAACACAAGCAGCCTGAACGTGTGACCGTAGAAGAGACAATTTAGTACTTCTAACTTCGATATGTACACTTTAAGTGTGGCTATTCATTTACAATAGACATAGAACTGTATGAATCTAATAAAGCCAAAACAATCAAATACAAAGTTTATTCACACCTAACAATAAGCCTATTTTATGTGCAATTCGATTCCTGAAATGAGCGACCATCTACCACAACATTTAGACAGACATAAATACAATTCATATACACACCGATAGCATATAAACCTAATTAGCTTTAGTTAATTCAGTGAATAATTGCCATTTGAAATTGATTTGAAACCTGAGTGTATCAATTAACTTTTCGTTTGATTATGGTAATGCTTATTTCGGGCATACTGGACCTCTCCATTCAACATAGTTCGAAATGTCGCAAAGTGGGAAAAATATTACTAGGATATATTGATCCTTGGCATCGGGTGCCAACGAATCTATGACAAAAAATCAATTATTTTTGTTAGATTTTTTTTAGTTTTCGTGATTGTGTAAGATGTCAATACATCGTAAAAATAGTTTCTTAAGCTTGGGCAAATAATTTGCACAAATTTTCTAAAAAATTTGCTTTAATCGCCATAATTGCAGATGAAGAAGCTGAACCCAAAACTGCAGCTTTGGCTTAATACCTAAATAGTTTGCTTAAATATTGCCCAAATATTCCCTAATTGGGCCTATTCAGCCAAATTTAGTATCCAAATTTGGGCTACTTTAAAAGATAAAGCGCAAGATTATCGAACGGACGAACTCAAGGATAGTTTCAGGTTGTCCCGTGCATCGATTAAAGTTCTTTCAGCTCATTGCCCATTTAATATTTAATTAAAACTAACATTTGTAGACTCTTCTTCGCGTGGCCTAGTATGAACCTAATGCCAACGTAATTCTGAATAAAAAACGAGAAGGCCAAGCTAACTTCGTCTGTGCCGAAGTTTTTATACCCTTGCAAATGCTGTTTTTGAAATGTCAGAGTTTAAGAACGCTTACATAAAAATCTAAAAATTTTTTAACTAAAACCCATTTTCCAATTTCGCGAATCCTTTTGAAAACATATCAAATTAACAATCGAGGAGTTTAAGAAAGATGAAATTTAAAACAGAAAAGTTTTTTCTCACTAAGACTCATTTTCCGACCGATCGGTCCTATGGCAACCATAAGGTATAGTCACCCGATGTCGATCAACTTTTTCAAATTAGTTTGAAAGCGTTTAATATTATGAATCACCGACTTTAAGAACGATTTACTTGAAAACAAAAAAGTTTTTTCACTAAGACCCATTTTCCGACCGATCGGTCCTATGGCAGTTATAAGATATAGTCATCCGATTTTGACCAAAATTTGCAAATCTATTTAAAAGCATATAATATTAATTATGGCCGAGTTTTATGACGCTAGCATTGAAAACAAAAAAGTTTTTCTCACTAAGACCCATTTTTTGACCGATGGTTCCTATGACAGCTATAAGATATAGTCATCCGATTTTGACCAAAATTTGTAAGTCTGTTTGAATACATATAATATCAATAATCGCCGAGTTTTATGAAGCTAGCATTGAAAACAAAAAAGTTTTTTCACTATGACCCATTTTCCGAACGATCGGTCCTATGGCAGCTATAAGATATAGTCATCCGATATTGACCAAAATTTGCAAATCTATTTAAAAGCATATAATATTAATTATGGCCGAGTTTTATGACGCTAGCATTGAAAACAAAAAAGTTTTTCTCACTAAGACCCATTTTTTGACCGATGGTTCCTATGGCAGCTATAAGATATAGTTATCCGATCCGGTCGGTTCCGACATATTAGCAGCGTGCAGTAAAAAGAAGACTCTGTGCAAAATTTCAGCTCGATAGCTATAAAACTGAGAGACTAGTTTGCGTAGAAACAGACGGACAGACGGACAGACAGACAGACGGACAGACAGACAGACAGACAGACGGACGGACAAAGCTCAATCGATTCAGCTCGTCGCCCTGATCAAGAATATATATAGTTTATGTTGTCGGAAATGAATATTTCCATGCGTTGCAAACTTCTGGGCAAAATTATAATACCCTTTGCAAGGGTATAACAAGGTAATTATCATATCCGAGATTTCTAGTAGGAAGGTAAAGCTAAAAAAAATGGCTTTTAAAGTATGGTTTATACACCAGAACCTACCAAATCTCTGAGGCTCGAAACTACAGCTCATTTGATAACTAAGTGTATAGAAAAAAGGCAAAAGATCCTTAGGAATCAGTTAAACAGTTCTGTGTAAAGGGATATACCAAATTTTTTGGAGTTTTGAATCAGAAATATATATTTTAATATTTATGTTTCAGACTTTTAGTTGAACTTTACACTTTCACAAACTCCTTTATCTAGGTACAGCCGGAATCTTTCAACACATTTAAGCAATATCAATACAGTTTTTAAATTATATGAAAAGAACGTTGGCAAAGCGAAACGGACCAGTTTCTGGGATTTCTAAAAAGTGTAAGTGAGCAAGTTAATTTTTGAAAGGTCTATAGCAAAGTCTGCTGGGACGTGGAATAGCTATACAGAAAACCAAAATTTGTGATATTGTGTAGAGTTAGTCAAAAACGTCATAGACTTAACCTTGTCTCTGTTCAAATGCAACAAATTGTTAGATAT
Organism: Lordiphosa magnipectinata; assembly: GCA_037044535.1. Classification (NCBI taxonomy): domain Eukaryota; kingdom Metazoa; phylum Arthropoda; class Insecta; order Diptera; family Drosophilidae; genus Lordiphosa; species Lordiphosa magnipectinata. Next base: position 35,858 of record JBAMBO010000481.1, read on the forward strand.
GGAATTCAAATCAACCTGAAGCCAAGCTAAATCGTTGATCGAGCTATGGCTGAGCCATATCTTTAAGTCATCTGCGCACATCAGTGCACAAGGTGGAGTTCACAAATACTGGATAAAAAAAGCAACTATCAATGACTTCCTTCTAAGTTCTAGTCTGGAGATAAGATTTGATCCAACTAAGAAGAAGAACGCAATTGCAAAATAAGAAACAATGAGAAAGCCTTACTAAAATCAGTAAAACTAACATCTGTTTGTTTACTTAAAGAGAAACCATGCATTACGAAAGAAGTAAATTCCAGTAGGTTTGTAGTAATGGATCGGTTTTTAACTAATCCATGCTGGTTCGGTGATATAAAAGAAGAACAGAAATGTTGTAGCTGAGATGCTAAAACTAGTTCAAAAAGTTTAGGTCAGGGGTGCCCAGAATGAGCTTACGAGCGAGTGAAAGCCAATACAAATACACAAAATACAACTCAACCAAGAACAGCCACAAGAAATAAAAAGAGAAAACCGATTTTTGTTAGTGTGTGTGGTCGTTGCTGTCAAAAACACGCGCGCGAAGCATTCGCTGACAACGCAAAGGCAATATTGTTGTTGCTTTTTAATTTGCCAGAGAGAGAAGAGAGTCACATATGATGTTGTTGTTGCAGATCTGCACGCCAAACAACAAAACCTTAGCTTGGAAAGAAACAGAGGAGAGCACACATATGAAATTGTTTTTGCTTTTTATAATCTTATGGCCGCGCGAATAGTATGCGCGCGGGCTATTCCTTGCGCAAAGCAAAAACAAATGCATGGCTTGCGGAATAGGCTTGGGTACACCAGGTTTAGGTATTGCAGAGAGTTTCGCAATGCCTCTGTAGTTAGAAATGTCAGAAAGTGATCTCTTTTTATGTAAAGGAATAATGAAAGATTCTTTCCATAGAGTGGGAAACCTAGACTGCTCAAGAGATTTAGAAAACAAGATGTGGATAGGATAGACAAGCGAGTCGGCGCATTGCTTTAAGATAAACGAAGGACCATTATCTGGTCCCGAAAAAAAAGTTAAATTTTAACGAAAGTTAACCATTTAGGACAGAAGAAAAAGAAATCATAGATCAGTGAATGAAATAATATGAGAAAATAGGATAGGAATAGCCATTATTGGCATCGAAGGACCAAGTAAGTTGATTGAAAGAATTTTGCGACGGGATTTACAATATCAACGTCAGGCTAGGCATTTTCATGTTTATAGTAAAGAGAAGAAGTTAAGGCATTGAAACGACGTTTGGTATTCGAGAATTGGTAAAAGTTCTTTGTATCTTTACAAAAGTTAATCGAGAAAGGTAGTATTTAAAGCAAATTCAATTTTGGGCTTAAAATTTTACCCTGGCAGTCGAGTACTGGGAGAAGTCTTGTTGCTTTTCCAGATCTTTTGTAAGTTTTGAAGATAATATTCAAAAGAGAGGCATTCGATCAAAATAGAGGCACCTCCAAAACATAAAAAGAAATCATTGATATATCATAATCATGGCCAGTTAAAAAGTCGCTTGTGTGACGTGATGGAGAATGATTCGACTTCGGAGGCAAGAGCTGGCAAATTACTTCAAATTTTTTAGAGAATGCAAAAACATTAACATATTTGGTTTTTCAACTTAAAGAACTAATAGTGCCTTGCCTGTAAACCATTTTAATGGGTTTAATGGGTTTTAAGCTCTGAGGTATCAGCCAGTCGACTTTCTTAAACTGTCAGTGTTGTTGCATCGCCTAACGACCGAACAAAGTCTGTGTTGGCTGCTGGTCGCATGTCGTTGTTGTTGTCGCTCTAATGTTAAGTTGAATTGTCATTAAAATTGTCGTCCATAATTTCGACATTAAATACACACACACACACGCACATGCTCACACTCACACTCACACTCAAGGCAGCTAAAGCTGTTGTGTATGTAAATTGTGTGGCGGGCCCCTCAACGTATGCAACACTTTTGCGAGAACAGCATAAATGCTTGACTCTGCCTCTGCTTCTGCTCATGTATGAGCGTGGTGTGTGTGTGAGTGTGTGTGTGTGGTTAAAAAGTGCCAACGCAGCATGCTTTCAACATTGTTTAAATTTATATGGCAGCCAGGCTAACAGGAGGACATTGTAACTGCCTCCGCTTGTGCTTAAAGTTTTAAATTTGCATAGACGAGCAAACTCAAGTGGGGGTCAGGCTGGCGATCTGCCCCCAGCCTCAGACTCTTCTGCCTAATTGCCAGGCTCATAAACTTTCTGGCCAATCATCATTAGGCGACGGCCATTACATAATTATCGCAATCACAACTTGCAGGTAATTGAAATTGTGTCCATTTGGAGTCAATTTCGATAAAGTTTTCGAGCTTGTGGCTTTCATTTAACGCTAATCACTTGCAGTCCAACCATTTGGCCAAATAATTTGTCTTTTCTATTTCCGACCCCAGTGCGGGCAGGAAACAGCCGTAGAACGGGTACCGGGGACCGGGGCGAGCAAGAACTTTTCCTTGCTGCGATGTGGATTGTTTTTGGCCAAGGTCAAACGGCAGTTAAGGCGGGCTAGGTGACGGTTTTGCTTAATTAGAACATTCATTAATCAAATCAAAACCATTTGCCACCCGAAAAAGGAAAACTTTTTGGCGAATGGCAACCAAACACGCACCAGGCACAGGACAGGCACCACCACCAACATACATACAAATAAATTTTAGCAGACAGCAGACGGCACATAACAAAGCGCACAGATTCGGGGCCATTTAAACGGGAAAGGAAAGAAATGGAATGGAATGGGAAAAAAAAAGCGACCATTAAAACACATTTGTATATCTATTTCTGGGAGCTCAGCGGGGCGGTACGCGAAACCCAAAACCAGCAGCACACACAACAATAGCCATAAGGAAAAGAACCTTAAAACTACTTTAATTTATGGGGCACGCATTGCCCAGTGTGCGTAGCTTTCTTTCCTTTCTTCTTTTTCTGGGGCCTGGCAAAAGCAATCAGTCAACAAACAAACAGGGCTTTGACTCTGTTTCCTCTCACTGAAGAGGAGTTGCCTAAGCTATCGAAAGCACAACATCCCTTTGACTACACTGAGACAAAACTTGAGTTGAAATTATACACACACAAAAAAAAGTTTTAATTTGATATGCCTTGTCAGTTTTTTGGTATCAATATAGTACTAGAAATTACCACATTGATATTTTGGGTATTAATTTGAACCTCAGACTCTTAATTTGATTCTAAACATTTTCAATGTCAACACATATAAGTTCGAAATTAACGTTAGGGGCTACATATGTAGCTCCTTTGAATCAGATAAACTTTGAAATTACTCTGTAATTTGTTAACTTATGTGACAGATAGGGCTAATTAGAAGATGTGAAATAGGGATAGGTTAGGTTGCGATGGTAGAAGCGGTGAAGCTTCTTCACTTAGTCCAAAAAAGGCCCGTTGTGATGAAGGGTGGGTCTTCCCTTTTGAAACACTTAGAAAGTAGCACAAACTTGAGTAGCAAAGCAATCTCTATTTCAGAGACGGCTGAAATGTTAAGTAGAAAATTACCAAGGAATGGGGATAAAGTGTTGTGAATCTAGACTGAACACATCAGTGCCTTGAAGTGAAAAAAGTTGTGGTAGAAAATAAGCTAATTTGATCGGTCACTCCCCCAGTCGATGGTTTAAAGGCAAGAGAAGTTTCAGCACATACTTTCACGTAACACTTAATCTTATTTATATGCTACGCCAGCAACAAGGCTGCTGCAACTGATTACCTATCCAGAAAGAGGTTCAATGAGAGAAAAACAAAACAAAGTTAGCCCCTATCAGGAATAGTTAGAAATCATCAGCTAGCACGCAAACCATGCAGTGTAAGACAGCAATTTTTACCAAAGTCAAAGATACATAAGGTAATCTAAATAAAAAGAATTTTGTAATAACCCAAAAAATATACAAAAATTTAAAAATTTTATTTCTTACTTTAAGCGAAATTTTATCAGAAAAAATATATAATTGAAGAAATCTAGTATCAAAATGAAACAATGAAAAATCTAATTTCTCATAGCTAGCGTCAAAATGATACTAAGAAATTAATACAAAAAAGTATCAACCTGATACAAGTTAGTATCAATTTGATATCTTCGAAATATCATTTAAATATTGTTGAAAATATCAGCTTGATACTTGGACTATTAAAGAGAAAACGAGAAGGCGAAGCTAGCTTCTTCTGTGACGAAATTTTTATATCCTTACAAATGCTGTTTTCGAAATATCAGAGCTAAAATCAAAAATTTTTCTATCTAAAACCTATTTTCCGTCAGATAGTCAACTGATTTCGAATTAAATTAACAAACGTCAAGTTTGAGAGCGATAAAATTGAAAACAAAAATGTTTTTCTCACTAAGACCCATTTTTTTACCGATGGTTTCTATGGCAGCTATAAGATTTAGTTGTGCGATTTTGACTAAATTTTGCAAATCTGTGTGAAAGCATTTCATATTAGTAATGACCGAGTTTGGGGACGCTAGCATTCCAAACAAAAAAGTTTTTCTCACTAAGACCCATTTCCCGAACTATGGTAGCTATAAGATATAGTCATCCGATCCGTTTGGTTCCGACATATTAGCAGCGTACAGTAGGTAAGTTTAGGTTGCAATGCAATATTCTCTGGGAACCCCTTATTCCTGAGGGGATCAACACTAAACCATTGTGTGGACAGAATAAACTTAAGTAGAGCTGAGATCTCTAGCTCGGAGGTCTCCGAGAGCTTGTTTAAGAGGGGTTGACCCAGAATCCTAGGTCTCCTCCTACTCAGAGTGGTACCGTGGCACAATAGGTGTTATACCGTTTCCTCCTCTTTCCCATATCTGCACCTTCTACAGAAATCGTGGTTTGCTACGACTGGGCGTGCTGCGTATCTGCCAATAAGACAGTGACCCGTTAGGGCACCTGCCAGAAGCGCTATGTGGTCCCTTTCTGTAACTCAAAAGAGCGTTAGTACGTTTCCGAGTAAAGGTTTTTCCACCTATCCGTTGCAAGACATAGTGTTTTGGCTTTTATGTGAAGCTTGTAGGTAGCCATAGGCATCCCTATTGTGCTCTTTACTGGGAGAAGCTCGATGGCTGTGCCTAGTTTGACCAGTTTGTCTCCAGAGTTATTTCCCTTTATGTTCCGGTGTCCAGGCACCCATATTAGGTGAATACTGAAGTGTCTGACAATCTCGTTAAGGATGAGCGTTATTTGCAGGGCTGCAAACCTCAGGTTGGCGAGTTCGAAACAAAATTTACCAAAGGTTAAGGTTCGGAAATTTAAGGTTCGAGGTTTTTCGGCTTTGGTTTTGGTTCGAACCATGGTTCGTTCCACGTTTTACCCAATATATTTATAAAATTACTATACAATAGGTAAACACCTGACGCATAAATGCATTGTAAGACTAAGACGTCGATTATAATTGACATGAGATTGGCGCTCGTGTGCTGGATATGGACTTCCTTCATTGCTAGTGTATAAGTCTTCAGTCCGCCCTCTGTGTGTATGGAACCAAAAGCTTGGGTTCGAAACGGGTTCGGGTTCATAAATTTTCGTCCTCGTGGCTCGTTTCAGGGTTTAGATCACAGTAAGAGAAAAGCCGGAATTCCGGGTTCGAACCGGTTCGATTCAAAACCGGTTTGCAGCCTTGGTTATTTGTATGTGAGTCAAGTGCCTTCAGGGCTGCTTGACTATCCGATTATATAAAAACGTTTCCTTCTTTGACCTTAAGTGTACTAAGGTAGATGGCAGCTTTTTGGATGGCTACCACGTCAGCTTGGTACACTCTACAGTGATCAGGAAGGCGAAACGATAAGTTTAGATCTAGGTTGGTGGAGACGACACCCCCTCTTACTTTTTCGTTGAACTTAGAGCCATCTGTGTAGATATTTATGGCGTTAGCTCTACTATGGGGAAGGATTTTCCCATTCGCTTCGGCTTGGGATGTAGACGTCGTATGATTTGTCGAACGTCGTTCCAAGTATATAGTAGTCTGTATTTGACGGTATAGCCGATTGGTGGCTAAGTATTGTCCGAAATTACCCCCGTTCCAGGTATCGAATTTGCGTAGTCTAAGGGCTGTTGTAATAGCCAACTGTTTTGCTACGAGGTCTAGTGGTACGAGATGAAATATGGTGTTAAGCGCTTCCGTTGGTGTGGCTTAGAGCGCGCCGCTCATACATATCTCAGCACTTCTCTGTACCTTATTTAGGCAGTTCAGGATACAAATTGTTTCCCGAGTGCTGGCCACCATACTAGTGATCCATATAATAGTATAGGGCGTACTACTAAAGCCAATATACATGTACTATATATGGGGAAAAAACCCCATTTTCGGCCTATATCCTTTTTGCATGAGAAAAGAGCAGATTAGCTTCCTACCGAGAACGACTCCTAATTATTTGGCATTATCCCCAAATTTTAGGCTTACTCCGTTGATTTTAGGAGCGTGCAGTAAAAAGAAGACTCCGTACAAAGTTTCAGCTCGATAGCTTTAAAACTGAGAGACTAGTTTGCTAAGCTAAATCTAAATCGACTCAGCTCGTCGCCCTGATCAAAAATGTATAAGGACATTTCCACAGAAATGTCAATCGCAGCCAAAAATGTAAAACTGGTTAAAAACTCTATGTTATATCTAATTTTCATGGGGAAACAGTCTTTCCCCATTGCATTAATGAAAGCCAATCTTACATTTATACATAGCCAATTTCGAAATATTCGGATTTACGGCCGCGCTAGCGCAATTTATCTAATTTTGCACTTTTTTTTGATAAAAGTGCCTTTAGATTTCTTATACTTTTGCTATCTAAAATCTTTCTGAGGGTACAAATGGTCAAAAAAGAATGCACAAGAAACCATGAGAAACTATGTGATTGCAATAAACTTAAAGTTTTTCTTCTCATTATAATGGAAACCACATAAAAAGTATGATGGAGCAAAATGTTGCAAGCGACATGTCGCGTGCGAAAGTCATTAAAATTAAATGAAAAATAAACAACTTAATATTTTAAAATCAAATAAAAAACAATTTTAAGATACATCAGTACATAATATTTTAAAATTAGTCGCACTAAAATATTCCTTCAGGATCCGCTGAAATCAGTGTTTGAACAGCTCGCCTTGAAAGTGACTTCTGTTTTTGTCGCATGCGAATGCATTAGTTTTTTGTAATTATCTTGAAAACGAACAATTGCCCAAAAACAACTTTAGCACCAATTATAGTGCAAGAGCTATAAGTTTCGTCTCTTGTCAAAATAAAATAATGTTTTGGCATATACTTTTCTTCACTTTGAATGCGTACGAATGTCGCATTCGACATTTAAGAAATCCCATATACAGTTTATGGGGTCGGAAATGAATACTTCTACAGATACTATGCCGTTCATCACCAGGATGCGAGTGAAATGTTCAGTTTAGACGTCTATTATAATTTAATGCCGATATTTGGTCGCTTCTTAAAGGTATCCAATAAGTGTATGCCAATTGTGATCATTTAACAATTCGTGCAATTTGTGTGTTGTCTTAGTCCATTGTTCAAAGTGCAGTTCCCGTAACTCTCCTAGCGTTGAACATCGTGCAACAAAATGGGCTATGTCATCACATTCCCTAGAATTGCAAATGAAGCAACTTTCTGTCGTGAAGTGTGGTATGGAGCTGAGCCAGATCGATTCTGTACTTGCTCGAAATATGAGCGATATGGCGTATGGTTCGAACTGCATGCAAGCTTGTGTTCGAGACATTTGTAGGTTCTTAGCGTTTCGCTTTGACGTGCTTCGCGCTCGAATTGGCTTCTCTCAAAGCTGTCTAGCCTCCGTATTGAATTTAACTATCATACCTACCAGGAACTGCTATCATTTGCAAACATGCTTGCGTAATATACTCTGGCCAAAATGTCTTATTTTTAGAAGAACTATGACTTGCTCTCCAAGAGATGCTCAATAATGATTCTTGGTAATCTCTACGGTTCCATTCGCATAGTTTTATTGATATAATTGAAATGCGGTTGTAGGGTATATTGAAATAGGGTTGTTTGGCTTAGTTTGGTGCATTCATTGGTAAGTAGAAGTCTTTCTTGATAAAAAAAAAACCCCTAAGACCCGGCTGAAACTCTAGACCTGTGCCGCATAGCACATGATACCCCTGGCTGTAGCAAGAAACAATTTGTATTTTGTACTGTTATTGACAGTCCTCTTCCCAAGCAGATTTTTGCAGGTACTATTTATAGCGACTTTGGAGTCTGTCAGTTTTTTTGCCAGGTGTTTCGCCAAAGACATATTGTCCAAGTATTGGTACTCGCTTACTGTCTCTAGTTAAGCTCCATTTAATGTCTACGCATCTAATATGATAAATAATGCTCTGCGAACTTTGCTGTTTCCTATAACTATTGTCTTTGACTTCAATACCCTGATATGCCGTGTATCAAATTGATGACTAAATAGTGTCATTTTGATGACTACATTTTGTTTAAGTGTCGCTAAAAGAATTTTGCACCTTTGAGTACGGATCAGGTTTGTGAATGCAATTTTGGGCAAATTTAAATTTATTTGATACTTTTAATCTAAATTCTAGAATTTAAAACATTATTTTTTCTAGGTGTAAAAGTGTCAGCTCTCTTAAGAACCAGCATAACTCAGAGGCTGGCTAAAGATTTCATAGAAAAATTTACTCATTTTTAGGGGGTTGGGAGAGAAAAAGCTACACGAAATTTGTGAAAATTAATGTGAAATCATAAATCAGCAGATAATTGGAAGAAAATTCAGGCCTTGGTTTCTGGCCAGCTTACAAAGTCAAAGCCTGCTCCAACACTACTCGTTCTGCCTTCCCCCTCTCAAGTGCTGCTGCTGCTGCTGCTGCTGCTGCTGAGTGGGTAAATTATGCATAAGCGCACTACCCAGGCCACATTATGATGAGACAGGCAGGACGTCTGATGCAGCACGCAGCTCGCAGCTGCCTGGATTATGCATGAGAAGCACAGGCAGGCAAGCAGGCGGGCAACTCACTTGTCAACGTGCTCATCAGCCCTAGCCGACGGAGTCACCCAGCTTTTTTGCCATTTATGCGCACCAAGGCAAACAAACAGCAAAATATTTGTATGCTAAGCCAAACAACACATGCTACGGCGGGTGGGGCAGGAGGGGCAGGCAGTCGCCCAACGCGGCTCAAGTATTTTGCATTGCTAAGCAGAAATTATAAATCAGGGCAATTGTTGAAGATTTGCAGCCATCCCGCACAACTAAACTTTTGCGCAGCAGGAAGGAGTGAGGCTTGCTGGCTGGCTGGCTGGCTTCCCGGTTCACAATGTGGCTGACTAACTGACTGACGAACGTGCAAGGACGAACGTGAAAAAATATGAGAGAGATGCGACGGCTGAAATCATAATTTAATTTAACGTATTTTTCGTTGCCAAAAGACAAGACGAGAAATCACACACACAAAAACAACAGATGGCGTCAGTGGGTGGAGAGCGAAGCAGAAGTCCTGCTGCCAGACAGACTAAGAGCAGCGGAAATAACACGCTCCGCAGCGCCGTTTAAAAGTGTAAAAGCCGTCAAGAAGTGAAGCAAAAAAAAAAAAAAAAAATAGAGAGTAAAAGATTTTCTCTCTTTCTTTTTTTTTGTGTCGGTTTGGGTGCAAGTCACTTTGGTAATAGAATCGTAGCGCGTTTGCCTGGATTTTAATTTTAGTAATGGAAGACAAAGACAGCAGCAGCAGCAGCCGCAGCGGCAGCAGCAGCCGTGAGACACAAATAAGCTTAGCCAGCGGCAGAGAACTTGCTGAGATTTATTGCGCCACGTTGCAGTTTGAAGTTGTCGGGACACATAAATCCATCAGACGGTGGGGATTCTTATTATTTAATGTTGTTGCTGTTGTTGTTGTTGCTGCTGCAGTTCCTGCTGCTGTTTTTGCGGTTTTTTAAGCGATTTTTATTAGTGGAAAGCAAAAGCGGAAAGCGGAAATAACCGCCACGCGCCGTAAAGTAGACAACACATTTTGCACTCTGCATTCGACATGCAATGAATGCATTTTGCATGGTGTGCACGTAAATGACCGCCGACAATTTAAATTGTTACGCTATGTGTGTGCACTGTGGCTGGCCAAGCGTTGTCTGAAATCAAAATGCATTACGTATACGCAATAAAAATTACGTATACGTAATGTGTGACGCACACACACACACACACACACACGGCTGCCTGCCGACGGCATTTTATGCGTGCCGTGCATTATCATTTAACATTTCCGGTGCACAATGCCAGGTACCAGCAGCAGAGGGAGGGACCTGTAACAATTGGCTAAATAGTTTTATGTGTGCGGACGGGCAGGGAGGCCCCGATTGATTGGCGATTGAAAATGCGGCACCCAGTGTGTGTGTGTGTGTGTGTGTGTGTGTGTGAGTGAGACCACAGTTAATATTGCCAGCGTTTTGTTTGCCGCCACCAGCTGAAGCGGCTACACAGAAAATTACTTAATTCAGAAAATCAAATTCCCATTGTGCAGGCAGAGATGGAATTTCAGGCTCAATAATTAATTAAATACACGTTTTGTTTATTTACAGAAATTGTTCACCCAGCTGAGGTGATTCTTTATACAAAAGTTCAATTCAAACTGAAGGCAAAGTTGGTTTTAAATTGTCATCTTTTATGTACCTCAATTTTGAGCAATATATTTAAACAGCGAAAATTTTTATTTATATATAGGGTATTCACCAGTCCTCGTGAAATGGTAAACTCCAAAAGGTTACGACAGAGCAACAAAATGCGTAAGACAAAAATTACCCCCATTTTGCTGCCCTCTGTAAAAGTGTAAAGTGTAAAGAGTTGAAGTGTTGTAAAATTATTCAAAGTATCGACAAAAAAACACTATGTATCAAGCCATTTCGAGATTTTTATCTTTAAAATATGCGGTCACACGAAAAAATGTAATTTCCGTCCGTTTAACTGCATCTGGCCAGTAAATCAATTAACACATTTTCCTCAAAATACATAAAAAAAAACTTGTGAATGTTAAAGACCTGCTAAACGATACTCAAGTTATGACCAAAAGAGTGTTCGCTGCTACTGCAGGTACAGAGTATATTACAGTCGGGCTTGACCGACTTTTTTACTTATTTTTATTGGATGTTCCGAGGCGAGATCAAAACCAACACCACTCGCACCGCAGGCATCACACTATTCGCTGCACCACAACCGTTCATCTTTGTATGTAGTTAGCCAAAAATCATATAATCAGCATTTGCTTTATGCATTTACCCAGTAAAATACCACAATTGTCACTAATGCGCAAGGAATTTTTTTCTTGGGTCACATGTTGAGCTTCTATTTCTATTTACGGAAAGTATTAATAGTTTCTGGCACAAGAACCAGATACTTGTATCTACTTTGGTACTTGGTAATCAGTGATTGGAAAGGAACTGGATTTTCTTACCTGGGTAAGGTACAAAAAATATACCAAGGTAAGGTACAAGAAATCCGGAATTTCCAGTACCTAGGTAAAGGTAAAGGTACAATAAAGGTACTTTTAAATTTAAAAGCATGGCTTATACATTTTTATTAGTAATGAATACTAAAAACATATGAAATCAGAAGTTGAATGCATTATTTCTAACTGTGCCACATTTTTGGCTAGCTCTAAGTAATTATTTGCCATAAACTTTAGCTAATACAGTAGCAAAAACATCATGTGTGTGGGAAAACGCTTATATGCGAGCACGAGAAAATGATTTAGATTTATATTCAATTCTATTCGGCATTCTTAGCGGACGTCCAGTTAAAATCACAAACAGGTCCCAGAAACTTTTGTTTAAAATATGACAGAGCGGCAACAACTCGGATATAATGTAATCGCAAATGCGTTCACTTAGCTATAATAAAATAATTTAGTTACATTTGTTATAATGAATTTATTAGTGGTTGGAATTTAAGATAATAGCTATAGACTAGAATACAATTAAATTTATGCATGTTTGTAAGTATCGACAATTTCGTGCAAACAAAGTTCGATCAAATGTACATAAATATGTGTGTTTGTCTAATTCTTGGATACTCAACTTCAAATGCTTGTGTAAATTTCCAGTAGATTTTTTATCAAACTTAATAGATTTGTTTATACAAATTTGACATTTGCCATTCTGGTTGAACAATGCTCCATACAAGATCAGCGGTAAATATTTATTCCCTTTATTATTTAGTGACTGATCAGTCATAGTTAACAATAATAAAATTTAAATTTTACGAGACAATGCTGATAAAATTTTTGCACAAATTTCAGAAATTAGTCCTTTTCCAGTATATTGAAGGGTCGGTTGTGATTTTAGATGAATTTTGTGTGCTGAGCACGAATCTGTTTTCAGAAATGGTCCATCGCGTCGAGATTTTTAGTAATTTCAACTTCAAATAATGCTTTTGTTGAATCTTTTTATACGCTTTTTGTGCAGAATCTATACTTTTGTTTTGATTTTCTTTGATATTATCGGAACATTGAAATAAACTATCCCAAACAATTCTACGATTTTTTTCAATGAAGATATACCATTTTTAGTAATTGTATCCGAGTTCACAAAAACCCAATTTATTGTTGCAGACGCAATGTATAAAATGGGTTTTGTTGAAAATTTTCATTGAAATTCTATACATATTACTAGCCGGTTGTACTGTTTCTGCAATGCATACTTTTTTGCAGTTTTGTTATTTTATTATTATGGAGACTGTTTGAATACATGATATATCTTCGCTTAAAGAACTCGTATCATTCTTTGGGATAGTTTATTTTAAAGTTAAGAAATAGTAATTTACGATAATATCAAAAAAATGTTAAAACAAAAGTAAAGGTTCTCCACAAAACGCCAAAATATGCGCTTTTTGCAACTTTAAGCTCAAATTACAAAAAATCTCGACGTGATGAACATGGACCATTTCTGGAAACAGATTCGTGTTTGGCACACGAAAATATTCTTGAATCAGCACCAACTCTTCAATATACTGGACCTTGCTGCCTAGTGTAATTAAGTTTTCTAATTATTATGGAATAATCGGATTATATTTAACCATAATAAACCATTTTACAATAATATTTTGGAGTTAAGTCTCTTATTTAACAGAATTGATATTTCCACATGAAATGTGATGAGTAAGTTTATGCTAAAACTAAGAAAACTTTTCAGAGGGATTGGCAATTCCATTAAACAATTGATTCCAAGGCGGATAATTTGAAAAGAAAGCCTTGAAACTGTCAATTGACTTACATTTGATGACCCTACACAGAAAAAAAAGGCGAAGGCTAGAATTTAGACCAAAAATATTGATTTGATCTCAACCTTCGGATTGAAATTTCAAGTACAAGTCGTACTAGATTCTACTTGAATCCAGCACGAAAGGATTGGAACAATCCTAAAAGGCTTGGATCAATCAGAAAATAATCATTTCATTACCGGATCCTACTTGAAAATCAAATGATCCTGATTATAGATTGAAGTAAGTACGGAATGCCAAGAGCAAGTTCGAAACTGAGAGAGAAAAGGTCTCTCAGTCTAAATCAGACCCGGCCTGCCATAGCTACCACGAGCCGAAGTCAGTCGTATTTTTACGTAAACGTGAGCCGAACTCATGATTGTGTGAATCGGTGTACATTGAATTGCAAGTAAAACGGCTGTAATCTGGAGAGAGCTCTCTTGCTCACCAACACAAGCACTCTTTTTTGTCCCCTCCATTTGGCCGGCACATACACACATTTTTCTGACAGCACAGTTTTTTGCACTAACCGTTGCCTTGGAATTCCTTACCAGCTATAGCACTTCAACCATGAGAAGTTGATGGGTCAAGTCTAATGAAGAGACATCAATAGCGACCTGCTTCCATTGTAATGTTGCTTGTGTCCTGTTTTTAGTCCCAGCTAGAACTTACTGGTTTCATAATCAAAAAGGTCGTTAAATAAGTAGCATGAAATTCTTGTGAGATGCTTTTCTTGGGTTCAAAATGAGCTTAAACATCGAGATAAAGTCAATTTAAGTCATTTGTGATGCAATCCTTTTTCGGATTGAATGTAGTTCGAGTATCGAACTCAATTTAATCTCGGGTATTCTTGCACCAAGCCGACATTGAGATCAAATCAAGTACGAATATCTGGCATAAATCAATATCGGACTTTTTTGATTGGATGCGTCTCAGGGGTCAAATCGAACTCAAATTACAAGATAAAATCAATCCCGTTTGTGCTAAAGTAGGTTTCAAGACAAGAATTCCGGGATTGAAAATTCTCGTACTTGGTTTTTGAAAATCCGGGCTTGACCGACTTCTGATATCTCGGATTTTTTATTCTGTGTAGCTTTCATTATCCCATCGAAGCTGTTGAATTTTGGTTAAGCTGCCAAAAACTCTAATTTACTTTGTTTTTTCCTCTTCTTTATTTGTTGAAAACATCTCATTACATTTGCCTTCTGCAATTCCATTTCAGTTTCGCTCCATAAATGCAAATATTTATTTTGTGTTTGTTACCTTTTGGCATTTTTCATTCGGAAATTGCATTTCCCTTTGGCACATATTTTCCACCTTTCGGTTGCTTTGTCAACTAATCATATAGAAAGCATTCGCAGTGGCCCTCTCTCTTGGCACAATAATAATTTTACTTTTTTTTTTTGGGTTTGTGCATACGCACAGAATAAAACCAAACCACAGAGCTGTGCTGTGTTGAGCTCCAGCTCATTTCCAGCTCAAATAAGCGTAAGTAAATTTAAAAGACAAACAAACATGGGACAACTACCCAAAAAAAAAAAAAAGGAAAAGAAATACCTGCTGTTAGCAGGTGGACAGGTGGTCTCTACAAGCCCTACAGGCAGCCGTCGTCTGTTGTTGTGTTCTCTCTCTCATCAGCAGCGCCAAAGCCAAGTCAAGCCAAACAGCTGCCGGGCAGCAGCGGCTCTGCTGGGGGTGAGATGAGTTTCTAGTCCTGGGCAATATTCATTCTGGTGGCAAACAAACACGCAGCAGCAGCAACAGCAGCAGCAGCAGCAAGAACAATAACGCTTTGGACGCTGCCATTTGTGGGCAATCTCTTCATCTCCTCCTCCCTGTGCTGAGTTAGTTGATGAACTTCGTGTTCAAGTTGTAGCACAAGAGTTGACGCCTCGCAGCCAAACGGCAACGGCTGCTGTTGATGGGTTTGGCTAGGCGAAGGAGGTGGAGCAGAAGGAGCCGCCGCCAGCTGTAACACTGATAGCAATTCCAAGAGACAACAACAGCAGCAGCAGCAGCAGCAGCTCCTGAGCAGCTCTTTGCTTTTCCGTGAGTTTTGTTTTTCTTTAAGTTTATTTTACTTTCGTGTGCTGCGGCGTCGGCATCTTCACTTTGGTTTGATTTTATTATGTTTTTCTTTGGGACCACACTGGTCCCAGCCTTCTAGTTTTGGCCACATGCTGCCAGGAGTGTTTTTTTTTTATTTTTGTTGTTATTTGACTTGGCCGGCGACCTTTTGTGCGGCTGGAGGTTGCTGCTGCTGCTGCTCAAAAAGCCCCGTTACAATATCAAGTTAATTGTTCGAAATAAGTGTGGCCCCCATCCTCCAGCTGCTGGCTGGTTGCTGATGTTGCGGTTTCTTTTGTGCCGCCGCCTTTGAAAACTACCCACATTTATAGTGTTGTGGTCTGCTGGAGCTTCCTTCTGCTGCTGCTGCCTGCTGCCTGTTGTCAACGCCAAGTTTTCAACTTTTTTCGCATCTCTTCCTCACTTTGACTGACTTTCGCCCGGGAGTCTCAATGTTTGGAGTGCACTTTTCTCCCAACAACTTGAAATGAATCTAATAACTTGGCATACACACTGAAACAATGGTCAACAGCAACAACAACAACTATAGACAGGGGGGAAGCAACGAAGGTTGGCAAGCGGATTTTGTCTTGCAAGTTGTTCGAGTGCTTTGGCGGTTGCTTTTCCTTCCTTCCTTCCGCCCTACCCCCTCCCCCTTTTTTTTTTGCATTGTTCGTTGGCAATTCAAATATTTTACTTGAAGCAAAAAATTTTTCCAGTTATAAGTTTTTCGCCTTCAGCAAAAGTATTGGCAATGTTAACAGCTCTATTAGTTCAATTTATTTGTCTGCCCACAGACAGCGGAGAGAAAGGAATGAGATAGAGAGAGAAAGAGAGAAATGGAGAAAAACTAACTGCCACAAGGTCGAAACTGGGATACACTTGCTGTTGATATCAATGTGGACTTCTTAGATCCGGCAAATAAACTTATCGGATTATCCGGCTATGTGATAAAGATAACATTACAAAATGTCGTCAATAAGAAACCTGTTATTCATTCAAGGAAATCCTTTTTAAACGATTTCGGTCAGAAAACACAAAAATAGTACTATTTTTTTTGGAAAAGGCCGATTCTTAGATGAGATAAAAGTTCAGTTCGGCAGTATATTTCATATAAATAGGACCGCCGTTCAAATCAATCAGATTTCAAACTGTTCAAAATTGTTTCTATTTATATAAAATATAGTGCCGAACTAAATTTTTATTTCATCTGAGAATAGGCCTTTAACATAAACATACATTAAGTATTTTCAACACATGCCATCTATCAAAATTTCATCATAATCTAAACTCAATTTAAAATTAAGCAAAATTTCTCGATTTTGTGGACTATTCGATTATCACAATCTCTCTATTCGCCCGTATTCATGGTAATTAAATCTCATACGAAAGTTGACTAATTTTCGGCATTTTTAAGAACTTTTGATCTTTACCAGCCGCCTTTTTACTCTTCTTCATCATAATCAAAACTCATTTGGAAATTTTGCAAATTTCGCGTTTTTTTCTTACCGTTTGAGGTACAACTCCTATTCGCCCAACCATTTACCCGACTATTTACTCTTCTTCAGGACAATCTAAGCTCATATATGAATTTTGCTAATTTCGAGATTTTACTAACAGTTTGATCTACCCCTACCATTTAGCCGTCTTCATAACAATCTAAGACAGTGGTGTCCAAAATGCCAAAAGCCTATTCCATGGGATAGGAGCTCATAATTCTACCGGCGTCGCAGCCGACACACGTGTAGAGACAGAAAATGTGTGTGTTCTATAAATAGCACACGCGGCGGCTTGCTCTCTTAATATAAGCGTGTTCGGCAGTTTGTTCTCTCACGAGGCATTTGTTCGTTTGCTTGTTGCTCATGTTGAAATGTCAATACGTTTACTTTGTGTTTCGCTGCTACGCACACCAGCGCCATGTTTGATTGTGTGAGTTTGGACACCACTGATCTAAACCCATCTTCAAATTTGGAAAATTTCGCAATTTTTTTTGGACCAAATTGACAATTATCAACTATTAAATCTTCACAATAATCTCAACTTATAATAAAATTTTGCGATTATTTTGGCCGTTTCGTAGAAATGCGAACACAAACACCGTGATACGAGATTTTCATTTATATTGGATAATATACAAATTAAGAAAAACTGATCGTGAAATACGAACAACTTCCTAATATATTCCCAAAATGATTCTAACAGATAAGATAAAAATGTTGCTAAAATGCTAGAAACAACTTTCGGATTATTTTGATCCATTTTAACAAGAAAATTAAAAATAACTAACAATATTTTAAACAAAAAACCAAATAATTCACTTGAACCTAGTTCTAGGACCGATTGTTCCAGCAATAGCCAACCGACTTAGCTTCCCAGCTAAATCTCCAGCTGCTTAGTTAGGTTTATATTTCAGGGGGTGCCTAAAACCATAGAATAAAAAGCATTCATTGTATAATCTTTGCTAAAACTTAATATCAGAGCTCGCCAAAATTGGTCACTTTTTACAGGAAAAAAAAACTGTGCTGAAAAAAGGGAAACGAAATGACATTTTACCTCTATCTTTTGTCAACGTGCTCTTTGCTCAATCAACAAGAATATTTTCGACTACTTTTTGCATTTGTTTGTTCAGAAGCGAATAAAGCAGTTCATGAGTGATTTTAGTAATATTTCATGCCTTAAGCCTAGTACAGAGGGCGTTCGAATTTTCCTTTCGTCACAGTATTTCATATAATTAGAAACACCTTAGCTTTGCTTTGATGCTCATGTGCTTTTAGAAAGTGTTTCTATTTATGTGAAATACTGTGACGAAATGAAAAATTGAACGCCCTCAGTACTAGGCTTTATAAAGAACGATCTGCCTGTGTTGTTTTAGAACCACCTCTTTCAATTCCGGGCTGATTTCAGTACTGAGCCCACCTTACAGGTTCTGTCACTACTGTGGTCCAATGAAAACGTTGAACCTTAAGACGTTAAATGAGATTTGAAGTGATCCCATAATATCCATTTGGAATGGATATTACTATATTTTTATACCCTTGCAAAGGAATTTAGAATATTGCCCAGAAGCTTGCAACGCATAGAAATATTAATTTCCTACCCCATAAACTATATATATTCTTGATCAGGGCGACTAGCTGAGTGTATTGAGCTTTGTCCGTATGTCTGTCTATCTGTCTATTTGTATGTCTGTCTATCCGTCTGTTTTTACGTAAACTTTTCTGTAAGTTTCAAAGCTATCGAGCTGAAACTTAGCATAGAGTCTTTATTTTACTGCACACTGTTAATATGTCCGAACCGACGGGATCGGATGACCATATCTCATAGCTGCCATAGGAATCATGCGAACACTGCGGCCAAAAAGACTTTCAGTAGATATATCGACTTGAAACTTTGTTTACGGCCTTATAAAACCGTTAGATATGAGTTTTAATGAAATGGGCGCGACTAAACTCTCAGACTCCCACCCCTACCGTACAATTCTACCAAGTCAAAGAAAATGTTATACTAAACTTTTTTATTTGTGTTAAAATTTTTATTTATTTTTTTTTTTTTGTAATGTTAGTTTTTGTAGTAAAAGCCTTCACTTAACATAAAAAAATAAGAAAATAAAATTAATTCATAAATCCTAAAAAATAAATATCAAATTCATTATAAAACATTCATTATAAACCGCTGCAATCTCAGATTTCAAAATAAATCCAGTAAATAAAATACAGATTTTAGTCGAATTGACTTGTGCTTTGATGGATCACTCAAAAAGGAATCAAACACAACAACAACAGAGACCAGGAATGTAACAGTTGCGCCGCAGTAACAAATAGCAAAAAAACAAGCAGTTTTTCTAGGCTTTGGGAAGTGACACAACTTCAGGCACTTTCCGGCAGCTAAACTTGGTAGTTTTAAAATCTTAGAAGGTTGACCAATTTGATCCAGTAAGTCCAATTGTGGGAATCAGGGGGATCATCACTATTACTTTAGCTGAATTTATATCACATGGACAATGGCACACAAAAAAACATCAATTTTTATAAAGGAACTCAACAAACTAAAAACATTAAATTTATTAAAGAATAAAGTAAGCACCTTTCTTTTGACGATTCAGTTTAAGTTTCTTTAATATTAGTTTGATTTAAGATTGTTTTGTTTTAAATGTCACTTAAATCTCAAAAAGTTCTCACAGCAAGAACCAATATATTTCATGCTCTCTCTTTTGAAGCCACTTTTATAGAGTACGGCTGTAATGAAACAAAATCAACTATACAATTAAAAAGCTCATTCTTTTGCGAGATAGAGACAACATGTTTGAAGCCATATTTCTCACTTTGCATTTTTTATTTTTGGCCTATGGCAGAAACCACTGTGCATCGATCGGAAAATGCGTCTTAGTGAGAAAAACTTTTTTGTTTTTAATGTTAGCGTCCCCAAACTCGGCCTAATTACTAATATTGTATGCTTTCACACAGTCAATCCTTAATGAATCATATTGCGGCCTGTGCAGAATGCAGGAAACTACACGTGGCATGCAAAAAAACTAAACGCCGCACGTAGAAAAGCTAAATGCTGTGTGGGCAAAAGCAAAGTCTACACTACATTAGAGAAATCTGCTTATTTCCCAATAACTTCTACATTTTTCATGCAGCAATCTCAAAACCACTCGAACGCACGTTTGGATATTGAATGTGTCCTCCATGTGTGGAAATTCTAAAGGCCGATTTCCAGAACGCACGAATATAAATTTTGATGTCGAACTTCACATGAATAGAAACACTTTTGAAACGCTTTGAAAACTGAATGCTATAGCACAGCAGTGCTATTTGAATGAAGCATTGTGCCGAAATAAATTTTTATGTTATCTATAATCCAGCCTTAAATCAGAACTGAATTCTTATATTTTTCATTTAGAAAACAGCTCTCCACACGCGACTTGTAGGTTTTCTAAACAAACGATTATAATTACAAATGATGAATGCTACATGTTGGAAATCTACACGAATCGTGTGCAAATTTCAGTTGCCAGTATAAAAATGAAAAGAGTAATGAATTCGAACTTGAGAATTAAAAGCAAGCCAAAATTGGTGTATTATTTCAATTCAAATACATCTTATTCAATGCAAGTAACACATTCTCAGCTCAGCTCTGAGATGATGCATACACAGAGAAAAAGAGTATGCAAAATCTACACGGAAATGTAGGATTTCTACACGGGATTTTCAACCCATTACATTTGTGTAGCTTCTTTGCATGCCGCGTTTACATTTCTCGTTTTTCCATGAGAAATCTCTTCTCGTTTTAGCTGTGATATTATAATATCTTTTTTTTATATCCCTTTGACGATTTTCAGCTCCACTAGATGAGAATCTAAGATTAAGTTAACATTTAATGGAAAGTTTGGTCTAACATTTCCAGTTCTTAAATTAAATGTTTATATTAAATTACCCAAAAAAGGACATTCGTAATACCCATAAGAATTGTTTTAAGAACTTTTATTTGCTTTATTATTTGATATTATTTCGAACATAAAAGCAAAAATAGAAAATGTTTCCCCATCTTTGACTTGTCGTCAAAATATTTGGGTTAAACTTTAATGACACAAAAATTCACCAAATCGCAACCTTCAACTCGAATTAGCTCAATTCCGAGAGAAATCAAATTTTATTTGGAACTGCTTATTTGAAAAGCTTGTTTTGTGCGGTTCGGACTCTTAAAAAACCTAGAGATTCTGACTCCAGAGCTGTTTGCAGACCACATTTTTAGTATTTTTATAGTCTTAACTCCTTGAAAAGTATTTTTGTATAATTTTTTGTTGAATTTTAGTTCTAAAAACAATAATTTCTTAAGTTTTAACTTTTAGCCACCTTTTTTTTAGCAAATTTAGCAATTTTCTGGCAACACTGAAACGCCTGTTCTTTGTTTTTAATACCAAAATGATTACGCCAAAGGATCATAAAAGAATTGTCAACTTGTTAGGCTTTGGTCCACTAAACACAATGGGAATGCTGTCATGGCGCAATGCATTATTGCCACACGTCTAAGATGTTATTCTTAACTTTCCGTAGCGGTGGTAATTTTATGCTTATTACAAGTATTATTAATGTGATCAGAGATGTTTCATTCTATGCATCAATTCTATAATACCCTCCCCCCGGAGGAGTGTACAAAATTGTCTAATCCGGTGACATTGCCAAAGACAAAAGTGGGTGGAAGGGAATTCAACTTGATTGTGTTTGCAATTTCATAAAATAACAATTCGCCTTCGTCTTGGCATCTTTCATGCTTGTTATTGGCGCCCCTGATTGCCGCCGGTGGTTGTCGCCTCTACTGGCACTTCACCACCCACTCACACCACTCCAACACCAGGCTCCAACCCTGGAATGCGTTTGTAAATAGCTGGCAAGGTGTGGGTCTGGCATGTGATGCCGCCAAGTTTTCCATATCTGCTCTCGCTCTCTCCCGGCATTGGCATGCCAAATTCAATTCACACAAAATACCCGTAATTCAACACCCCTCGGATGAGGATGACTGCCACTCCACTGACTGATTGCTTTTGCCAGCAAAACAAGCTCCCCAAGGCGCATTGAAATGAGTTAAACCAAAGACTTGGGCACATGGTGCTGCTGCTGCTGGTGCTGCTGCTGTCTGAGATTTCCACATCGACATCTCAAGCGACTCGTTGACATATTTGTATTGTATTCAATCGATGAATTTCTTGCAGCTTCTTTCCCATAAGGGAAAATGACTTATTTTGCTTACGCACACATTGAAGAAATGCTCAAGAGCAGCAGCATCCTGGCTGGGGTTGATTGCTTAGACTCCTTCTGCTCCTGATCCTGCCCTTCGCCCTGCAAAAAGTTTGCGCTACACATTTTTTACTTGGCTGACTGTCGACATTCGCGTTGATATTAAAATTTTAATAAACTGGGAGCCCAACGCCGGCTGCTGCCTCTCTGCCTCGGCCTGGTGCCTCCGCTTGTTGCACTTGACGGAAACGCGTCAGTTGTGCTCCCCAGTTGGCTTGGCACAACGCACATTTCCATGCGGCGGCAACGCGTAAAACGAAAATGCCATAATGCTGGGATGCTGGGATCCTGGGAGCTAGGATGCTGGGATGCTGGAATTGCCAGCTAACCGGCACGTCCCGCTCTGTCTGGTCCCAGCTGGCTGACATTTTTGATTTCTGTTATTTTTTTTTGCTTTCTTCATCGTCCTTTTGCTTACGTGAAACATGTTGATAAATCAAATCTCAAGCAAGTCAATGCCAATGCCAATTTGGTTAACAATTGCCGCTTCGTTTGCTTCGTCTGACAGCTAATTGTTGTACACTGAGAAAGTAAATCAAGTCGTTTGTACTTGATTTGGGAGCAAAGCGGTGTCAAAATTTAGTACCGAAATACTTAGTTTAAGAACTTTGAAGATGTTTTACAACTTGTTATTGAGTAAAGTAGTTTTAAGTCAATGGCGACTTGCGCTTGAGTTAAGTATTTGCATACTTAAAATAAGAACAGAAAATTCTTTATTGTTAAAGTTTCAAAAAAATTCCCAATTTTTGCTTAAAAGAAAAAGAAACACTAAAAACAAGTACAAAGTGTTCTTGGCTCAAGCACTTAAATGTTGTAAACTGCAAACCACAATCAAAATGATAGAACAAGTTGAAAAATGTTACTGTGTAAGAACTTTAGATTAGATCTAAGAATGATTCATACTTAATAGAACAAAACACACTAACAAGCATTTCTTTCAAGTGTCCGAATTGACTTGTGTGTTATTCCACTCTAGCCAAAAACATTTTGTAATCCTGGCTTTGCGGTTGCTTTTTGCCCAAAGAAGAGAAAATAAACCAAAATTAAATCAAATAAAATAGTTAGTAAATAATAAAACAGCCTGAGCCAAAGTGGATTTCTTTTGGTAAGGGCAGTTTAATGCTCGCTTAGGTTTTTTCTGCTCTTTTCTACTTCTCGGGCCTGACTTTTATGTGCCCGACGGCAATAGACGAAAATTTTATTATAGAGAAGGCAGTCAACAAACCATTAAACTCAAGTGTTTACCACAAGCCAAAGTCACTAGACACAAATCTAAAATGGCAGCTAGACAAGCTGAGAGGACGTTGATGTAGCAGGCACAGGCTAATGTGGCCATATCGACTAGGAATAGGTGTAGTTGTGGATGAAAATTGGCGGATTGAAGTGCCAGAAAGCGAAGGAAGAGGAACTGAGACAAGTGCTTGAAATTGAACAAGTTACCATGTTGATGGCACCAAAATTTATGACCCTGACTAAAAGGGGGGGGATGGGGCAAAGTGTGGGAAGAATATGAAATGTTTGTGGCCTGTGATGAGAGATGAACGCCAGCAGTTGAATTGATGGTGGTGGGAGGGGCAGCAGCAGTTTAAAGGAAGCTGTCATTTGGGTTGATTTGGCATAGTAATGAAGGGTTAAGAGGAGATTCGAATTTATTAGATTGCAAATTAGGATACAGTGTGGTGAGGTTGAGGTGGTTGATATATTGGCAAATGTCTTGATAGATTGCATAGCAAATAATAGATTCAATAAAGAACCCTTAAACATTTGTACGCCAAGGTCATTTTTCAATCCAACAATGCGCGGTAAAAATGGAATTATGGAAGTTACATGCCCCGCCCCAACCTCTGTAATCTACATGGTTGAAATAGAACATGTATGTAGCTGGGTAGAGCTTTCGGTCTTCTGAAAATACGCACAGTTCTTTCTAAACTGTAATAGAATGCTACCCGAATTGTGAGGAAAAAAGTAGAGTTGGATCACACAGGTAATCTAAATGTCTTTTATTAGGTTTATTTAGTTACCCAAAATTAAGTGAAATTGCAAAAGTCCTAAATTACTGACACATATATCATGTCTATACTTTCTACTTTCCTCTCATCTTAAGTTAAGTTTACACTGGCAAATATTTTGGTCAAATTTTTATGAAAAATAGTTGAAAAGTAAATCGTTTTTGTATTCTCAATTCCGAATGAAATTGCTCTCTTTTTACTTTTGGCAAACCACCGGTTCAAGCGAGACTAGCCCTAGATATCGAAAATATAACATTTGGAAATGAGAGGCTGACTTTTAGGTTTCACTTTTCGTTTTTGCTGGCAGTGACAAACTATGTTTACATCAAACAAATAAAATCTTTATAAATTAATTAAAGACTAAGAATGCAAGGCAAATTTCACTAAAGCTGCCTTTACACTTATCTATCTATATCTCTAAATAGTAGGTGGTAAAACTTCTCTAAGGCTGGAATGACACCGTCTTTTTTTACCGACAATTTCTAGCAGCAATTTTGCCCTTATGATAGTTGACAGTTGTTGAATTCGCCGCACAATATATTGCTGCTGAAGGCTGAGCAGCTGGCAGAATTGTTTTGGATAGATACAATATTGTCGCTAGAAAGCAATTTGCTGTGGCAAGTTGATTAAGACTAACGCAAACCAATAGGTGGCGCTTCTTTTGTGAACATTTGGCTAGCCAAGCCACAACGGACAGTGTTAAATAAGGATGTGCTTCCTTCTATGCGCTTAAAACATCAGACTTGATTACCCTCTGCAAGGTATAAAAATGCAATATAAAATAAGTTATCTTCAAGATGGCCACACCCACCCAGCACCTAGGATACCCATTCTTTGAGACCTGGGGACCTGCGCCTAGAGGACCTGGCTCGCCGTAAACACCCCCTCACCCCTGCCTATCCACCATACTTCTTCTTAACCCGCTATTAGGCATCACAATGGGCCATAAGGTCTTTAGTTGATCACTGTCTCAGCCAGCAGTCTATTTAACCTAACCTATTCATCCTGTCACCCGATTAAAACACATTACAGTTTTCTTACTTTTAAATTTCGAATTAAAACAGTCAACAACAGCCAGTGTGACCTTTCAAATAAATCGGCTGAAAATACTAGATTCTCAATGAACTTGAGGGTTTTTTTTGGTATGTTATTTAAGTGTGCGCCGAACAATATTGCTGCTAGAAATTGTGGATAAAGAAGCAGGTTTCTTTCCAGCCTAAAGAGAATCTCTTATCAAGTTGAACTTGTCAAATTATATTAAAAAAGCCTACATTTTCCAGCGTGCAGCCACACTATCGTCAAAGAGTCTCTTTAGAGATGTATGACAAGCTTTAAAATTTTTGAATTGATCACAGAATTAAGAAAAATGCACTTTATGTAAATCGAGCAACTGTACGAGTGCGTAATTTGGCAATTAGTTTTCATTTCACCAACCATCAAGCAATACTTTTCCCGTTTTTGTGTTGCGAGAACTTGACGAATTCCACCATCGAAAAGTTGCCGTGAAAGTGGAATTGAGATCATCTTTTTCCCAAAATGTTTTTGGGCTTATATGGGGAGCATTATGAGATCCTTAGAGAAAGATTTTGGGCTCATTTTAAGCAATTTTTGGTTAAAATTGTTGAAACCTAAAATATATTTTTCCATTTTTCTGTTTCGAATTCCGAGCCAATTTTCGTGTAATGTTTCTAGTCACAAAATTGATTTCTTATGAACCAGTGGTATTTGTCGCTGAACTTACGGCTGGCTTTTTGAACGAAAGTTCATGAGTCGTTTAAAAAGGAGTCCCTTTGGCTGGGTATGGGACAATCGTTCAGTTCTTAGTGTAAAAATGTGTGTCTAAGACATAGTATAAGTACAAGAAAACTTTCTGTTTGTGTTGCGTTATTCATAGCTATCTATGCATTAATAAAAGAAGGCAAATATATTTCGTACCATGTTTAGCCTCAGAATTACAAATAATTTTTGAGTTGTTCCCTTAAAAAATTTTGTTAATAGTCAAATTTCGGTCACTAGACGTCCTCAAGTCATAATAACACTGCTATATAGAGCAAATTGATACAGTTGTTCCGCTAGTCCGGAATTTCTTTGGGACTTTCGACCCAATGTGGTACATATCCTTAAAGGAGACTTAATAGTCAAATTTGGTCCATTTCTAGTTTAAAAGGGAAGTAGAGTGTGGAAATTGGAAATTGAGCGTATAGACAGTCATTTGTCGCTAAAGTCAACTTACACTTTTACCCGAAGAACTCAGAAAAATAAGAAAAAAATTACCATACCGACCCATAATTGCATTACCCACCTAGCATTTGGAAGATCATTTTAACAAGAATCACCTTGATGAGACTTTTTCGAACCCTTTTGATGATTAACAAGAGATTAATTTCATGTGCGATTTAAAGAAGACTTGAAAATGACTCAAGCATAATCTTGATTTATGATTTATTAAAATACGACTAGAAAAAGACTCGCAAAAGTTTGGAAATATGACTCCAATATGAGTCAAAAATTAATAAAAATACGGGTTATATACGACTCTTCAAGAAAAGTCGCGGCTAGGGTACCGTGTTCTACCGACAAAAGTATCATTTATGATCAGAAAACGAGCGCCTTTATGACTATTTTAGTCACACAGAGGACTCGAAAAAGACTCAAATGTGATCAGAAATATCATAAAATGCACATTGCAAGTAAACCAAAAAAAATAGGTTGAAATGACCTAAAACCGACGGACATAAAACCCACATGAAAATTGGGCGTAGTGTGCATCGAAATATCTCTCAGATTTGATATGGAAGATAAGTACGAATTCGGTCATAATACTCAAATTTTTTTGGACATGAGGCCCATATAAACATTTGAGTTCAGTGTCAGAGCACAGCGAAAAATCTAACTAAATAAAAAAAAAAATTTCTAACTTCAAAGAATAGAAATGGTGGTTTCTGGAAGAAGCCAGACGACGGAGAGTAATGGATGTGCCGAAGAAGAGCAGAAAGGTCCAAAAAATCCGTCTGATGGTATCGGCTTTAATAAAACCCTTCCAGCGCTGCCTTTCCTAAAACAATTAGTGCGATTAAGCCATGGCTCGTGAAAATGATTTACTTTGCAATGCGTGGAATAATTTTGCAATAAATCTTGAGTTGACTTGTGCAGCGCCTCAAAAGATATGCAGTTTTATCAACGCGAATTCTTATGTCTTCTGAAAATGGCAATTTGAGTATCTTCAAAGTTGTGATCGAAATTTTTCATATGGGCTTTATGTCACCAAAAAATAGATATCCGACATTTAATCAATCCAAAACCATGTCAAAAGTAGGCAAGGCAAAAACTTGGGAACCGAAACGAACCAAATCGTACAGAACAGCATATTTGTGCTCAAAAACACAATCATTTACCAAACTAGCATCTGTTTGAAAATGTTGAACCCAAACCGAAAACCGCTAAAGAAAACGGTGCGCTTCATTTCTTCGTCGAGTTTTATGATGAAAAGTTATTCAACGGCTTAACCGTTCTCGTTTTTAAGGTAAGGTTACGTCGCTCGACCACCAAGAACGGAGGCTAACGAATTTATTCAACCATAAAGTTGTGTTTGGTTGTCATTCATCCCAAATCATCTCTTTTCTTAATATAAGTTTTTGTTATTATTCTGTTCTCGGAAGTTATTCTATAGAAATGTGTGTGTGAGTTTCCTGTTGCTGGTACGGCATATAAACTCTGAATATTCCACCATACTCTAATTTAACCAAGTGATGTATTTCCTACTGCATTTTTAAGAGTTACAACTACAATATTGGAAAGTGTAATTCTCTGTTAACCTGTGGTCTGTTTAGCTCCCGTTTTTATTTAATTGCACTTTGAAGTTTTCAGCTTCTGATTTGATTTAAGAACTCAATCGGGTGTGTTCCAGAAATCTCTAAAGATTTTGGTATAAACGCTTGCATTTCGAATTAAAACTGCTTGCCTTTATATGTGATGTGCCACTTATATGCCCAGCTACTAGATTAGATGACAAATGCTCAGCTATTTGAAACTGACTGCTCAAAGCCAAGTAGATTTTATTCATACGGTTTTACCGACCTATGATCTAGTAGCTGACCTTACTCTTGTCATGTCACGTATAAAGTTCTCCTAGTTTAGTTCCAAATCAAATCGTTTGTACCAAAATCTCCAGAAATTTCTGGAACGCATCCGAATATCTCGGATATATTTCTTATTTTGTTTTAACATCTGAGACGAAGTTGAAGCTCTTAAATAGGCGAAAAAAACATTAGAATGTTGCAAATCAAAAAAAATCACTACAAAAATTCCAATAGGAATCCAGTTCTACCCTCTTTTTTTACCGTCTTTCAACTTTATCTCGATACCTGGTCCGAATTGAACCAAGCAATGAAGAGTAAAGTTGTAACTTAGACTAAAATAAACAATTTTACTTCATTCGATTACTCCGAAATCGTTCCGAAAACTTTTTTCCATTGAGAATTACTTTTCTGTTTGAAATGGAATCATCTCCAAACTTGGAAATTATAAATAAATATTTGGCTTTACAGCCTCAAAGGGGCAAGGCATTCACTTATTTTGAAAGGGTCGTTTTAATAGGGAATTACAGAAGAACACGATTTTATAACCGGACATTTTGAAACAAGTTTAATATTCTATACGAATTTGATTGATCATTTCTGACGATGCAAAAAAATTCATGTGTCAGCTAATTTAAGCAAAGGTGAACAATAGATGGCGCCACTACTTGCATTAAACAATGAGGGACTTCCAAAACTGACCAATAGATGACGCCACTAGTGCCAGGGTGGCGTAAGCAACATTCTTTTGGTCATAACTTGAGTATCGTTTATTTGATCTTTATCATTCCTTCAGCAAATCGATAAATAATTTTGATTACTACATATCTCTAGAAGATTTAAATCATCTATCTACAAAACTGTGGGAGATATGCAGTTTTTTCCAAATTGCAGGAGCGGGAAGGGGCGTGTCAAAAATTGAAAATAAACTTAATATGCCTGCAAGTATAAGAAGCTAATGTCCCATACATGTCAAACCTCTATCTGTTACCATCTCTGAGATCTGTGTGTTCATACAGACAGACGGACAGACGGATATGGCTATATCGACTCGGCTGTTGATGCTGATCAAGAATATATATACTTTATAGGGTCTGAAATGATTCCTTCTCGCTGTTACATACTTTTCCACAAAGATATTCGAGACCATCCATTGGATATTTTCGATATTTATTTGGAATGAATAGTTAAAATATCGAAAATAGGATTGATCTTAATATTTCATTCAATGTATTTGAAAGTCGTCCAAACGATATGAATATGTGTGGATATGTTTGGTAAAGTTTTAAGAGTATTTTCAATTCTTGAGGACAGTTGTAGCTCAAATATGACTAAGAAGTAAGATTTACAAAGCCCTAGGGCTTTAGATGCTACAAATTAGTCCCATTCTGTCATTCTAGTCTTATCCGAATTACTCTACTAAGTCGCCCGGCCACACACTTTGTCCTGCGGGGCCATCAAATGAAGTCATGTTTCATCTTCGCTCCACAACCAAAAACATACATCAAACAACAGCTGGAAGCAACTTTATCTCTCACTCACTCGCTCCAAGTGAAAAAAAAACCGCACTATAAATATATTTCAACTTATTTATGGCCACTTTTCGATGAGGGTTTATTCGCGTTTACAGCCGGGTTATAAAATTTATGAGAAACGCCAGAGGTCGAGGTTCGCCCAGAGACACGCGAAATTCAACTGAAAACGTGCCACGTTTGTTTTCTTGGTGCGTAATTATTTTTATGACATTTTTTATTCCGGAGGAGCAGGAGGAGTCCCTTTGTCCAGCAGCGACCAGCGTGTTGAAGTGTTGGCGCTTGCCAAACAAATTAACAGCAAATTATAACGAAGCAAGAAGCAAGAAAAGAGAAACGAAACGAAACGATATTATCACCAAGGGCGCACAGCGATAGCAAACTACATTTTAGAGTCCTGGGCGGCGAGTCCTGGTGCTGGTCGCTGGAATTTTAATTTCTGTGTTGTGCTTTTCTGTTTTTTTTTTGCTCGGCCAACTTGGCCACTTGAAGCGATTTACTGGCAAATCTTATAAACGACACGTTGGTAATGGATGGCATGGCCAGCAAGGTGAGAAACGTGCCCGAGGGCCGGCGGATCCTGGTGCGAAACGTGCCTGACGTTGGACATAAATTAATTTATTGCGTGCTACAAAAAAAATTGTTAAAATAACAGCGCGAATCGTTGAATAAAAGTAATTCATTGCCTACTTTTTGGGGCAAAACTTTCATTAAATAACATTAATAATTAATAGCCGGGGCGGGGAGAGCGGGAGGGGGGGGACTGGACACTTACAACGAGTTTCTTTGTTGGAATTGTGGCGGCGGCTGTCGCTGACAGTGGCGTCAACGTCGACGGCGGCGCTGCTGCTGCAACGGCGGTCACGGGCGGACTGATCGCTTTGATTGTCGCCTGCGCTGGTGGCGGCGGCAACGGCGGAAGCGGCGGCTGCTGAAATAACTCCGCTGGCTGCTTCACGTAAAACAGATTTACTCCAAAGTGTGAAATTTTGATTGGTTTTATAGCAACACCTTCGACAGGAAATGGATGGATGGGCCGACGTCGCTGGGTCGGCTGGGTGCTTCTGGCTGGGCGCTCGATGGACTTTGGGATTGTTGCTTGATTCGTTGTTTGCGTTTCACAACTACTTGAGAAGCTCTTTGTTTTGTTTATAGATTCGTTTGTTTGTTTGTTTGTTTGTTTTTACACTACTAAAGCTCAACGTTGGACAGCGCGACAAATGTCCTGCTCCTGTTTGTGGTTAATGTTAATCTTGATTGCACTGGCACGCGGAATTCTACAAAAAACGCACTCGCACAGACAGGAGTACAATTGTGGATGGCGGAGATGGGCCGACTATTTTGCGTGAGATGTACTGGCTGCTTGGCTAGTTTGGTTGCGACTACTACTGGAGAATTGATTTCCCTTCGTTTTGCTTGTGTGGCTTTCTTGTGTAGGTTGTGTTGGTTTCACTAGGCTACTTGCACGGCTAAGGAACAGAACGCAACGACTGTTGGACTCGCTTGTCTGATAACGACTGAAGGACTCTCGCGAATTGCGTAGGATTTTTAGCAACAGCCAAACGCAGCGGGCATCGTCGGTGTCGTCGTTGTGTCGTTGTGTCGTTGCCGACGTCTCTGTCGACGACGTTGTTGGCGTCGTCGCTTCGTGTAACTTGAATTCAGGAAGCAGAGGCACACAGAAGCGGCCTGGCAAAGGAGCGCAGAAGCGTTACAACAAACGGAAGCAGTTAACAGTCGTGTAGACAGAGAGAGAGAGAGAGAGAGCGTAAAACCAAGAGAGAGAGAGAGTACAGAAACCCCAGTGGAGTGAAGGCTCTGTTAAGTCTGAAGCGGCCTAGCATTTAGGGTTGCCAAGCTGTGGGTAGATTTTTTTTGTAAGGAGAAGGCAAAGTTGATTAAGCAGACGTTATATGATGCGAGATGCCATTTCATTCTTTGGATTTGGAGTACTGTGAGCTAGAGTGAAGTCGAAAATTGGTAAGCATGTCGCCTTCTACACTGTACAACTAATAGGTGGAATGCAGTGCCAAAGTGTGTGATTATTGATCGAAAGGCTTGGATTCGACCCCGCGGACGAAAAGAGAATTTTGCCATCATAGCAGTGTTGTACAAAGTGAACATATTATCGTCCAAAGGGGCTAAAAATGGCCATTATGGATTAGTTTTCACTTGTTTTATGCTTCAAAAAACCCAAATTTTCTAAAAATTGGTAAGCTAGGTACAATTGTTAAGAGTTCGTACCATCCAAATACAAATTTTCAATACTAATTCTCAGTAAATAAACTAAATCTGCCTTTAACATCGCCAAATATCGACCAGGGTGGATGAAAATGGGCGTTATGGATTAGCTTTAAGCTGTATTATTCTTTAAAAACCGCAATTTTCTAAAAATTGGGAAACTAGGTAGAATTGTTAAGAGTTTGACCATCCAAATACAAATTTTGAATACTAACTTTCAATATATTATCTAAATCTGCCTTTAACTTCGACAAATATCGACTTGCCGGAATAGTTTTAGCCTATATTGCTTCAAAAATCCCAATTAACCCAAAATTGTGAAGCTAGGTACAATTGTTAAGAGTTCGTGCCACCCAAATACAAATTTTGAATACTAATTCTCAGTATATAAGATAAATCTGACCTTAACATCGGCAAATATCGACCAAGGTGGATGACAATGGACGTTATGCATTAGTTTTAGCCCATTATATGCTTCAAAAATCACAATTTTCCAAAAATTGGGAAGTTAGGTACAATTGTAGAGAGTTTGTACCATCGAAATACAAATTTTGTATACTAACTTACTCAGTATATAAGCTAAATCTGCCTTTAACTTCGCCAAATATCGATCAAGGTGGATGAAAGTAGGCGTTATGGATTAGTTTTAGCCTGTATTATACTTCAAGAAACACAAATTTTCCTAAAATTGGGAAGCTAGGTGCAATTGTTAAGAGTTCGTACGATCCAAATACAAATTTAGAGTACTTATTCTCTGTATCTTATGTAAATCTGCCTTTAACTTTGCCAAATATTAACCAAGGTGGATGAAAATGTCCGTTATGGTTTAGTCTTAACCTGTCTTATTCTTCAAAAACCCCAATTTTCGAAGAATTGGTAAGCTAGGTACAATTGTAAAGACTTCCTACCATCCAAACACAAATTTTGAATCCTAATTCTCAATATATTATCTAAATCTGCCTTTAACTTCAACAAACATCGACCAAGGTGTTTAAAAATGGGAGTTATGTTTAAGTTTTTATACTTCAAAAACCCAAATTTTGTGCAAATTTTTCAATAAATTCTCTCTAAAAATGTTAAACTCAAACTTTTATACAATTTAAATATCCATTCAAAGCCTGAAATATTGAAAGTAACTTCCCATCAACATGCATCGATCGATTCTACACAAATTCCAACTTCCCCTTTCTCTCTCCAACAATGTTTGCAATCATCAGGAACATTCACTTTCAGCAGGAGAAATCAGTTAACAGTAAGTGAGAGCGCTAATTGCAGCAGACACTGAGAGAGGCTCTCTCTCGCTCTCTCTTTTTAGGGTACGCGCGTCATTGTTGCACCTTTATGTTTGTTTTCGTGGGTGGCCCGCACTCACACAGTTAGCCAGGAGCAAAAGAGATGGGAAGATGTTTCAAATGGCGCAAACAAACAACAATAGCGAGTCGGCAAAATGTCCATGTAACCTCTACAGAGCTACAGAGGGTGTCGCTGATGGCGACGATGATGATGATGATAATGACTGATGTAGGCAGGTAAGGGTTAAGACTTGAAATGGCCTAGGGATAACAACATCATCTTCATTAACATCATCATCATCATCATCATCATAGTCATCATCATGCTGTGCATCATCATTATGTTGGTTAGGCCCCCCCCATTCTCCTACATTGTTGTTCGTAGTGTCTCGTGTGTTGGTGAAAGTGTCAACTTGACATTGCCTGGAGTGCACGCGCCACCGCTCACACATACTCTCTTACTCTCCCACACATACAAATCTCGCTTGCGTCAAATATTTTGCCCACTTCTTTGCCCCCGGGGCAGTTTTTGTTGCTTCTTGCTGACATGCCAATGCTCGCAGCAGCTTAAATGACAGCCGCGCTCTCTCTCTATTTGAACGGACTCTCTCTCGGCGCCGACTCATTACATGGCTTTCCCCTCAGTCGGTAGCAAAGGCAGCGCAGTTAGCGGCTGATGCTGACGCTGCTGCCATGGCAGCTTTATCAGTGCCATGAAATGTTGTTCCCGGAAAATAACCCAAAGGAAATGCTGCACATACACACACACACACACACACACGCACACACACACATACAGTGAGCTGAGCAGCAGCAGCAATAACTGTGTACATGTAAATCCTGGTTTGTTTCATTTGCCGATTTGCAACCCAAAAACCAACCCCCCCTCCCGCCCCCTTTGGACCGTCACTTGGCTGCCCGCCGGCACTAACTTTGTACGCTTGATGATGATAATAATGTTGCCCCTTGCCGCCAACCCAGCCAACAGCCCAGCCAACCCAGACATCGTCTATGGAAATTCGCATGCCGATTTTCGAGCGATTGCAATTGATTTGTAATGTATTTCATTGTTGTGTGTGCGATTGTTGTGCGCTGCTCCTTCGCTCCTCCTCCGCTCTTTTTTGTGTGTGAGGGCATAAAATTTGTATTGATTATTTCTATTGCCTTTGTTCGTCCGGTCTTTGGCGCTTTGTTCGCCATCTAATGATAGCTGGGGGGGCATTAAAAATGTCATAGCTCTGACGTTTGCTGCAACTCGTCCAAAAACTTTAAGGCCAAGCCACACTGTAAGCCAAGAAGCCACCGGGGGAGTTGGCGTGTGTACAAGTCAATTATGGGTCAAAATCCACACAGGAGTTGGAGCTGAGACGAGTGGCAAAACACTTGAAGACGCACATTTTTATGAGCATTTCGTTTTGTTGCGGCAAGATGTGTGATGAAGCTAAGCAGCGGGAGCAGCGGCAGTGGCAGCCATTGGCCATTGCAAATGAAACATGTTTGGCTTTATCGCATTTATTGACGACTCCGTTGGGACGCTTTGCTTGCCACCAACTGTAGGGATGGGGGAGTGTAGCAAGATCAAACAATGAGAGTGAGCGAAGGGGGGCGGCGAAGCAGCCTCAAATTGCGCTATCGAGCAGCTCAAAACAGGCACATAAAAAGATTATTTTATGCCAATGTGTGCGTGCATGTGTGTGTGTGTGTGTGTGCAAGGGAAACGGAAAACACAAGTAAAGGGCAGCCACTAAATTCACTTAGAAAAACGTTTCATATGGCATCCAACTAAGTAGATGAGGTTAAATGACAAGGGAAATCATCCAAAAATTGCCAAAAATTATTGCAAATATTTTTTTAAACACTCTTTAAAGGTAATTTTCAATGTTTGATAGAACAAATGTTTGTATTTCATGCAATCCGAATTAGCTAAGCGTCTGTAAGACAATGCGGGATTTGACTGCAACTTTTCATACAGTACTACTTTTATGCAACGTTTGAAATTTGTCCAAATTAGCCTAACAGTGCAACCAATTTTGACAAATTTAAAGGAAGGTGGCAGCAATTGATCAAAAAAAATTACATAGTAATTGCATGTTCGACAGATTTTTGCACTTGACAGACTTGGGGTTACAGTATGCTGACCTGTTCATGATCTTTTGTGTCAAATTTATGAAATTTTGTTTTCGTGAATTAGTTTGTAAATTGCGCGTTGCTTTTGAGAAAAACGGAAGCCACAGTTTAAGGCAGCAGCACAAAACGATTATTGAGAAAAAGCAAACAGCAGCAGCAGTCGTCAATTAAAATTTTCTTATAACCTACAAATCCATAGGTAGGACACTCTTTTACTTTGCTGCACCGGCATGGTCCCCAGCAGTCAGTTACACACAGTGGGGAAATCTGCACTGTCACTGGATGCCACTTCATGACCCACGAAAATCACCTCCAAGTAGAAACACAGATCCTTGGAGTCAGAGCCCACTGCACCATACTCGACAAGCAGTTTCTAGGTAGCAACCTTGTGGAAACCCAGCACGTGGCAGAGGCGATTCACAAAAGGACAGTTGAACGCGCCATAAATAGGCTGAAGAGTAACGTTGTTCTTGGAGGTCGACCACCACCAATCGGCATAGCAGAAAACCAGCTGCCAAGAACCTCAACAGTTACCTCCCGAGTATCAACCCAGAAGTAGCAGACGATTGCCCAAACTATAAAGGAAGAACAAAACGACACTCGCCACCTTTTCAATTGCCTAAATGCTCCCATTTCATTAACACCGGAGTGCGCAGCGATTCTGGAACTGGACCACCGTTTCCCACTACCCTATCTTCCCAAAACAAAACTTTTACTTTTCCTACCTCTCTAAATCTCACTTTTCTCTCTTTCTCTTTTCCCACCTACACGTACACATCCAATTACTCATATAGCCGCTTCAACAACAACAACTTTATAATTTTTGATTTCGATTCTGCATTTGTTTAGTGTCTTTTGCTGTCGCCACGAAATTGTGTCGGAATTATAAAGACTCCCAAAATTTAACGCAACGCAACAACATGTGTTTTTTTTCAGCACGCTGTTGTTGCTGTTACCTTCAACCGAGCCGATACGAGTAACGGTAAATGTAATGAACAAAAGCTAAATCAAAATCGAAAATGATGAAGCGACGACTGCTGCTGATGTTCGCCACTTCTTCAAAAGCAAAAGCAGATGAAATGAAACTTATTGCAGATTTTTAAACACTGTTAATAACCATATTGAAATTCTATTGAAACTGTATATTTTTGAAATGGTGCGATATGAAGCAAATTTATTTTCAATATAATTTTACTTGAAAGTTATGAACTCGCAAATGACTTCCAGTTTTAAAAGTGGGTATGCCACATTTCGATGCAGTCGTAGTTGAATCGTGCGCTGCGAATAATGGTGGACCATTCACGAGGTCAACTTTGCTACACAAAGAAAAAACGATCAAATTTATGTTGATTTTGATTTTGATGTTGATTTGATCTGATTAAAACTAACTTTTCCAAAATATCAATTTTTTCATTTCTTTTGGCAAGAAAATAATATGTTTCTTATCCAAATTAATAAATTTTCTTAAATTGATATTAAATAATTTCAGAATGATACTAAAAATGTAATTATGATTAGTTAAAAAATATCGACTTGAAATTTTTAACATATCAATTTGATATATTTTCATATCGGAGTAAAATAAATATGAAAAATAATAATTTTTTTCGCTGTAAAGCCCCATACGGACATCCGAAGCAACGAGAAGTTTCATACAAAAATTAAGGGAAGAAGAAGCAGAAGTTACAACTTCGCCACTTGAACTTTTTGCAAGTACGGAGATAAGAATTTGAACGTCACCCTTAACAGTCAATGTTACGCATAACAGCACATTTGTGAAGACTATGTAAATTGGCTGTGGGCCTTATTGTGCTTTGAGCAGCTGACGCAGCATTGAGAATGCACCTTGTTAAGTCACTCTGCTTCTACCTGCATCGATCAGATGGAGTGCTTTTAGTTAGTGATTGAACCATGGCAGAAAAGCAAAAACGAAAGAGTCGTTTGGAAATGTTTTCGCCTGAAGAGAAATTTCTTTAATTTTGGAGTTGAAAGAGTGTTCGAGTGAATAGCGAGTTTTCGCCCCCTGGGCGTCCATCGGGTCACTGGGCTTGCGCAGGGGGGAAAGACGAGGGATTGACATTTGTTGTCAATAAATTATAATATATGTATATAAACTAACTAAGTACTAGGTGGACAACCACGCAGTGAAGGCACCGGGCAAATACAATGGGCATTGTAGTATGTGAATTTAGGCTAGTAAATTTCTGACGGATAATGAGAAAAATAAATTTTAAAAATTATAAAAAGTATATTTCTTGAGTTTATATGATGACATCTGGGTAGACATTCTTCTTGGGTGTGCTTTCGAGGGCTTCTGTGGATGGGCTGCGGGATCGGCTACCAAACCGGGTTCTCGCTGCGTCCGCTGGGCTGTATTCAGCGCCCCCACTGGGGCCGAGGCGAAGCCGATGACCGGCAGGTGGGTGGGGGCCGTGTTGTGCCGCAGCTGGTGTTGATTTAATATCGCCTAAGGTGGTGGTAGCATGCAGGTGTTGTTGTAGCTGCTGCTGCATTCTGGGCAGGCCCAATTGGAGGCCATGGGATCTTTCCCACCCCAAGCATTCGGTCTAAATTTTTTGAACAAGACTTTGGGAGAAGTGGCCGAGCTTTTACAAAAAATCATCTTGGCATCAAATCAAAATACAGTTGATCGAGTAGTGTGACCCGCCGCCAGTTAAACTAAAAATATCACTAACTTACATTTTCGGCGTATTTTTTTCTTAGTTCTGGTCACACTACTCTTACGTTCCACAGTGACGAAACATGAGACGAAGTTAGCTAAATGACGAACGTCGGATGTCCGTATAGGGCTTAAACACGGAGTCAACTGATATCCTAGTACATAAAGTCAATTCACACCGCAGCAATTAGTCTGCAGTTACTAGACACAGTCCACGACCTTGCAGGGGAATAAGCAATTCGAGCTGTTTCTGAATTGAACCGAAAACAAACTGTACCGAACCGCTAATCGATGTTATTAATAAAACTGTACACTGAAAATGAAATCAGTTTGGTTCACTTTATCGACAAGCATAAAGAATATAATTTTATACTCTGCACCAAAGCACACTGTTTTATTTTGCCTATTTTTTGGCATAAATCAAAAAATTTTTGATTCAGATTTCCAAAATTAAGTGTTTTTTTAAATATTTCCATACTAGATGAACAAAAACAACATATTCAAACTTTGCGGCAGTACTGATTTGTTGACATGCTGTTTGGGTTTTTTTGTGAAATTGGCAGCAAATATTTTCCAACTTTGAGTGCGTCTGCTTAAAAAGTTTGAAGCAA
This sequence comes from Lordiphosa magnipectinata, assembly GCA_037044535.1. Classification (NCBI taxonomy): domain Eukaryota; kingdom Metazoa; phylum Arthropoda; class Insecta; order Diptera; family Drosophilidae; genus Lordiphosa; species Lordiphosa magnipectinata. Next base: position 74,528 of record JBAMBO010000481.1, read on the forward strand.
AATATAAAGTGTTAAAATGCAAATTGTTAGTTTAGAAACTGAATTTAAGATATTACAATTATAAGTTGTTAACGCCGTGTGTTGTTAATGTCTAATTTAAGGTTGACTCTAAGCAGTGTAGCTTGGCATGGCACAAGTCAAATTAGCGGATTTATGGTTACCAACCGTCTCCTGTGCGATAAACAGTTCGGGCTTAGGAAAAATAGGAGCTGCACGACAGCTAAACTAAATATAGTTGAGGACATCAGAAAAAACATGGATGATGGTAATGTCACACTACAGACACTGCTTGATTATAGCAAAACTTTTGATACCGTCAATGAAAAATCTTTATTGCTTCTCGAGTATTAATGCGATCCTACCTAACCAACAGGCGTCAAGCTGTTGTTACATCGTTCGCCAATTCATCATTTCTGTTCCTTAAGCGTGAAGTCCCTCAGGGATCAGTTCTTGGTCCATTGTTGTATTCTCCCAGATGTTTTGTCTGAATGTGAAGTTCATATGTAAGCTGATGATGTTTAAATGTATGTTTGTCTTCCATTGTCTAAAATTAATGAATGTGCTACTGTGTCTAACCGTGAGCTGTCTAAAGTTAGTGAGTGGTCAAACAAGAATGGTCTAGGATTAAATTCGATAAAATCGAAATGTATTGTAATTTACAAAAAAGCAATAGACACAGGAAATTTACCGAAACTAAAAATTGAGCATAACACAATAGACTATGCAGAAAAAGTATGCAACCTAGGTATCAGCCTCAATCAAGCTCTTTCCTGGAGTGATCATATAATTAAGGCTGTAGGTAAAATTTACGGATCCCTTAGACTACTGTACCTCACACAGCACTTTTGTGCCTATGTCTATGCCTATGTCTATTCGACTCTTAATAGCTAAGACCTGTTTAGCACCCTGTCTACTTTATGGAGTGGAAGTCTTTGGCAATAGTGATGCAGCTTAATGTAGCCTTTAACAATATGGCTAAATACTTTTTTGACCTAAAGCCTACACCGCATTTCAAATTACTCCATCCTTCGACCTTGATTTAGATAGTTGGATTTAGTATTGAGCATTGATAGTTCTACATAAGCTTATAAGCACCAAAGAACCAAAGTATCTTGATGAAAAACTTGAATTCTCTACATCTCGACGTACTAATAATATAGTCTGCATAAGACATCGATTATGCTCATCCGAAAAACATTTCTACACAACTGCTGTTCGCATATGGAACAATCTGCCGCATGATTTAAAGTCAATTAGAAGCGCACCTCAATTTCGAGTTAAGCTATTTGCACACTTTCAAAATCAACTCAATAGACATTAAAAGCTTAGCACATTAGAATAGTTTACTTTCTAAATTATTTTGGCCCGATGTTAATTTTCATTTAAGGATTAAGTTTCAATCAACTTGTAGCACTAGAAAGTGAGTAAGTAATAATAAACTAGAACTAAAACTAATTATTTCGTTGTAAGAATTTTAAATTGCTTAACATGTCGTATGAGTATTTTTAAAAGAAAATTTTTTGATTTTTACAATTATTAATTATACAATAAATATTTAATATTAAAAAAAAAGATGTTTGCGTTCTTTGTCGATTTCAAAGCTGCATTCGACACTATTGATAGACAAAGCCTCTACCTAAAACTCAGCAACATTGGAGTATCTACTAAGGTAATTCAAATGATCCAAAGCTTGTACATCCGCAACAAGACCACAGTTAGGGACGGCCACAACCTATCCAGATGGTTTGAGACGAACCTTGGAGTGAAACAAGGTTGCCTACTGAGCCCGTTACTTTTCGCACTGTACGTCGACAACATGTCCTCCATTCTGCCAGGGGGTGTTCAACTGGGATCGGAACGAATCAAAGTTCTAATGTATGCCGATGACATGGTGCTGCTGGCCGATGACGCCCGGGATTTGCAGCAACTGATACATTGCACTCACACTGCCAAACGTGGAGCCTTCAAATTAACTGCGAAAAATCTAATATAATGGTAGTATGTGATACAAGGGGTCGAATGCTTGGTCTATAAACGGAGTGAATCTGGATATTGTCACCGCGTACCCGTACTTGGGAGTCACTTTTACACCAAACATGTCATTTCGCAAGCATTTAATCAAAAAACTAAGCGACTCGAAAATTGCGATCAATACCACATGGAACAAACTGCTTAGAAAATGAAACGTCAGTCACAGCACTAAGTACAAATTGTTCTTAGCCACAGCCAGAGCAATTATGTGCTATGCTGCCCAAGTATGGGGCTTTGGTCAATACGAAGAAGTGGAACGACTCCTCCGTTTTTATATAAAGAGGGTGTTCCACTTGCCTCTATGCTCGCCTAACTATACTATACACTTGGAAACGGGTCTCCCAACTACATATGTTTCTCTACACACTGCAACTTCACTTCGTTTATATTAATAAGACTATGAAAATGCCATTCAGGCGTCTTCCAAGAATTGTCACAGAACACCTATTAGAAGCAAAAGCACACTTTGTCGAAAGGTGGGAAGCCATGGCGTTGGAACACAATATTAGGTGCAACATAGAAGACCACAGCTCATGGAAACTTTGGCACACAAAACTGCTGCAGAGCATAGACAGCACGGAAAGTATTGACTTTGAATCACAAGCCAGTGAAACTAAGTCTCGGGACACTTACAGCAAACTGGAGTATAACTTAAAAGATTCAAATTATTTCACTGACAATTTAGACGTAGCAGCAATATCAGTAATTTTTCCAACGAGAACGGAAGTGCTGAACCTAAAGTACATATATGCCACATATCTCAAACCCCAGTCATTGCACTCTCTGCAACACCGGAGACAGAGAAGACACCGCCCACTTCTTTTCTCGCTGTCCCATTCTAAAGGAACTCAGGGTCCTATACTGGGAAAAAGATATTCTGACCGACCAGAAAATGCACAAGCTCTTAAACGGAAGTAATTGGCGTTCGCTCACTTCCTACCTTAGAGAGTGCCTGCAGTATCGACGCGATTTTTTAATGGACTATGGAGACATGTAACCAGACATCGGAATTTAGGAAAATGTCACCTACATTTGGCTAACGGCAACATGCCACAGCCAATTTTTTATAATCATTGTAAATCCTTTTAATGTTCGAAACTTTTCGTTACTGTAAGATCTTTGTACCTATATATATAAGGTTGTCAAAAAAGTCTTGCGGTATTTCCGGCAAGCTTGTCTTTGCAAGCGCGTAGTTCTAGTTGTATTCGTCGCATCGGTTCACGCTAGAGCTTTTTGGAAAGCTCTTTTCAAACGCGCTAACACGTGTTTGATTTATTGTTGTTTGTTTTTAGTCGTTCGTGAGTTATAGCGTCGCAAACATGGAGCAAAATAAAGAGAAAATACAGCATATTTTACAGTACTACTACGATAAAGGCAAAAATGCATCTCATGCTGCCAATAAAATTTGTGCAGTTTATAGACCCGATACAGTTTCCATTTCCACCGCACAACGATGGTTTCAGCGTTTTCGTTCTGGTGCAGAGGTGATCGAAGATGCGCCACGGTCCGGAAGGCCTGTCGTCGAAAATTGCGATAAAATTGCTGAATTGATCGAAAGAGACCGGCGTAGTAGCAGCCGTAGCATCGGCCAAGAGCTGGGCATGAGTCATCAAACCGTTATAAACCATTTGAAGAAGCTTGGATTCAAAAAGAAGCTCGATGTATGGGTGCCACACGGCTTGACGCAAAAAAACATTTTTGCCCGTATGGATGCATGCGAATCGCTTCTGAATCGCAACAAAATCGACCCGTTTTTGAAGCGGATGGTGACTGGCGATGAAAAGTGGGGCACTTACGACAACGTGAAGCGCAAACGGTCGTGGTCGAAAAGCGGTGAAGCTGCCCAGACGGTGGCCAAGCCTGGATTGACGGCCAGGAAGGTTCTTCTGTGTGTTTGGTGGGATTGGCAGGGAATCATCCACTATGAGCTGCTCCCCTATGGCCAAACGCTCAATTCGGACCTGTACTGCCAACAACTGGACCGCTTGAATGCAGCACTCATGCAGAAGAGGCCATCTTTGATCAACAGAGGCCGAATTGTCTTCCATCAGCACAACGCCAGGCCACATACATCTTTGGTGACGCGCCAGAAGCTCCGGGAGCTCGGATGGGAGGTTCTTTTGCATCCACCGTATAGTCCGGATCTCGCACCAAGTGATTACCACCTATTTCTGTCCATGGCGAACGAGCTTGGTAGTCGGAAGTTGGCCACAAGAGAGTCCTGTGAAAATTGGCTCTCCGAGTTTTTTGCCAATAGGGAAGCGAGCTTCTATAAGAGGGGCATTATGAAGTTGGCATCTCGTTGGGAACTCGTCATGGAACAAAACGGCGCATATTTGACTTAAATCGCATTATTATAACCAATTTTATGAACAATTGAAAATTCAATAATAATACCGCAAGACTTTTTTGACAACCTTATATATTATATATATACGCATTAATGGATATCAATGGAAATAAATTTCAACTACTACAACAATAAATATTAGATTTGGGAATGCTGAGACCTAATTTTTTCCGTTTCGCCGTTTATAAATATCATGGATTAATCTCTAAGCTGTTTTCATAAGAGTTTCTCTCAGCAGCAAGCAGAGGCTCAGGCCATCAATGCCATAATTGACTACAACAACAACCACCTTTTGCTGCAAAAAAAAAACTTGTTGTTTGTTGTTGTTGATGAGAATATTTTTAAACCACTCTGTTTCTTGCTGCTGGTGCTTTTCCATGGTGAAAGCATTGTAAACGAAAAAGAACAACAATTTATAAATTGTTCTCACAAAAGTTAAATTGCTATAAGCAGGCCAAAACTTCCGACATATTTGGCCAGGCGAATGCTTCTAGATATGCTGTGTACGCATTACTTTGAATTTAAATTCTACCCATGCCAAAACATATAAGAACTCGCAGTATATGATTTTACGGCCAAGCAGTAGAAACTTTAGCAAATAGCAGTCAGATGATGGTCGGTAAAAATTTACTAGCAGAAAATGTGATTCTTATAGTTTTATTGGGTATCACATAAATTTATATAGTTCTTTTAAAAAAAAAATGGTAAGCAGCTGTTTGATGTCTGTCTGAAACCTCACTGTGGTTGATTAGTGTGAGTTGAGCATGAAATGCGTTTTTAATAACTATAAAATTAAGATTCCCATCGAAGCACCACGAATAGCATAACAAATGCAACTGCTAAAATTCTATTGCATATTCCCTTTCAACCGCATAATCAAATGAATAAGTCATTTGGCATATCCTGCAAACTACTTAACATTCCGTTGCAGTCCCCAGCAACCACAACGGCAACTTGGTGCGTCCAGCAACATTTAAGCAATTTTGCTTGTTAAAAGCTTACGGCGCGCACTTTACTTTAAACCACACTAACAAATGCCACTTCATTCAGCAGATATTTGCGGCCAGCAGTAGCAAAAACATAGCGCCATGTACACACACACACACACACACACACAGAAGCAAAATCACACACATCCTTTTGCCATCAATTCTCTAAGCAACAAACAAACAGGCGAGTTCTCCAACACAGAGAAACTCCCCCTCCGCTAGAGACACGCACATACACACACAGATGCCGCAACACGCAAAGCTCTTTTCACTACAAAACGGAAGTACATAGAACCAGAGCCAACCAAAAAAAAAAAAAAAAAATAGGAAAATAGGAAAAAAACAATATTACTAGGAGAAAAACAAGAACAGAGCTGGAAACGCGCTGCAAGCTTATAGAAAAATACTGTGGCAAAAACTACACAGGAACAGGAGAGCGAAAGATATTCATTCTATCGTAAAATAGGTGAGCAGTCACCATGTGTGTGTGTGAGTGTGTGTGTGCAAAAAACAAGCGCCAAAGCTCTGGTCAACGGATAACAAAACATAAATAATAACGACTGTCGAGGCAGAGCCAAGGCTGCTGGGAACTGCCACAGGGAGGCGACAATAGATAAATCGATCGATGCAGCTTAAGAAAGTATCCTTTAATTGAAACTCTGCATACCCCAAAAAAGTAGGCTACGATATTTGTGCAAGTCAAAGATTTCAATCCGCAACAATACTTTGTATAATTTATGAACAGGCCGCATTCGCATTCGCATTCGCCATGCTCCTGCAAGTGGCCACATATCGCCCAAAACCTTAATCGGCATGTCCTATCGCATTTCCTGCAAGCAGGCAAAAACAGGACCAGGACCAGGGCCAAAGCCAAAGCTGAAGCCGAAGCCAAAAGCTGCCAACATCAGTACAGGAAAGCGCCAATCCCAGGGAGAATAATGTGAATGCGAACGCGTATATAACTCATTTATTTATTTACAATATGTGCGTGTGTGTGTGTGTGTGTGTGTGTGTGTGTGTGTGCTCGCGTGCATTGGAGCTTGCGTTTGATTTAATAGTTTATTAAGATACGCGCACAGCAAGTGCAGATTAAGGCGAGCGGATTTGCTTTGCGGTTGCTCTTCCCATTCAAACCCGCCCGCCCTGCCCACGGCCTGTACCCTGTGTACACTTAAATGCGACGACCACTGGATTTTGGCTGTGGTTTATGGGCTGGAGTTTTGGGGCATAAATAGATTTTGGGTTGTTGCAAATTAGAGAAAACTGAAGAGGGTTGAAGCTGCAGAGGGATAAGTAGTTTTTGGTTGAAGCACTGCAGAGAATTTGAATCGATGAATCGATTGTGGCAATGCTTATAGATGCTTTAAAAGTGATAATTCCGCAATGAGAGCAGAGTGGGTCGTCAGTAAAGCTGTCGCTTCTCTTCCTCTTTATGTGCTTTATGCGTCGGCAGCAGCCCAGCAAATAAGCAAAGCTTTTCAATACAATTAAATTTCATTTCTCTTCGATAACGCTTAACAACTTGTGTGATTCAATCATTAACAACATTAAGAGTTACTTAAACAAAGGTTATTTTAATGAAAATTTGACTAAATAGTCATAATTGCAGATTTTTCAGGACTTAAAACTAAAACTATGTTTCCATATGCAAATGATTTGTATTAGTTATGGCCAAAAGTTTTACAATTTGGCCTATTTAGACAAATTTTCATCAAAATTTGAGCAAATAACACTACCCAACACTGTTTTTAGTACAGGCCTCAGTAGATCTGATTATGTTAACATGGATTGAACTGAACCAAACTGCATGATTGGTTTTGTTCTATCAGCTCTTGTTTACCAGAAGTAGCAAAGAAACAAAATTGTTGAATTTTTGGCACTCTAGGATCTATGGATACCACACTAGGCATACATATCTGGAGTTATGAATTACTTGGGACAGTTCACATATCAATGCATATTTCAAAAATCACAAAAAATGTCTAAATTTCACTCTAAAGTCAGACAATTCAAGTTTTATGACAATTTTCTTAAAATAAATCACCAGCTCTTAGCTAGTGTGGTTGTCGAATTTCTATTGGAACAACCTAGGCATATAGATCAACAAATGCTCTAATTATGAGATTTTTTCTTGCATTTATATCAGCTTGTTTGGGAAAGCTATAGCCTGTTTAAAAGAAAAATACATATTTAAATTTATGAGAGGAAAACTAGATTGTCACTCTAAATCTATATAGGAACTGTAAATTTGCTACTTGGTTCAGAATAAATTGTAAATTTTAACTTGAATCAAGTAGGTTTTTCACAGTTCCCATACAAATTTTTAGAGAGAATCTAGTTTTCCTCCCATAAAGTGAAACTTGTTTTTTCGTCTTAAACAGGCTGTAACTTTGCCAAATAAACTGATATTAATGCCATAAAAATAACATAATTAAATCATATGTTTGTCTTTTTGCTCAAATAGCTAAAATATTAACGACGCTAGTTGAAACGGGATGATTTATTATCATAAAAAGAAAACATAAAGCGAGAGTAGGCTGACTTTAGAGGCCAATTAGAACACTTTTTGCTGTGCTTATACAGCGCTTTTGATTTTTTAAAGATGCATTGATACATGCTCTGTCGAAAATGGCTCATAAATCGAGATATTAATGCTTAGAGTGGCCTCCATAAATCCTAGAGTGTCAAAAACACAACATTTTCGTTTTTCCGTCATATCTTGGAAACAAGAGCAGATGAAGCTAAACCGAAACCAGTTTTGGAATCAGTGAACATAACCTTATCATAATTTCAACAGGGCTGCACATAACAAAGGTGGTCATTGTGTTGCGTTGTGTTATTTGTCTAGGGTCTACTTTTTGAAATTAAGTTTTAAACATATCTTGTTTCTAATAATACACATAGGGAGAACTTGTTTTCAAAAACTCATAAAAAAAAACACTTTTGAAAGCACTCTAAAAGTGTGCTGTTCTCTGCTCACATTGCCGACCCCTCACTTATACCTCTAGGACAGGGGGCCGGCAAAACACACATGCTCATTTCGGCGTTGCGTGTGTGTGCTTAGCCACTGACACGAAGTTTATTTCGCATTGCGTTTTTGTTGCGAAAGAGCGCAGCGACGAGCTTAAACTGTTTGTGTGTCGACTGCACACGCCGCAGAGAAGTTTTGTATGCCCAGCTTTAGGAGAACTAAGTGTCTTCGGCTGAATGAGGAGATTCTTGCTCATCCTCTGGGTCAGGTATTGCAAGGTACTTTAAGAAGAGGTTGACCTTCACTACCCCAATCCCTTGAGTTGGCAGATTAGATTCTCTTAAAAAGTTTATAAGGCGAAGTGGACCTCATTAGTAGATATGTGGTAAAAATCGGTTTACAAAATTGACTAGATTAATATCAATTTGATTTTGATATAAAACCTAATGATTGCCTCCAACTGGTTTCAGTTGACATTGATAAACATCAACATCATGTGTATTGCATTGCATCACCTTCAAGTCAACGACCACACATCTTAAAATTAAGTTCCGTTTCACATAAGCCAGGCATCCGCTTATGACGGCAACATCCTTTTTTTATTCTTCTCTATGATTAAGTGGTATCAAATGACATTTCGTTTTTTATGTGTCGTCATTACAATTTGCAAACAGCATTTAGGCATTTTGTTTGACAAAATCAAAAGTGAAAATTGTCAGCTGTTTAGGAAATGAGCGATTAAGGAAAACAAATAAACGAATAAGCTAATCAAATAAACAGTTTACAAACGATCAGCTAGAACAGTTTTTCTCACTAGAACTACTTTTTCGACTAATCGTTCCTATGGCGGCTATTTGTTATAGTAATCCGATTTGGATCAAAATTCGCAGAATTGTGTGGTATCACATTTATCAGTAACAAGACAAATGTGCAGCGTATGTGTATTTGACTTTAAAGCTGACGGAGGAAATAGCATAGAAACAGACGGACGGACAGACCCACTGCCAGGGTATAAAAATTGAATAAGTGTCGTTGGTTTGATACAGTGCGTTATAGAGTCCTGAACGAGTCTACTCGAATCTCTCTTCGAATCTCCCTTCAAAAAAACCGTTCGTATAAATCAACTCTGGAAATGTTTACGATTCGAATAGTTCAGCACCTGCCCTTCTATAATGAACTATTTGATTCGTTCAAAATAAAATAGCTCAACGTCTCACGTGCATAAAATGTTAACTGCTTAGGATTGTCTGACGTTGAACCCTACGCAGGGTCCGAAATAGCAGATGACTCTCGGCTGATGACTTATTAAATCGCGAAAAATACCAAAATAAATAACAAATCAAGTGGAAAATAATGCCAAGATCCACGCATAAGCGCAATTCGCAGCTAAGAAACGGCTTTTCAAGGTAACAAATGACCACTCATAATTACATAATTATGATTATGACAATTCCGAACCGCGATTAATACCATGGATGACCAATAGTAAGGAATATTGTCAAGATCATAAAGAAAAGGGCACATTCAGCAGATAATTTCTATATTGCAATTTGTGATTTATGATTGCCGATTTTACCTGCTGAATGCAGTGATTGCCGTTTGCGATTGGAATTTAACAATCACGATTGATGACAAGGAATCGATCAAAAATTATGATTGTTTACCGACTGCTGGGTCAGCCTACCTTTGTACAAACATTCGATTGAAAATTTCTATTTATTGTACATTAATATTGAAATTTATTTAAGCGGGTGTTTCATTTCATTGATAAAATGTACTAATTCCACAGAATATTTTAAGGGCTGCCATCAATGTTATTCAGCAGAGACTCATCAGCAATCGGAAATTGGAAATCAGTAATCGCTAATCAAAATTATCTGCTGAATGAGCTCAATGTTTCAAACCTCTATCCGTGACTTACAAATCATTAAATAGCGGAAAACTACCAAAGAGGATCAAAAATAGCAACAATGCCAAACAAACTTTACTACCAATCAAGTGAAAAATCATGCCAGGATCAATGCATAAGCGCAATTCGTAGCTAAGGGATCTCCATGTTAATAAGACCGCTAAATACTTAAGAAACTGCTTTTCAACACCACAAATGACCACTCATAACTACCCCACCTAGCATTTTGAAGATCATTTTAACAGCCCTTTTTATGATTAAATAAAGATTAATCGCACATGTAGATCTAAGGAAGACTCAAAAATGAGTCATACATATGCTCATAATGTGATTTATTAAAATACGACGAAAAAGACTGGCAAATGATTGGAAATATGACTCGAAAATGAGTTGAAACTGGTCAGAAAAATGGGTAATAAACGATTCTTCAACAAGAGTAGTGGCTAGGTTACCATTTTCTCCCTAGAAACGTATCATTTCTGTTCAGAAAACGAGCGCAATTATGACCATTTTAATCAGACAGAGGACTCGAAAAAGCTCAACATTTTTATAAAATGCTGGCTGGAACATATCCATGGTTTTGACAGCACTGAACCGCGAACCACGGATGACCAATGCTGAAGAACATAGATAAAGCTTAAAGAATATATCAGTTCCACCATTCTCGCTGGTAATTTAGAGCAAGAGCCTGCCAGATGTTGTCCATAAGCGTTATTCAATATTATTTGCAAACGACATTTATTACGGGTGAGCTGTACATCGATGATATTGCAGAAATCGTATCAGGTGGTGTTACCTTTGGCGGCCAAACCGTATGTGCATCCTAGCGGAAAGCTCGAAAATGCTGCAAAATATGCTTAATGATCTAGGAAGCTATTGTCAGCAGTGGGGTCTGCAAATAAAAACTTAAAAAATCGGAGGCTATGTCCATGGGAGCACGAAGAAGCAGGCTAAGAGATGGGGAGTGTCTGCACATAAATGGAAGAACGCTAGAGAAAGTGCGGTCCTACAAATACTTAGGCGTCACAGTGTCCGATGATATGAATTTCTCAGATCATATAAAAGCGAAGCTTGGAGATGCAAAAATTGCTATAAACGCTATAAGAAGGACTTTGCTGAGTAGAGACAACGTGAAGCCAAGTTGCAATCCAGGCAACTGTAAGAAGCATCAAGTGTTATGCTGCTGAAATTTTTGGATTTCTTAGATTCGACGATGTTGAACGCTTGTTGACGTTCTTCATCAAAAAAGATTTCAAGCTACCGGAGTATACGCCAAATAACGCGATTTATATAGAAACTGGCGTTCCAACTCTGTATACGTATACACTGCAACTGCATTTCAACTATGTAGCCAAGGTCATGAACATGCCGGAAAAAAGACTGCCTAAGCCAATAATGAGTCAACTGCTTCTTGGGAAAACTCAGTTTTTTGATGATTGGATTGGGACAATATACAAGGATGAAGTCATAAGAAAGCTTTGCGAAGAAGAGCGTGAACTCTTTATAAACCGAGCTAGACAGAGCACTGAAAAGTCCACTTATAAAAAGTTGACTCACAACCTGGGTCCATCAAACTATTTTCAAGATAGCCTAGGAACAAACTGCATTAGCAATATTTTTAAGGCGAGGTGCGAAATGATTGCATTAAGCTTTAGGCCACACAGAAGGGACTTTTGGGAAACCTGCAGCCTTTGTAATATGCGTGAGAAGGAAAATGTGGAACACTTTATCGGCACTTGTCCCATCCTTAGTGTGGTGCGATATCTCCACTTCCGTCGCATCACTTTAAACGAGTTCGAACTCCAAAGCATTGTAAACCGAGAAAATTGGTATTTTTACCAAAAGCAACCAAATATCGGCGACAAATTATAAACGAAGATTTTTTTTTTTTTTTCTAAAACAGTCTGTAGAGCCGTCTTCATTGACGGAAGATCCATTATCTCGTGACGTACGGGGAAGGTGGGTGGAGAAGTCAAATGAAAGGCGACTCTCAGACGTACCTATATTTATAATTGTTTATATAATACAAAGCATCAACTGACTGTTTTAAATATCCCATTGTTGTATAACACTAACAGTTTTTATACTCTTGGAGAGGGTATATTAAAATTGTCCGGATGTTTGTAACGCATAGAAGGAAGCATCTCCGACCACATAAAGTATGTATATTCTTGATCAGCATGACGAGCTGAGTTGATATAGCCATGTCCGTCTGTCCGTCTATCCGTCCGTCTGTTTCTATGCTATCTCCTCCGTCAGTTTTAAAGCTATCGTAACCAAACTTTGCACGAAGTTTTTTGGTACAAATACGCTGCACATTTGTCGGAACCGGCCGGATCGGATGACTATAGCATATAGCTGCCATAGGAACGATCGGTCGAAAAACTAGTTTTAGTGAGAAAAACATTTTTGTTTTCAATGCAAACGCCCCCAATCCTCGTAATTTATAAGTTTTCTATGCTTTTACATAATTCCACTAAGATTTATGAAAATCGGCCAACTATATAGTATAGCTGCCATACAAAAGATATGTCTGAAAAAAGTCTTAGTAGGAAAAACTTTTTTGTTTTACATGCTATCGCTCCCAAACTTGTTACTGATCAATATTATATGCTACCACACAATTCTGCCAAGTTTGATTCAAATCGTATGACTATAGCATATAGCTGCCATAGGAACGATCGGTCGAAAAAGTAGTTTTAGTGAGAAAAACTTTTTTTGTTTGCAATGGTAACGTCTTTTTACTTTCCAATTATGAATATTATCAGTTTCCACACAATTTTGGGAAGTTTGGTAAAAATCGGATGAATATATCGTATAGCTGCCATATAACAAACTGGCAAGCAAATGGTCAAAGTAATGGCGCCATCTATAGCCGAGTTTGGGAAATAACTCAGCTAAGAATGTTCGACGAAAATCATTTAAAACCTTAATTTTATAAATTATACAACCTACAAGGGTATATAAACTTCGGTCGAGCCGAAGTTAGCTTTCCTCTATTTTTATTATTGTAAAGCCAGCTATAATCTGTAATCATTATATTATCAATAATTTATCTTTACACAATAAAATCCACATTCTACTACTCATACTACTACTACTTATGGGTGAGGTCCATTTAGACACTTTTGGCTATACCTACCACCTTTGATATGTGCTCAATGGTCATCCATGGTATTTGTTGAGATTCAGTTCTGTCATAACCATGGTTATGTAGTTATGTGAAGTAATTTGTAGTCTATATTTGAATCGATGAATCGTTGACTCAGATCAGAACTGATTTTAAACTCCATTCGTGCAGGGCTCTAGTACGTTACTTATCGATCATCCAAGTTAGGGAACAAACTGATAATTGATAAGCATGTTATGAGCAATGAGTACACCATTTCGTTTGGCAACTCCAACTCCAACGTACTTCATACAGTTCTTCTGGCGCCAACTTTAATAGTTGGTCTTTAAATTTCAACTTTGGCAGGTGCAATAAGTGTTACAGATGGGCTTGATCGACTTTCTAACTTGCTTAAATGCTTAATATTGATGTAGCTAAATGTAGTTATTTTTTTCATTAAGCAAATCTAGAGTTCAACGGGCATAGAGTCCGATGGTCATATCTGATTTCTGTTGACATTTTGTCAATTCAATAAAATGTTGAATGACTTTATTTTGTATACTCCATTGCAATTAATCAAAATCTTCTTAATGACCCTTCTGATTAAATCTTTTAAATGGAATTATTGACACTGATTGGTTTTATGTAAAATTAAGAGACTGGTAAAGTGTTTGAGTTCATTTAAATATACGATTTGTTGCCTATCACAATGCACTTAACTGTTTTATAAAGCTATCGAAATCTCTAAAAAACTTTACTTTCCGTTGACTTTTTAAGGAAATTTTTGATTATGTCGTGACTGCCTTACCGTTTCTTTTGTTGTTGATAAAGGCAGAATCATATTGCTTGATACTCCTCTAACCGCCAGATTAGTATACTTATTGCACCAGAAGATTGACATGAAAAATATATATATTTTTTGGTATTTACTTTTTATTTTGTTTGATGATTGTTTTGTCAGTTATTGCTTAATTTCCATTGCCAATTTGTTGGCAAGCTCATAAATTAATATTTTCACGCTTTAAATGCCGCCAACACACACACATTCGCACACACACACATGACCTCCTGCTAGGCGATTAAAATTGCTGTTAATGACAAGTGAACGTTATAAATTACAGCAATGAAGCAATTTTTTCCCCCCTTTTGTAACACAAGATGGCAGCCAAGCTGCGTGTGTGTGTGTGTGTGTGTGTGTAAGTGTGTGTAACAGACACAAAGTTTGCCTAATTATTTAAGATCAACGCTGCTGCAGCTGCCATTTCAAGTCAACGATGTTGAGTAAAAGGAAAATGCCAAACAATGAAAATTGAGGACGAAGGGTAGAAAATGATGTTGTCTCGCTTGCCGCAATGACAGCCCAGAGGAGGTCCGCACTCTGCTATGTTTCAATGTTATTAATGATGGCCTATATGACACTCACACACACACACACACTTACCCAGAGCTCCAGTTTATCCCCGTGGAGTGCTCTTTGGGTATCATTGCCTTTAAATTATGCGCCATATTTTCTGTCAGCAATTTCGGGTCTCTCGTCTCTTGTTTAGGCGGATGTCGGATGTGGTATGACTGTCGACTGGAGGTGGAGTCGCGAAATGAACGATTGAACCGGCAGCAGCGCACACACGGCGAAATCAATGTGTGTGATTTGCCAATTATGTGGGCTATACATGGTGTGTGTGTGTGTGTGTGTGCGTGTGGGTTTGTTGCCTCGTCATTACCGCTGTTTCCATTTCCGGCAGACAGCAGCAGCAGCAGCAGCAGGCTTGGATGTCAATTTCATAAGCAATTTACGCAGACAACATTCGATTTACCAAAAACTCAATTCGTAGAGAATGAGAAAATTCAACACATCAACCGTCGCCTAATTAACTAATTTTAGATGTATAGCCCTCCCTTTCCCTCTTTACAGTGGCTGCCCCCCAGCCCCAAAACACTTCAGCACGTATTGCCTGCTGCGCTGGCCTTTGTCCTAATTATTGTCCTACTATAAACAACCAACCACCCCACTCGACCCCTTCCAACCACCCAACCCCTCTCCCTCTCCCTCACAAACGGCGGCAGCAAGACAAAAGTAATGGCCGCTATAATTCACAGTTACTTATTGTTTATCTGTTCGTTTGCTCAGTTCGATGTGGGCCATAACTTACTTTGCTTTTTCTTTTGTATTTGGCCCGCTTCGAAAAGGGATTTCTCCTGTCTGTGATTTAAATGAAGCGAATTAATTTGAAAATTTTCAACTCTCCATAACTCCGCATGCAACCTGGCGAAGGCCAACAATTGCCTTTGGCTCGGAATACATGAGAAAAAATCAACAAAAATAAAAATAAAACAAGGCCAAGCAAAATCTCAGTGCACATAACCAAAAGCCAAAATCGTGGCCATAACTATGTGCGGCTGGGAGAAAAAGGAAATGGGACGAAATACAGACGGGGAAAAAAAAAAACAATGCAGTACAGTCGGTCGGTAGATCAGAGGAAGAGAGAGCCAGACCGAGAGCAGATTGTATAAAAAATAGTTGAAGAGCCGGACAGCCGAATAGCAACAAGAGCCAACCACATTGGTTGGCAAACGGCTGTTTTGGGGAGATGTGTGGGGAAAATGGGTGAAAGTTTAAACAACTATTTATTATAAAATACAACAGCAACAACAAACGCAAATGAAGGAACAAACGCAAGCATTGATGGACTAGGAGATGACCTTGAAGTGGCAGCAGATGTGGTTTACAACGCATAAGAAATTGCCTCGCTTTGAGGCGCCGATACGCACAAGCAGACGGCGCAACAAAACAAACAGACGGCACAGCAAACGGGACGGGAAGCCCTTTTTGATCACCAATACGGGTTCAGAAAGAAGCTGAGCACTAAAGATGACACTACTAAGGTAGCGCGATAAGCTATCGAAGTTTTTATCGAAGTATTTATTTAAGTTCTGTCAACATTGCAGGGGTTGTTTAAAAAATGACAGTAAATTATTTCTTACATCTAACACAGAAGAGTGAGCAGAGAAAAGATGGTAATACATATTATAATTAAGACACAAATATCGGAAAGGTTCATAATTAGCATAATTTGTTAGGCAAGGCTGTAGATAGATCGGTGAGAAATTTCTGGTAAAACGCAAAGGAACAGCAAGATTTATTTGGCTTAACAGAGCGCAAGAGTCAATATCACCTGATAAGAGATTGTGAATGAGAGATACGGCGGTTCTTAAGAGATGGAAGATCGATTCAGAGTAGTCGATGCTCGTAAGATGGAAGTTGGATGGTGGGATCTCAGTTGAGGCCACGGAGGGCAAAAATTAAAAACTGTTTTTGAACCGATTCAAGTTGGTCCTGATATTTTTGGTAATGCGGTTACCAAACACACGACCCATATTCAAGTATTGGTCGAACTAATAAGACGTACAAATGTTTAGTGAGTTACCATCTTTTGTTAAACCTAAGAACACCCATAGCTTTATTAGAGATGACAGAAATATGACTACTAAAGCTTAACTTGGGGACCAAGCGAACGCCCAAGAGGATTGTCATCAATCGAAGAGTCGTATAAATACGGCTGTGTTCGATGAAAAGTCATACACTTACACTTTTCAGCGTTTAGTGGGAGGAAATTAACCGAACACCATATATGCAGAGAATTTAAGTCCAATTGAAGATAAATAGGAGACATCGGGTCCTTTTAGTACAAGCAGAGTTTTAGGTCATCAGCGTACATCAAAGCATGCGAATGAAGCAGGACGTGAGGGATGTCGTTAATGAACAGATTAAAACAGTAAAGGTCCAAGATGACTACCCTGAGGTACCCCAGAGAGTACGCTGATGGATTCAGAAAGCGACGAATTGAAATGAACACGCTGGGAACGGTCTATCAAATAACCCTTTATCCAGCTAAGAAGGTTCAGAGGAAAACCAAGCAGATACAATTTTGTGAAGCCGGAGATCATGATTGACAGAGTTAAAGGCCTTGCCAAAATCAGTATAAATTACATCTGTCTGCAGCCCTATTCACAATAGAAGTAAACTCAATTAGGTTTGTAGAAACAGAACGCTTTTTTGCATAAAGCCATGCTGAGACTGCGAAATAACTGAGCGACAGTTTAGGAAAGCTTAGGAATGTCAAATAGTTTTGAGATACACCTGTAATTTGTTACTGACGATTTAGATCCTTTTTTATGAATAGGAATGACAAAAGATTCCTTCCAATCGTTGGGAAACTCACCAAACTCAAGACATTACTTAAACAGCCTTAAAAGCGGGAAGCAAAAAGCACACAGCTAGGTACATTGTCAAGTCCAGGAGTATATGATGTTTTAATCGAACGAATACCCGAAAGCAGACACTAGATGGATGCTGTTAAAGTGGGTAATAGGATAGGAATACGGGTTTACGGTACCGAAACTAGTCGATGAAACGGAATAGCATCATTACTAGCAGTCACATTATCGAGCGAAAGCGATGGAGGAAACTGAGAAGATTTGCGTTTGGAGTTAACGAAGTTATATTACTTGGGGTTTTGCTGTAAGCTTATCTTGCAGCTAAGCAGATAATCATTGTAGCATTCTGAACTATGCAGCAAAAACTTTGAAACTCTAACACGCTGGATGTCAAAAATGCCTTTAACACTGCCAGCTAGCATAGTATACTTGAAGCGCTACAACGACTGCGAGTGTCTGAGTACCTCATTAGGATCATATGCGACTACTTCACGAATAGAGTACTCCTATATGATACTGCAGCAGGAGAAAGGCAACATGAGATCAAGAATCGGTGCTACGCCCAACTCTCTGGTATATACGAGGCAGTACTGCGCCTAACGCTACCTCATGTGACAGCCAGGTGCGAGGTCCTGCAGGGGTCTTTGTATGTCCGTTGCTGAACTGTTCATTGCGCACTCGTCCGCTCCCTCGTTGCCTGGTGGTATACTCGTACCCAGGTACCCAGACGGGAGTGATGGAGTGTTGTTGAATTTGGTTCAAGGCTGTCACCGTGCTACGGACTTTTTGGCTTTTTGTGCCGTTTGACGACAGAGCTTTAATGGCAGCCTGACTGTCGAGAATTGAAATGTTCCTTGGAGTTTCATCCAGGTCGCTTGCCAGATTGCTTAGCCCCCTGCCTGGAAAACACTGCACCTGTGCTGTAAACGGAGTGAGAAGATGCCAGCCCCTGTTCCCCCCTCCGTCTTCAAACCGACTGTATACATAGATGGTAAGCTCGTTCTCCCTGATGGCAGTTTGCTGCTCCATTTGCTCTCTCTCCGAGATCCAGTTTCTAAAATTGTTGTTCCATTTCTGAACTGGTAAACAAGAGCCATTTTCCTTTCCTTCTGCAATTAATACTACTTTAAGCGATAGGGAAAGTCTTTAGGCTCTATTTATTTGATCTCGCATACAATATTATGAGACTGCCAACATCAGGCCTCTACGGACATGCGAAGTAACAAGAAGTCTTATACAAAAACTGCGCGAAGTTAAAGCAGAAGTAACGATTTCGTTACAGTTAACATTTTACATAAGTGCAGCTCAGAATTCATGTTACGCTTAACAGCGCATTTGTGGAGTCTATGTTAATAGGCTGTGGCTCTCCTTACACTTTGAACTAACATTGAGGCAACTCAATATCACATCACCCTTAAAGCTTATCAGCTATCAACTGAAGTTAAAATAAGACAAGTGAGAAAGTCAGTCAGTCAGTTCAATTATAGTATTATAATACATGAAATCGGTATTCAGGAGCATATTCCGTAATCGGATCTGACCCACAAAAAAGGTCTTATCCAAAGAGTTGCGCGGCTATCGTGCAATATTTTTGTTCTCTCTCCTTTTTTAGTCATTCTTGAAATCAAAAAATTAAGCAAATTAATATTTGTATATTAACAATTTTTACTTAATCTGGGGGATTGGGGGATGTCTTAACCGGTTGCGCCAAGGTACGCGTTGAAGGTATAACTTGTATTGAATCTGCCTTAAAACATACTCCAATAATTGATTGCTTGTAATTCTCAAGTTCTAATTCCATGCTCGACTAATATAAAAAGGGGTAACTCAAAATTTATTGACTGGATTAACAAAGACTCTTACAACTTCAGCACAGCCTTTACTTATAAATTTTCCAGGGTATAAAAACTATTTAACACACACACACAAACACACAGCAATGCAAACAGACAACTGCCGAACATGAAGGCGGCATCACCATCAGCTTCAGTTTTTTTGAGCCAACCAGGAAGGCACAGGCATTCATCCAACACTGATGAGCATCAAGATGAGGAGAGTTGTGCAACAGCAACAGCCTCAACTCAAGCCGGAGCCAAAGGAGCAACTTTTACGTGAAAATGTTCAAAATTTAATCAAATTAAAGTGAATGCGCCGCAGGCGAACATATTTCGCACGCGCTGGTGAGAAGCGTGATGGTGGATAGAGGACGAGGACGAGGACAGGCAACTCTGTGGCAATGTTGGCGTCGCTGCCGCGCAAGTTTAATATGTAAATTGTTTTTACCCTGGATGTTGTTGTTGCTGCTGCAGCTCGACATTAAGTGGTTATCATAGCCATTTATGAGGCTGTTAAAAAGTATCTCATTAAACATAAATGGCCGCCCGCTGAACTAGAACCAAATAGATAGACAAAGTATTGGCCGCAGCTGTTTGAACACACACACACACACACACACACACACACACACACACACACGCTGCCCCAAATCCCATTCGGAAATCCCATTCCATGCACACACATAGAGATTCTGCCAAATTCCGTTTACCTGTCAAACTTTTGCCATTTGTGGCCAACATATTTTGAAGTTAGCTCCAGCATGCCACACACCAGTTTCAGCCACAGCTCCAAGCTCCTGCAACAACAACAACAACAACAGCAACAACAACAATTTTTGTCATCCGCTTGCCCCCCGCACCTGCCTTTCCTTAACAATTCACAGACACAGAGCCACGTTTATGCCTAAACTTTGTCAATTATTTGCGGATTTAACATTTGTAGCTTGTACGGATTTTGATTTTTGATTTTGGTTTCAAAATAAAAAAATCAGAATTCGAAAAAAACAGACAGAGCAGGATATCAAACTGCAATTTGCATGGTAGACTTTAAGGCATAAAAGTAATTACGGTTGTTGTTTATTAGTGAAAGGAATTTATGGAACAAGAAATGAAATTCCAAAGCCGGAAATGTGGTAAACGCAAATTTATGAAATATTATTGTGTGTAGGGAAATGCTTGAAGATCAATTTTAAGGATTTTTAAGATATAAAGTATCAGTTATTTTTGTAGAGTTTCTATTCAAAAGTCTGTGACAGTTCACCAGTTGTGGGTTAATGTATTCGACTGTACTGTACCAAATCTGAGAAAACCTGAAATACACTTAACTCAACTTTTTGACAATAACTTAGAAGGATAAGCTGCTTAATCAGTTAAAGCAGTCTAGCGATTTCATCATCCATTTTGACAAAGGGAAATATAGCCAAAGCTGCAAAGGCACAAACAAAAGTGGAGATAGAATACAGGCCCTATGAGTGCTTCCACCACGATGAAAATCTAAAACCGCACAGTAACATTGTCTGCCATTAACGACTTTACCTCCACAAGTGAAGCTTTAGCAGGAAACGTCAAGGCTGTCACATTGACAGGACATCACCACCCGATGACGAGGCTTGTGCCAAGAGAATAAACAGCTTTTCAGTCGCTGACCAGCGGTCGGCGAAGCAAGTCAGAGCTAGTTTACTCTCACTTTTTGGTCTCGCTCTTCTTGACAAACCCTGCCTTAGAACCCGAAAGGGCATATGGTCCAGGCTGAGCATCGGTTTTGCTCCCAGATACAAATCCGTTAGCATTCTTATTGATACGATTCATTCATCGTAGAATATTTTAAGTTTAAGAAAATCTTATAAATAGCTTAACTCTTCTATGGTCCAGGGTTGCAAACCCAAAATTTTTTTCGGAACCACCGGTTTGCAGGTTTGAACTAAAATTTATCAACGGTTAAGGTTCGGAAATTTGAGGTTCGAGGTTTTTGGATTTTAGTTTTGGTTCGAACCTTGGTTCGTTGCACGTTTTACCCAATATATACAAGATTACAATACAAAAGGTATACACCTGACGCATAAATACATTGTAAGACGTAAGACGTAGGTTGACCTGAGATTGGCGCTCGCTTGCAGGATATGGACTTCCTTCATTGCTAGTGTATAAATCTTCAGTCTGATTGATTATGCTTTCTCGTATGCACTTTAATCAGTCTTTCACTCACAAAATTGAGCATCGATTGGTGTTTATTCGCCACACTTGGAACTTTTTTCACTATGATTTGATCAAAAATGCCTTCTTGTCTTCTTATGAAAGTGCCGCATTAAATTTGCTGCATGCCCGTCGGTCATATTTAGTTTGCATTCGTGACATTCTGATTTATCAATGCTTACAGTGTATGTTAAGTTCGTAAATATTAAATTGGTCGTCATTGCTTTACACCTTCTCAGTCAAAACTTCTCAAACGAAATGAAATGAGCGTTTTTATTGTTCTGCCTTGTGTGTGGTCTGTCTCTTTCTGTTTCGATTTTTTGGCGCGTGACTTAAAAGAGATTAATTTAAAATAGCTAAACAATGTCAAATAATTAGCCAGAATTGCAGGCTTCGGCAAAACTGGAAAACAGCTGGGAAAAATAGCTAAATTGGCAACGCTGCGTGTGGTACACACTTCTGTTTGTATTTGGCTGACATGTTTCTGCAGTAGCATGCACCGGGTTGGTTAGATTGGCGCATATGTATATGTATAAGATGAAAAAAAAAACGTTTATTACATTTTGCATTGTAAGTAGGTGTTTACATTGAATTTGTAGTATCTCTGACTGGAAGTATTGTGGTCTATGTGTATGTAAGAAGAAGTACTTCATACCACAGCACGCTCTGATTCGTCTTTTATTTAAACTGTTTTACATATGTACATACATACACACCTGATCATATTAATAGGTACACACAGGAATTTTTTAATTATAGATGGTTTTTTCGTACTTTTAGTGTTAACAACTTTTTAGTTTTTGGTTTTTTGTTGTTGTCAATGTCTGGCCACACTGTGACAAAGAGTTGAAAGAGGGGCTTATATCAAAGCTTTTCTATAAATTGCGAATCCACCACACATTTCGCCTGATCATAATAATAGGTACAGTCTCCGTTTCTCACAAGTATCAAGTGAATAATTTTGTAATCAGTGATCTGTTGGTAACTAAAGGTAAATTAAGTATAGCTCCTGTCAATATAGAGAATTAAATAATTATGTTTTTCAGAAAAAATGGGTCGAAATTCTCATTGTACTAAAGAAGAAGCTCGATTGGTTCTTAGTCTAAGAAAAGAAGGCAAATCTTTACGAGCCATCGCCAAATTAATGAACAGGTCTCATAATTTTGTTAAAAAATGCATTAGAAAGAAAACCAAGACAGGAAACCCGTGGAAGGCCACAAAAAACAACAGAAACCCTTGACCACTACATAGTAACTTTGAGCAAAAAGGACCCATTTAAGTCATCGAAGGCTATTGCTGCCGAAATTGGGAATTCAGTTAGTGCTCCAACTATCCGAAGACGACTACAAGATGCCAACCTACAAGGAAGAATTGCCAGAAAAGTTCCACTTATGCGCAAAAATAATATCACCATGAGGCAAACTTTTGCAAGGGACCACAAAGACTGGGTAGGATGCACCGGGGAGAAAAAATGGAGAAACATATTATGGAACGATGAAACCAAGATTAATTTGTTTGGGAATGACTGTGAAAGGAATGTTCGACGCCCTAATGGAAAGGAATTCCATCCACGGTTTACAAAAAAAAACAGTCAAACATGTAGGTGGCAATATAATGATATGGGGTTGCTTCTCCTGGTACAGCGTAGGTCCAATTTATCAGACTACGAACAAAATGAATGCTGAAGAGTACCAATCCATATTGGAAACAGTTATGGTACCGTATGCTGAGGAAAATATGCCATTACGTTGGGTATTTCAGCAAGATAATGATCCTAAACACACATCAAGGCTGTTATCTAAATTGTTCGAGGACCAAAAAGTTGACGTTCTGAAGTGGCCAAGCCAATCCCTCGATCTTAACCCCATTGAAAATTTGTGGGGAGACTTCAAATAAACAAAAATTATGGGAAGGTGTCCAAAAACTGTGGTATTAGACACCAGTAGAGACCTGCCAGGCTCTTATTAAAAGTATGTCAAAAAGAATAGCAGTAGTGGCAAAAATTGAGGTGGATACACTGGATACTAAGTTAGGAAATACTAATTTACCTAAAAAAAGAACACAAAATGGAAATTAAAATTTTTTTTCTTACCAACACATGAAGTGTACCTATTATTATGATCACACTGAAAAAGTATCTGAAATACAAAATGATCTCTTTTATGTTATATTATTATTCTATGTTACAATTAAGTTTATTTTATTAAAAACAAATAGTTTAAGAACCTATGAGAACAAATTTTAAGTTTGAAACAATGAATAAAACTGTTTTCTTTTACCTTAAAGTCAGAGTTAATGTGTGTACCTATTAATATGATCAGGTGTATATATGTATGTATGTATGTTAATAACCATTGGGAGCGCGAAAAGGAGTAAATAACAAATCAAAGACATTTTTTTTTTGAACCGAACCAAAAGCTTGTGTTGGGAATGGGTTGGGGGCCATCTATTTTCGTCCTCGTGGTTTGGTTCAGTGTTTGGTTCACGGTAACGGTTCGGTTCAAAACCGGTTTGCAGTCCTGCCTCGCGCATTGTGGAAACGTGCCTACCAGTCTCAAAAAGTGCTGATATAGCTTCGTTGCCACATTGAATATCCTTACAAGTTCGATGAAACTCCTTTTTGGGCCAGTTGCTGATAATTCACAAATTCCTTCTTAATATCTTTACTGGCAACTCTTTGATTCGCACTGATTAGATTTATGGCCCTCTTGATTACACTTGAAACATAGAATATCTTGTTCCTTACAGTTCTTGGCAATTGGTGATTGCTTTCACCTCATCTGTAAGATCTGACTTACTTCTTGATTTCTCTCATACTTTTCCTTCGGTTTTGAAATTCTCTCATATGTCTTTCTTCCTATTTCCTAAACTCCTGATATAAATAATATTCTGTTTTGTGGCAGGGATAACTTCAATCATGTACTCGATAATGCTTTCTTCTTCTAAGTTGCTCTTCTTGGCTAGACTCTTCATATGGTAAAAGTATTCAATTAAGGTTTCATTAGTTTTCTTCTTTCTGTTCGCGAGTTGCTTATAAATTTGTGTTGCTGACAATTTTATAGTAAATTCTTCCTCTAGTGCAGCTTTTCATTTCCGCACTCTGAATCAGCAGTTCATGCTGGAAAAATGGCTACCAAAAACGAATCAAATTGCTATCTTCCAAAAATAACCCTTAGAAAGGCTGGAGAAAACAAAATTTTAGAAATGTTTTTGACACACTGAGATAAAAAAAATGATATTTTTCATATCAATTTTACTCCGATATGAAAATATATCAAATTGATATGATAAAAACTTCAAATCGATATTTTTTAACATATCATTATTACATTTTTAATATTATACTGGAACTATTTAATATCAATTTTTGTTAATGATATTATAAATAAATATAAAAGTATATAAAAATGAGTTGTTCACTGAACTGAACAAGTTAACATGTTCTTCGTGAATTGTTAATTTTTGTTCAGTGACTCTTGCTCAGTAATTTGATCAGCGACTTGTTCAGTCACTCTTTTTTAGTGACTTATTCGGTGATTTGTGATTTGTTTAGTGGCTTGTTCAATCCCTATTGCTCAGTGACTTGCTGGGTGACTCTTGCTTAGTCACTTATTCACCGACTTGTTCAGTGACAGTTCACTGAGTTCAGTTAATCTCTATTCAGTGACTTTTCAGCTGTTATTTACTTGGGTTTCTGTTGGTTTTTAATAGCATCACTGTTCAAAGCAACATGCTGGTGTGGCAGTATTAAACGTTATTTCATCTGTTGACTCACTTAAAACCAAGAACAAGTGATCATTCACATTATTGAAAGAAACAACCTTTACCAAACACTAGTATGACAGAATACCAAAACCCACAAAAATATCAGAGGTGTTACCCAAAGTCTACAAAAACAATTGGTATTTGCCTTTAGGTTTCAACTTGCCATAAAAGGCGTCGCAGAGTTAAGATGCTTGTAATTATTTTGTTGTTTTTTTTGCAGAGAAATCAGGGGCCGGACATTAAGCTTGCTACGGGTCCATTGTGTGCCCATGGCAAATGATAGCACAATTCATTTAAGAAATATCCAAATAGTTTACAACAGAATTTCAACAAAAAATGTAAGCAATAAAAGCAATAAAGAAAACATTTATTCACTTATGACAAATTTTTGGTTTTCGTTTTCATTTTGGTACTGCCCGAATCCAACTTCATTTTCCATTAAATTAACACGCTCAAAAGTGTTTCAGCTGCCGCCTCTTCCCTAACTCCCACCCCACTCTTTCCGCATATAAACTGGTACACTAACATTGTGTAAACTTTTCTAATTTAAACCGGCAGTTTCAGTCAATTGCCACAGCTTACCGCTTTCGACATGAGTTTTACTTTTTACTACCTCTTCGGGTACTGGGAATGGCGATGGCGGCGCATTTCAACACACCAAAGCAGACACGGCACACGACGGGGCGAGGGGAGGCGGGGGCGAAGGACAGGGAAAAATTTCCAATACATTAAAAGTTGTGTGAATACACTTGGCAGAATCCATTACAACAGACAGACATGAAAGCCAAGCCATAAATCTAATAAATACGTGTAGTTCTTCGCCGCGCACCGCTCAACATTCGCCGCCTCGCAGTGTGCAATAACTTGTAAAATATGTAATCAATCAAGATGAAACAGTCGTAGAGGCAGCCAAACTATGTCGGAAGTATGCGTCTGACTGCAGTTGCAGTCGCAGGAGCGAAGGAATGGAGGAGTGAAGGGGGCGGGCGATTAATTCAACTTTTCGTGCAGACAATGGGACTTGAGCAGGAGCAATACAAAGCCAGCACTGCGTCGACGTCGACATCGGCATGTGAAAAAAGTCAAAAGTTGAAAGTGCAATTTTGTCGTTATTATTTTACATTTACAACAAAAGGCAGCGGCAGAACCAACCAAAAAAAAAAAATTGAAAAGTTACTCAACTATTTCCGGCGGCGTACCATGGGTATAAATTTGTTATTTTTACATAAACCTAGGTGGCAACTCTTCCTTGTGCGATCCACTTAACCCAAACAATTCAAATTCCTGCGCAGTTTGGATCCCTGGTTTTACCACAGACTGTTGTGATTGTGGCTATATGAAATTAAGTAAAGTTGGTCAGGAAATGTAAGATAAGAAATTGGTTATAAAAGGAAACTTTGTTTTTCATTAACTATATTTACGACCACCCACAGATTTGTAGATAGATTGTTCGTCTAGCGGCCTCTGCCGGGATCGCTTCATCACGCGTTGGTATTGCCTTCTAGAGTGATTGCACTCTTGCCGATTATTATGGATTTCGCTGGTCACCAGTGAACCGGTTTCCTTCTGGCTGGTCCGCTCTTCTTTCGCATCATCGCGGCATCGCAGGCTCTTTCCATGGCCTCTGCAAGCCCACTCGCTTGGCTTTCGGCATTTCCAGTTAGCTGGATGCCCTCTAGCATTGCCAGCAAGGATGCTGCATCAATATGCAGCTGCGAAGTGCGTAGGTTGGCTTATCCGTTGCCTTTGCTGTCCGCCAATGTTTGCCTATATGGCTTGATGGCCGCTGTAGGTGTATATGTCGGAGACTTCCCATGTGATGCTTCTTAAGAGGTGAGAGCTTACAAACGATAG
Source organism: Lordiphosa magnipectinata (assembly GCA_037044535.1). NCBI lineage: Eukaryota > Metazoa > Arthropoda > Insecta > Diptera > Drosophilidae > Lordiphosa > Lordiphosa magnipectinata. Next base: position 101,749 of record JBAMBO010000481.1, read on the forward strand.
GTCAATAATTGAACCTCGTCCGGCCTTCGAGTAAGTTTGCTTCTTCCTTGGTTTAGCAGCGTCACATTCAGGGATGCGTCAGGCGTCAAGAAGGATTGTTCCTCGAGCATTTGTTCTGGTACTCCCCCAGTCCACTGCCCATGCATTGAAATCCCCCGCAATTACTGTTGGCGCATGACTGCGAGAATCCGTCGCAATTTCGTCAACTATACGTCCGAATTCATAAACTGATAAGCTGGGGGCTAAGTAGCAGCTGTACCAGTATATGCCTCCCCATCTGGCTCTAACATAGCCCAGTGCTGTCTTCCGCTCACTAAGTTGATGAGGTGGGATCCCACAGCTCCATATTGCCGCTCCATATCCTTGAATTCCTTGGCCCTGCTTGATATGGTTCACAGAAGACTGTATGTTTGTATGTTTGTATGTTTGTATGTTTGTATGTTTGTATGTTTGTATGTTTGTATGTTTGTATGTTTGTATGTTTGTATGTTTGTATGTTTGTATGTTTGTATGTTTGTATGTTTGTATGTTTGTATGTTTGCATGTTTGTATGTTTGTATGTTTGTATGTTTGTATGTTTGTATGTTTGTATGTTTGTATGTTTGTATGTTTGTATGTTTGTATGTTTGTATGTTTGTATGTTTGTATGTTTGTATGTTTGTATATTTGTATGTTTGTATGTATGCATGAACCGATAAGGAAAGAGTCATAGGCTATATCTCAAGTCTGTGAACCGATTCGAAACCGGTTAAAAAGTGGTTGAAAGATATATCTCAGAAGTCATTTAAGAGATGAACTTCAAATCTGATCTGTACGTTGGTAATTTGGAGTTGGACATTTTACTGGACCAGGATCAAAATCTAACCGGTATCGAACCGATTTCTAACCGGTTCAAAAGTGCTTCAGAGCCATATCACAGTAGGTATTTAAGCTATGAACTTATTATTATGGAGTTGGATATTTTACTGATTCAGGGTCGGTATTGAACCGTTTTAAGAGTAGTTCGGAGCCTTATTTCCAAAATACTTTGAGCTATAAACTAGAAACTCGATGGTACTAAAAAGTTACGCGAACCAGCCGGTTATGATGATTTGGTTGTAGGCCGTTCTCGTTGTGTAATTGTGATGATTATATGGGTTGTATTCCCGCAGTAAAAACGCATATTTTTACTTCGATTTGCTCCTACGTACGTACCGGTTGAACCATTTCAAGAGTGGTTCAAGTCTACATTTTATAAACTATTTGGGCTGAGATTTAAAGCTACGAACTAGAAATTTGATGTGTGGGTTCAAATGTTAATATCAACTTGCAGCCAGTTCAAACTTGAATATAAATGCTCTCATAAGAAACATATCCATTGAACGCAAAGGACCCTGGCAACGCCGGTTATACAGCTAGTAATGAATAAAACACAAATACTTTGTTAGTCAGCAGCTAAATGAATCTTTATTTGATTCTTGGTCTCATTTTTCATGCATTGTTCGAGTCTACTTCCGTTTGGTCTTAGTCTATTTTTTTTTCCAAATATCTTTAAACAGTTTCAGTTAACCGATTTCGATTCAATTTGGTAACTAAATGTTGGCCTTAACAGATCTTGAATCTGGTAAAAATTTGGAATCTTCTAAGACCATTCACAAGTTACTTTTAGAGTTTATGCCAAATAATGACTTTTTGCCTCTAGTGCAGCGGGCGGCATGCTGAGTGAGTGCAAGTGTGTGTGTGTGTGTGTATGTGTCTGTGTTTCAGTACATCTCTTTCTCACTATCTACCAGTGTGTGTAATTGTCAGTTAGTTGGCACTGTCAGTCCGAATTTTGAAATTAATTTATTTCAATTGAAGTTGAACTTTTGTGGCGTTATTACTTTGAAAACTTTTACCAAGCTACGCATAATAAACGGCAGCCACAGCAGTCACCAGGTGCTGACCCAGCACCAAAAGGCCACCCCCCTATACCAAGCAGCAGCCCATCCATCCCAACCACCCACTCCTTGCATACATATTTATTTAGCCTGGCAAAATAATCAAATTGCAAAATTGCAAGTGTTGCCGTCACCGTCAACTATCATCATCATCTTTGTTTCCCCTTCTCTGCGTCGACGTTTACTTCATTTTTTCTTTTTTTATTTGATTCGCATGCCAATATTCGTTGCCTGCTCTGTCTTTCTTCTATTTTTATATATCTCGGTTTTTTTTTATACTGTAGAGGGAGGTCATGGCAGGTGCCGTTGACGGCTGCGCTGATAATTTGTTGCGAGATTTCCAACATTTGCGAATGGCAGCCGTGCGGCATTGATAGTTATTTGATATGCATACTCTGAATATTGGCTAAAAAATCATATAAATAAAAATAATATTGAAATTGTGAAGGAAATGGGTAAAATGCATTCTAATGATGTCGCTGCCAGAAATGCTGTGTCACCATTTAAGTGCAATGTTGCACAATCAAAAAAAGAAAACAGGAAGTGTGCCAATTAATGTAGGAAGGAAGGAAGGAAATTATATTGCATAACAAAAAGGTAAGACGCAGTGAACTTTAGTGGGAGAATAAAAATAATGGTAAATTAAATATGAAAATTGTTTCAATAAAGTGGTAACAATTTAGGTATATTAAAAACGGAGAACTCATAGCCAAGTTTCGATGCCCCAGCAACGGAATTTTATTTATAAAGCATCGATACCAGAGCCAGGCATACAAATACTCACACTTAGCATCCGCAGAATTCGCTTCAAAACCCAAACTACTCTGTTACCTAATTTCCTTTGCAGGTTTCTTTCAAAAATAAAGATCAAAACTGCTTGTAAATTGAGTCAATTCCTCTTTTAAAACGCCAATACGCTCTTTATTGATGATTACGGTTGCTCTAGCGTCGCCTTCGACGAAGAACGGTTCAATGATTCTTTCTGCACGGGGTGCCCAAGGCCTATGCGCACAGCGTGCAATCGTTGTTTTGCTCTTTCTTTCCTATGCCTCTTGTAAAATCAAACGCCACAACAAATATGTACAGGTGGTCTTTAAAGTAGATTTTGTTTTTGGCGACGAACGATTTCGTGTGCATCAGAAAGCCACTAGAAATATTTTCTTCATTTGTATTGGTGTCTCCACGCCGTAATTTCACACCCGAATGTCTAAGCTCTAGGGGACACTAATCTAGTGAAGTGCATAAAACAACAGTAGCTGCATTGGAAAGGACGTGTTAGCTGTACGGATGAACAAGCTCCAGTAAATTAACATAAAAAGGGACGACCGAATCTGAACTGGAACGACCAGGTGCGGCAAGACATTACGCAGCTTGGTGTAAACAACTGGTGCTAGCTCGCTGGAAACAAAAACGACTGGCAGGCATTAATATCATAGGGCCAAAGAAGAAGAAGAAGTATACGCCGCCGTAAGCTGGCTCAGGGCACCTGATTTAAACATATTTTAGGTATTAAGCTTCACGATAACAGCGCGTTGTTGTGGCAGAAGTTCACTTGACCTGAACTTGCACGCTTCGAACCCAAGCTGTCATAAGCCGATCTGAGAACAAAGAACAACTAATAGGAGGGTGCCACAGACATCACTAGAGATTTTAGTATAAGCGTTTATATTTCAAATTTGAATTTCTTATTTTTATATGTAAAGTAAAAAGTAAATTTGCGGTTGCTAGATCAGATGGTGAATTTGAGCGATTTGGGAACGACTGCTCAAATCTACATGGCTTTGAATAGTCATTTTCCATGCGCTTTACTTTCGCTGTATGACCTAGCAACCGAGCATTTTGGTGAGACTTCACATATTAATGCAAGCAGTTTAAATTTAAATTTATACGAAAATCTCTTGTGATTTCTGTGACACCCCCGATAAGGTTGGCAGATGCCAAAATATTTCAAATGAAATGCATATCGGCACATTGAGTCTTTAACAACTACAAATTCGACATAATTTAATTATAAATTTCCAATATTCTGTTTGAAGGCTAACCAAGAAAGCTACATCAGTTTTAGGCTGATCAGTCTTAGACCATCGGATCAGAAGGCATCTCCTTACAAACTCAACGGAACAACCCACACCCAACTGGTTTAGTTAATTAAACTATTCTGAAAAACGAAGAAAAATTAGTCTTAATTGTCCACTTCGATTGTAGATCGAAAGTCGTTACCTTTTGCAGTGAACACGAATTGAAAGGCCTCTTTAATTACTACACCATGGCACACGATTGCTGTCTAATGTCTAAGATGATACTAAAAGTTTTCTGTATGAAAACTGTGCTCATTTTTCAGAAAGTTCCTTTCTAATTTTTTGCTTATTTTATGAAGAGGTTTTTTTTAAATTTTTATTGGGATTCCCATGCTGTCTTAGCAGTTCTGGCATGAGGTAGCCTCTGCCAACTCATTGAAGTTGGGCAAAAGATCGCTGATGATTGAACTGCGGAAGTTTATGAAATAGCTATACGATCCTGATATGTGGTGTTTTGCGTGTCTTGCTTTAGAAACGTTATGATGCAAGTCATAACTTATTGACCTAGAGCCTGCTAAAAAGTTCTATGAAAGATAATCCAAAGGTCACTAAAACAGTCACTTTGTAATTTTGAACTAATTTTTAGAAAGTGACACTCGAATAATAAGCTTTAATTATCAGAAAAATGTAACATATTCTTTTTATCTGCTTTGATGCTCTTGTGCTGTTAAGCTCGGTACGGAGATACCCGCGAAATCACCCCGGAGATACGGATACGGATTTCGCACTTTGCTGTTTCGTGAGTTGGACTGGAGTTCAAGCGCGAAATAGTCAGATCGATTTCATCGATTGCTATCCGATGTCAATGTGTAACGAGATTATTTCGAAGGTGTGAAATATATGTAAACTATATTTTTCGCAATCATGTGTGGCGCGGTAAATTCAAATGAATCAACATAAGTGTGAAAACCGATATAAGAAAAAAATAAAGAAAAGCGTTTGGGCAACTTGGTAAGTAAAGAAATTATGGAATTTAATTATTTTATTTATGTATTGATTGCATTTCTATTAGATAATTGCAATGCGGTTTGGGCTTCATTGAAGAACAGCTTACGCTGCCGGAGTGCTCAGCACGCCAAGGGTGGTATCAAACGCATCTCAGAGAGACGCCGATCAGTAGTTGGGTAAGCTCCATACATTTCGCGTCTGCCAGACTTGTTCTTAGCTCTAAGTGATTCCATTGTGGACGACGACGATTCTATATATCAAACGGATGAGCTGCACAACTTTTCAATGGTCGGACTTGAGACTTCTTTGTGGCCGCAAGTCGTGGACGACATCTCCTAGTCTATGCCGTTTCATTATAAATACATAACAACGAGATGCCATGTCAGCCCCTTCGTGTCCACAGTGTACCATTTGCCTATTACAAATGAAGGTCACGATGGACCTACAACCAGGGGCGAATTTCTAAAATTTATTCCAATTTTTTTTGTCTCAACGTCCTATCCACAATAGCAAAAATTTTTGAGAGGTGTATTCTAGCCCGAATCATGGCAATCGATGGGGTGAGTGGCAGAATACCTCCTTTTCAGTTCGGGTTTAGAAAGTCACACGGAACCCCTGAGCAGCTGAATAGGGTCTCAAACTTCATTCTCGACGGATTCCAGGCTAAGGAGGCTTCCAGTCTTTTGATAGAGTGTGGCATGCTGGACTACTATGTTAGATAAAAAACATTTTACCGCCTCAACTTTACACCCTTGTGAGAAGCTTTCTATCGGGCAGGACCTTCTCGGTAGTATTGGAAGAGGCTGTTTCCAGCGTGAGGGTAATACGCGCTGGTGTGTCTCAAGGAAGTGTCCTTGGACCAGCCCTCTACTTTCTGTACACTTGTGATATGCCTACCGGAAGAACAATACCCATTGAAGACCCCCAAGACTTACTCGTTGCAACATTTGCTGACGATACAGCTATTATGGCGAGAGACTCGTGTATCTGTGATGCCACTGATGTGCTTAGCTTTACCTAGCTAAATGTGTCAGTGTAACTTATACACTTCGTCATGATGAGTGTCCAGGCGTATTCTTCAACAATCAGCTATTACGTCACTTACCTGGACATAAATACTTGGGAATATATCTAGACAAGCGCCTTACATTCGGAACCCATATCAACGAGCTTGTAAGGTCACTATATGGCAGAGTAAAGAAAGTAAGATGGCTTCTCTCTAGCAGAAACAAGCTGTCACTCCCAAATAAGGTGCATATATACAAAGCTATACCTGGAGATATTGGATCGAATTATATGGAATAGCTGCGAAGTCCCATCTGAGAAAGCTCTGTGACCTTCAGTCAAGGTGTCTGTGCAGACTATTGGGAGCACCCTGGTATATGTGCACAAGACATTTGGAGAGTGACCTCAGTGTGCCCAAGATTAATGACGTAATCAATAAACAGGCAGGTGATTACGTGGAGAGACTAAGAAGTCACCCCAACACACTAGCCAGAAGGCTCCTACGCAGACGAAAGAAAGCAGGAAGTAGAGTAAGACGACGCCTCAAAAAACTTTTCCCTAGGGAACTTCCCAACAGACAAATACACTAACTTAGCAACTACCTCCCATTCAATAAACTTGACCCCAAACATATTTTATATCATCACAAAAAAACTCGCCCATAATCAGACACTTTAAGTTGCCATTCTCCAAATTTTCTTTCTTTTAATAGCTCAAATTATTTATGAGATATGGCTCTGACCCGGTTGGACTAGATTATTGGCCGATGCCAGCATGGTTCAACTTACAGAATAAGTGGTCAGAGTGCACACTAGTCGTGGAATAAAGGTTTTAATGGCGGAATGACATTAAGGAGTTGTTTACGTCTAAGATAGAGTGGTCCATACAGAATAGGTGATAGTATAGGTACTCATTGTAAGCAAGGCATGGGCAACGGAAGGGTCTCGTTGAGCATTAGGCGAGGCTTTAGGTCGATAGGTGTGTTGAGTGGAGCTGCTCAAATTTGAGCCTTAAGCCTTATATACTGGCTTGCCAGCCAATAGTTTGTGGACGAAAACAACAGCATGACAGATTTTTCTGGATTTAAGAGATGGGAGGTCTATTAGGCGTAATCTCTGTTCATAGGGGGGTAGATGGATGGTGGTATCCAAGTTTAGACCGCGAAGGGCAATAATCAAAAACTGCTTCTAAAATGATTCAATTTGATGCTGGTAAGTCAAGCAATGCGGAAACCAAAGGAATGAACAATATTGCAGATTTGGTCGTACCTGTGAAATGTAAAGGAGTTTGGTGGTGTAGGAATCACTAAATTCTTTGGACCTTCTCTTGGTAAGTCCAAGGACGCTTTTAACCTTGTTGTAAATCACAGAAATGTAACTGTTTCAGCTCAAATTGGGTTGAAATAATATACCCAAATCATCGAACTTGTATATGCGATCTAATGTATAACCATTAATGATGTATTCGAAGAGATACGTTTTGGTTCTGTGAAAAGTCATCATGTTGCACTTTCGTAATATTAAGGGGAAGATGATTCAGGCGGCACCAAGAACTTAGAGAAATAGAAGTGGAGAAGCTGAATCGTCAAATGACACACAAAGCTTGAGATCATTAGCGTACATAAGGTCAGGTCAGTTGAATGGGAAAGAACTTGCGGGATGTCGTTAATGAATAGGTTGAATAACAGTGGCCCAAGATGACTGCCCTTTGGGTCTCCAGAAGTAACGTGAAGTATGATCTTATCCAGCGAAGAAAGTTGGTTGGGAGACCCACTAAGCATAATTGATATAGAAGTAAATTATGATTAACTGTATAAAAGGCTTTGCTGAAGTCCATTTAGATGACATCCATATTGAAGAAAGTGGAAACCGAACGTCGACGAATAAACCCGTGCTGGTATGGACTAAGAATGGGTTGGTAAGTGGATTGGAAAGTAACAAATATAATGTCAGTCAAAGATATTACCAAACCGAACCGATTTGAACTGGTTCAATCTATTTCGGTACAGGTTTTGGTACGGGAAAATATGGAACTTCATTTTAACAACCCAAATACAAAACTCTAAGTGCATTCTGATATATGGCTCTGAAACACGTTTTTACCGGCTTGAGCCGCTTTCGAATAGATCTTTGTTAACATTAAACATCATTCCTTAATTATTGGCAATTTCAAGACAAACTCTTAAATGATAATATCCCATTCTCGATGTCATATTAAAGGCCTTTTGCCACTTTCAAATGTTCTGCTTCACTTTTAGTTCATTTTTTTTTTTTGCTCCAGCTCGATTCAAATAGTTTCCCATTTGCCACCGTCGCACGCACACTTGGAATGGCAGAATTCCCAACGATTTTCCTTTTGTTACGAACAAACACTCATAAATCCTGGCCAAGTTCAAACTGTAGCTGGTGTCCTGTCTCTGCAGATTCCGTTTGGGTTTTCCTTTTTTTTATAGCATACTTATGTGGGACAGGACAGTGAAGCCAAAAATCCATTTCACTTATTCGCATGCACTTTTATGGCTTTAGCAGCGAACAATTTTGCACATTAAATGGTAACTTTTTTTTTTTTTTAGATGACATATGTATGCCAGGCCCTCCACGGTTTTATTAGGAGCCACCCCCCCTCCGCCTGCCACCTACTTTTGACCAAACATAGCTTACGCAAATAGACATTTCATATTCATAGTCAGGAGGAGCTTAAAAAGCGAAGAAATTAACTCTCTATGGAGAGAGAGAGAAAGAGCGACATGTGTAACCAGCAGGGGAGGAAGTGGAAGCCTACTTAGCACCCTGCCAGCTCCCATTCTGTGCTCCACACTATTTTCTGCTTAGTCGGCTCATCTGCATTTTATGGTCCAAAAATATCATCATCATTTTTTCGCATTTCATTATGGCGCTGTGTGCGAGTGTGTGTGTGTGTGTGTGTGTGTCCCAGCTCTTGTCCCGCCCAGTGAAAACTTAGCAGCGTCATTTAGTATGCTTCATTTCATTATATGTCCCGGTTTCCTTTCCTCCCCCGCCCCCTTAACTGCCTATGTCTACGCTCTTTTTAAAAACTCTTAACTTTCGCTGCAACCGCAAGCATTTTGGGCCACATTTTGTGGGCAATCCTTCTGCCTCTGGTTTCGGCCTGCTCATTCTCATCCTTCGGTTCTGCCAAACGGTGCGAGAAATTGTCCTCTCGTTCTTTTTTTTTTTGCTTTTGATGTCGCTTGCAATTTTTTTTTTCCATCCTCCTTCTTTTTGGTCGTTCTGCGTGGCAAAACTCCTTTGGGTGTCTCCATGAACAAACTGCCATTTGCCTCATTCTAAGCGGCTCAGCCCACTTCCCGGCCCGTTTCCCCTCTGTCACTCATTCTTTTTTTTCTCGTAATTTTCATAAGCAGCCGTTAGACGTTGGATTTATGTTTTTAAACGCCTTTTAATATGCGAGAGGATATTCGCGCGTAGCTGCAGATCCCCAACAAAACACAAAGCCACTCACAAATGCCGCATAACCGGAGTCCTAGCTTCCAGCATCCAGCTCCCGGCTCTGACTGCTGCTTTTCTCTCGGCAACGTGGCGCAAATCCAGTGAGAATGCGTTTAAAAAAATATTATAATAATAACATTACGTAAATAATTGTTGGGTGCTGCCAGTTTTGGCGCCTTAAGGAGGAGCGAGCGAGAGAGAGAGAGAGAGAGAGAGAGATGGAGCGGGCAGGCACGCGCCGCAGGAATAGCAACGGAAATCAGCTGCGTGTTGATAAGCACGCGTAGCCAAGACGAGTTTTTGAATGAGGCTGAGGAGTTGTTGCCGCCTGGGTGAAGGCTTTTACTGTGCGTGTGTGTGTGTGTGTGGGAGTCATTTGCGTGCGTATTATGGTGTGCTTTGCGGTTTGTTGAACAGACGAAGAATATTACCAAAAATATGGACGTATGGAATACACAAATACCTTAAGTTAGATTTGATATCAATTGAAGTAATTCGGAGAAAAATTAACAACTGAAGAAGATAAAGTAATTCTCCCCAAATTTCAGGAAAAGTTCATCATCGAAGGACCGCTTCATATCAAGAATTTGCGTTCATAAAATCTATAAAAAAGTTAAATTTTTTCATGGTCCAGAAAGTGAAAACTAATTAAATTTGAAATTTATTCGTCTATACGACGAGCGACTTAGCATCCCAAACAGGACAGAGAAAAATGTGCAAATTAGTTCCAACTACAAAAAACTAAGTTAAATTTGGTCCATTTTGGAAATGTCAAAGCTCGAAAATTGTATTCAAAGCACAGGAGAAGTCCGGCAACCTATCTTTGAACTTTTAATTTAGCTACTTTACAGACAAAAGTCACCCAGGTATTAATATGAAAAGCTTACAATTGTCCATTGTAAAAAGCGATAGCGATAGAAAATTTCCTTAATCGCCATTTAAAGGGAATGGGAACAATGGCAAAAGCCATCTAATCCGAATTCCACAGCACCGTTGAGGAGGTCATCAGTCTCCTGCCCCAGTATGTCAATCAATGCAACTCAGAGCACATCACCGGCGTATCCGCAATCCTTTGGCTGGACCAAGCACCCTATGATCAATCGTAACAAAGATGTGCGTAGAGACATACCCATCACCAAATATACATGTGATACATGGATCGATTCTTTGTCGGACGAGATGATTAAATTCCAACGGGGCAGCAAAATGGTGGACATTAAAATCTTAACAGGAGCTGGCCATCGCTATGTAAAGGAGACCTGTTGACGCCTCTGCATCTCATCCGTGAGACCGCCGAGTCGGTTGAGGAGCATCTCTCGGTACTGCCCACAGACAAATCTGTGGAGATTAAGTCGAAGGCGGTGGCAACGGCCACGGGCACGGCTACGACGAAATCTGGGACTGCATCACATTAGCCACCAGCTATGTGATTACCAATTAGCATATTATTTATTAACCAGAGCCAAGTTTAAGAGCTTTGTGGATGCATGTAACAACAATTATTCCCATTTGAATGAATCATTAGCTAATCTATTGTATTTTTCATTTGAAGTAACATTTCGGGTGGTTTTGGTGCCCAAGGCAACTCCTGTCCAACTGAAAGAATTTGTTCGAATGCGTGCGGGTGCATATTCCGATAGCTATAAATAATATATTGCAACATTTTTCAGGTAAATACGGTCTGGCAGCACTGATTTTTTTCGGTCGTAGAGTCTACGACCGTCCCAAATTCCATAATTCCCTAAATGGCATAATTTTGTATGGCCGGACGACCAGTCTCAGGCAAAAAATACCAAAAAAGGTCGTACGACCACAGTGTAAACAGCGTATAACAGCGGGTGCATTGGATCTACACCTTCTATTTACCAAAGCCATAAATAATCTTATAATAATTTTGCTAATTTCGCGGTTTTTTGAACCATTTAAATAAAAGTTTTTTAGCCTATGTTCAACTGCAAATTATCAACAATCTGTGTGCCAAATTTCAGCCATTTCTGCGTGATTGAATAACAAACATAGAAACTTTCACATTTATAGATATTATATTAGTAAGATTCTTCATGCTTTGTGTTCTTTCCTTGTTCCTCTTTCATAATCTATTCACAATTTGCTTTTTACCATCAAAATTTTTCACCTCATCTTTGATCATGCCTAAAACTTCTTCCTTCCCTGAAGAACGTGCAAGCACGGTTGCCACTCCAAAAAATTAAATTACACCAAAAAAATTTCAAAAAAGAGCCATTTTCATTAAAAATCTTCTTCACAAAATCGCTAAATTATACATTCATTTCATTTCTTGAGTATTATTGAACGTCCAAAAAAACCCAAAAAATATTTCATGTATTAATAAGTTACTGTGGCAATAAAATGTTAACATTGAGATTTTAATACCAATGGCTTCCTCGGACTTAATTCTATATTGTGTCCAAATTTCAAAACAATCGGATGAGTGGTTACAAAGATAAGACGGTAAAGCAAAACAACATCAATAACATCAAAATACTAAAATAACAACTTGATCTTATCACAATGACTTATATGAGTATACTTAAAGAAATAAAGCTTCCAATCTGTAAAAATTTCCCACTTCACGATCAAATACTTTTTCCACTCATTAAGGGACGATTTCTCATCTCCTATATATGTAGATGCTATTTGCCAGATAAACATTGAAATTACTTTGTAGCTTGTTAGACAGACATGTATTCAAAATGGTATATCTTCGTTCAAAAAAAACGTAGAATTGTTTAAGATACTTTTTTTGAAAGTTAAAGAGTTCTACTTTCCGATAATATCATAGGGAGTCAAAATAAAATATCGGACTCCAAACTAAACGCGCCTAAACAGCTAACGAGCCTTAAGCTAAAGTTACTAAAAATCTAGATGTGATGGACCATTTCCAAAAACAGACTGTGTTTAGCAGATGTAAATAATCTAGAATCACTACCAAATCTTCTATTTTCTGAATAAAGTCAAATTTTGGTGACTTGTTTGATTGTAAAGTAGATTCTAGTCTCGATCTGATTGAAATTCCGTATTCAAATCTTTAATAATTTCAAGAATACAATTTAAATAACTTTTGATTTCTGGTTTATTCATTAATTTGACTATTTCTGTTGACTTCTAGAGTCTGAGCCAAGGAAAATATTTTGGGAGCATTTCACTGTTCAAGCAAGCTCGTGCAACCATTTTGTCATGGCTATTCCCAAAATTATGTGTGGTCTTACTTCGCAGAATTTATGACACTCTTTTAATTTCTGCGTCTTTTTCGGGCTCCATGCAAAAGAGCCAATTCCAATAAAAAAGCGCCAGTGCACCAACAGGAAAAAAAAACACCATTTTTGGTGCAAAAACACCAAGTGTGGCAACCGTGCGTGCAAGTGACTCTTTTAAGCGAACATCAAATTTTAATTCTAGTTTTAGAAACACAATTATTGGGCGTGTTCACTAGAAATATCGGTCGCTGAGCAGATATCAATAAAAATTATACATCGAAAAGGATCTGCTGAGCGCAGTGCTACATTTTCCTCCAAAGTCGCTCAAAACAAAAAATTGGCCCGCCGCACGCCTTAAGCGTTAGCACTTTTTCAGAAGCGTTAGAGTGCGTTATTGATGTTACAGATTCCTTCGAAAAACGAGGAATTAAAAAATATTGCCTTAACTATACGAGCCTTTCAACACTTAGTTTTGATCTTTCTAATCTAAGAGCTGGTATAGATGAACAGCTTAGAGAAGATATAATGCTTATTAACCTAAACGAAGCATTTCTCAAAAGTTGTAAATGTCAGCTAATGAATTCGATAATTAAAATTACATAATTGAAATAAAGAATATTATTTAAAAAAAAAGTATGTATTAATAAATCGGAAGTATTCTTTTATGTTCAAGCGAACCGAGGTTCGAACCAAAAACCTTGGCTTCAGAACCGAAAATTAGACTTTACAACGGGTTCGAGTCCCGGGACCGAACGTTCTGCAAAATTTTAGAGATTTGCAGCCTTGATTATAATTAATTTGTGCTTTAGTGAGATAACTATTATAAGCAGATGTATACTAAGCGGATAAGCTGAATAACCTATCAAATGCATATTGGAGGATACGACCGGATGATCTTTATTTGAAATTTTTGAATAGAGAATACTAGATTTATAGACTCGAGCATCATTCATTATTCCTGGTTGACCAACAAAAATATCAATAAACCTACAGCTGCTGTCACAAGCACCCTAAAGGATAATAGAATAGATTTGCTGTCTGCTATAGAAATCGTGTGCATTTCCCACTGGCTGCTTTATTGGGATATGGCAGCCGTCGATGGCACCTATTACAGCTGGAATGCCTCGAGGATTCTCCTCACATATGCCAGCAGCAGTTGCTTGTTGGGCCCAACCGGGCGCAATCCAGCGAGTTTATGCACGATGTACCCAAAAATTTGGTGTCCAGAACTTTTGGCTATGTTAAATCGGTCACCTACAGCCAGAAACGACTCTTATTTGGCCGAAAGCCAAATTGTAAACAAGAGTTTTTCTCAAGAACCACGTTGGCAATTGGCTCCTCAGTAGATGCAGCGCGTGTTGCAAATACTTGGAGAAGGGACTGAAATTATAAAATGAATTAGTCTAAGTTTTTTTGTGTACAGTGGATTAGGTACCCCAAACGTAGTCCGAGACATCCTTAAATTCGACCATTCGGTAGTGGTTAACCGTAATCTCATAAAAATATTGTGAGCGTACGCGATGTCTTTTGAATTTTTGGAATTCACGTCTGTGCAACTATTCCCTTCAACTAAGTCGATCAATGCCTTGTTTAACGAGGGCACAATAATATCCTCAAAAAACTCATTCTACGGTAAACTCATTTTAAAAATATGTGCCGAACAAAGTGAGAAAAAATTACCATATTGGTATCGATAACAAGCCTATCGATAGACAACCACAGCTGGTGGTAGCAGTATCACTTCAAAGTAGCGTACTATTTCTTCGCTACTTGCTTCTGCATCATGATACGTCAAATTGGCTATCATGATACCGTATCACTCGAGTTCAGCAGGAAGATCATTAAAAATGTATAGATAATCATGGAGCAAGTTGTTCTGCTGAACAAGGCCATTAAGTTCTATTGGAAATATATTTGTCATTCGGCCAAGCAATTGCTTCGTGGCGAAAAGAGGTTACAGTTTCAAAAATTACCCCTGAACTTCAGTGAAACATCATTTTTATATAATTTTAAAATAAATTGTATACCACAGCAACTCCATCTTTACCCACCTCACCACAGTGACAGTAACCTTCATTTTCTAGAGTATTTCAAGGAGGACGACTCTGACTCTGACACAGACGCACATTTGTATTGCTGTCTAAGTGGTGGCAGCAGCAGCGAAATGTGCGTGTGGCATTTAGTAGGCAGTCAGAAGGAGGCATAAGGCAACGGGCAGAAGACAGAATCAGTCCACAGTTGGCTGGTTTCCACCTACCAAAATTTGGCGAAATTTTGTTGTCATCATCACTTTAAGAGGGGTGAAGTTAGGCGCAACCGCCGCCTGTCAGCCACAAAGTTATCTTCGTTTTTATTTTTCTGTGGGTAGCCCCGTGTTGGCCCCATGTTGTTGTTGTTGTTGCTCGTACTCTTCCGTTTTTAATTTCATCTGCCATTTACTGATACTTATGACACATCCTTTTGCCAGCCCACACATACCCCAATGGCAGGCATTGCCACAATTTCAGTTTCATTTTTGGTAAAAACATTTTTTTTTTTTTTTGCTCTGGATAGCTTTGGGTGGGGGGGGGAGGGGGTGTAGGGAGTAGGGAGAAGTGAGTGTGTACTTACCTTGGGATGTGCACGTCGCGGAAAAGCTACTTTGGGATCGACCTGCGGGCAAAAGAGATAGAGACAGATAGAGAGAGAGAGAGGTAAGTGAGCAGAGTGGAAAATCGTATGCTTAATGACATTTAAATGAAAATGGGGGGGAAAAAAAAAAACATTTCGCACAACTCTTCATATTAATAGCCCAAGCATAAATCTTGCATAAGCCGTCTGCATTGCACATTAAACGGTATTGCCGCCCCCCACCCCACGAGGGGTGGGTGGAGGAAGACTTGGAGCTGAGCACGCACGAATTAACGCGTAACAAATTGCTTGGCCAGCGGGGCCAATGGAGGGGGAGGGGGAGGGGCTGACAGACTTCGCTTTACCCAATAAGCAGCGTCATTAAAAATAATTAAAAATCATAAAAATTCAATTTTAAGCGCCTACTACTCATTTCTTTCTTTCGCCTTCTCCGCTTCTCTCATTCTCCAATAATAATAGGACGAAGGAGTGACTGAGTCTTGAGGAAATGCTTGCATTTATCTCATGGGATCGGGGGAAACAAAGCAATATCCTCTGGCGATAATAATTCGCACAAAAACTGTCACAGGACATGCGGCTTGTGTGCTGTTTGCCGTGTTGATTTCCTGTGTGCAGGACGAAAAACAACAACAGCCACCGTCGGGCGGGAAATTGATTTTTAGATTAAAATTAAAACTAATCAGCGCTGAGTGGCAACGTCGACGTCGGCGTTTTGGCTTTTTTGAAATACATCAGGCCGAAAAACCGTAACGAAATGAAATGAATTTGTTTCGTTTCGTTTTCTGTGCTGTGCAGCCAAACGGAAACACGAAAATCCATGAGCGGGTTGGAAGGAGCGAGGGCAGATATGTGTGTGTGTGTGCGGTATAGATACATACTTATATATAAATGCACTTGGCGGACACAAAAAAAAATCACACACAAATGCTGGATGCGCATTTTATTTACAGTTGGCTGCCATGAAAGGATGACCAAATGGTCATCCAAACCAGCAAACAGCATAAAAAAAATACACACAAAAACTTCAGCTAATTAGGCTAATGCCAACAAGGGGAGAAACTGGTAAATGGATATTGAGTCTTCACTGTAGTTCCCAATCAAAGACCGTTTTTTATCAATGACCCAGGCGAATGAGCATTAAAACATGGTCAGAATGGCATACCCTTTAGGGTTCTTTAGCGTGATCATAACTTGAAATCATTCTAGACATTTACATTTCAGAGCCCGAACGAAATACAGCTATGCTTGGTATAGAAAAGTGACTAAAAACGAGCAGTCAAGCTGTCGTTTGCACTCTGCAGACACACACATTCTGCATCAGGTTTAGCCATGGGCTATTTCTACACAGATGGAAGGTGCAGAAGTTGGGATTGCTTTTCAAGCCAGGAAATCCTTTATAACAGGGGTGCCCAAGCCTATTGCGCACTCTGCGCATTTGTTGTTGTCTTCCGCAAAGGGCGTAAGGCCGCACGCATAGCTTACAGCATTACGTAGAGCAGAACCGGCCAGCCATAACTACCAGGAACCGTGTTTTTATGCAAACGCAAGCCGAACTCATCAATGTGTGTATCGGAGAACACTGAATTGCAAGTAAAACGGCTGTAGTCTGGAGAGAGCTCTCTTGCTTATCAACACAAGCACACTTTTGTTGCCCTCCCCATTTGGCGGGCCCTTACGTAGATAACTTCATATGTGTTCTCTCAACTCTCTCTCTCCTAGTGAAGGTTTCGTTGTTGCCCGTCACGGAAACAATATGGCTCATGGTGGATTTAACAAGGTGAAGCCGTCACCCTCTGCTGCCAGTAGATGTGTGCCTGGGATATAGAAAGAGACTTCAGAACATTTGTTTCTCTCTGCTTTTGTATTGCCGTTCGCTTCTAGCATTCACAACTGCCTCACTTTTTAATTTCACCATGATATGGCTAAGCGTTGAGCTACAAAAACTATAAATGTGTTCTCTCCAGATATTAAAACCGTAAACGTGGCCAATAATACTTTAAAATTTGTAACCGTAACCGAATAAATTTGTTTCCTATAACCGTAACCCCATACCCTTTAATAACGTAACCGGTTACACTGTGACACATTTTTGAACTCAAAAAAGTTGATAACGTCCAGACCAAAAAAAACTGAAAGTGTGTGATGGTGGTATAAAAACCCTGTCTTGGTTTGGTCTGATCAGCTGCCGTTTTCTTTTTATTGCACTTTGAACTTTTCAGCTTATATTCTATATCTCGTAAACTATTTTGAATTTCGCTTTTAAATCTTCAACAAAGTTGTTGCTCTTGGTTTGACCTCCAAAACATTTCTTTGTAGTAAATCAAAAAAATTACATCTTCATACTCAAAATTACAAAAAAGCCAAGTTTTGACCACTTTTCTACAGTTTGTCAACTTCATCTTGAAACCCGTTTCAAATTTGGACAAGTAATACAGAACAAAGTTGTAGCTTAGGCCAAAATAAACAATCCGTTAGAACGAACCAACTGCATTTAGTTACTCTTTCATATAGTTATAGGCCCACAAGCACGTTAAACTGTCATAAAAACTCGAAGAAACGAATATTTTCGGTAAAAAACTAAATTTTTTAAATTACAGTTTTTAAGTTTTTTTTTCTTACTTTTTTCTTGATTTAATACAAAACAATCGAAATTTTTGACTGTGTCGGCCAATTGGTACCAAAAATGGTCGTTTTTCGAGTTTTGATTCCAATTCTACATGCTTAAGGGCCCGTAACTATACAAAGGAGCAATCGAACGAAGTTGGTATGTGCTAATCGTTTGTTTATTTAAGTCCAAGCTACGTTTTCGTCCTGCATTGCTTAGTCAAATTCGTTGCAGTTTTCAAGATAAAGTTAAAAAGTAGTACAAAATGAGGGGAACAAATGATGATTTTAAGACATTTTCGTAATTTTGAGTATAAAGATGTGACTTTTTTGACTTGCTACCAGGAGATTGAGAGAAGCTTGGCCCTAACCCTCCTGGAGGTGCTGTTTGAGCCAATTTTACTTTTACTTTACTTAAGAATGTTTTGTAAGATAAGCCAAGAGCAACGACTTCCTCTCAAACGCCAAGGCGAAATTCCAAATAGTTTACGAGATATGGAGTTGCGAATCCCAATCAGAAGCTGAAAACTTCAAATTGCAATAAAAAGAAAACGGCAGCTAACCAGGCCAAACCCAGCGAAGGTTTTTGTACTACCATCATACCCTTTCAGAATTTTTTGGTCCCGACTCTATCAACTTTTTAGTGTTGCACAGTGTTATCAGTACCGAAACAGAAACAAATGTTTGGATTAATTTCCGTTTTTCCTCTACAAGAATTTAAACAATTTATTTAAAGTATGCACAATGAGCATTTTACAGCCATACAAGCTGCGCCGCACTGTTGCTAATGGGCACAAAGGAAAGAGAGCGAACGAGAAAGAGAGAGTGCAGCTAGCCAAAATCTTTACCTTCCTCATCTTTCCTTATAAATATGTGATATTACATTGTCAATTTGTTAGGATGCTGGCAAGTCTAGCCGACTTCTGCTCAAATTTTGGCATTAGCTAGTTCCAGGGCTTAATACGGGAACCGGTACCAGAACCGTTCACCGAAATAAACCAATTTAAATCAAGTACCTTAACCGGAACCGATACAAATATTTTTTTGAGAACCGAAAACCGTTTACCGTTGTTAATGGAACCGATACCACCGGAACAAAACCGAAACGTTGGTACCGGTACAGTTTCTGTACCGAAGGTACATAGAGTATATTAAGTTTGTGCAAAAGTATGTAACAGGGAGAAGGAATCATTTCCGACCCTATAAAGTATATATATTCTTGATCAGCATCAACAGCCGAGTCGATATAGCCATGTCCGTCTGTCCGTCTGTCCGTCCGTATGAACGAAGAGATCTCAGAGATGGTAAGAGATAGAGGTTTGATATGTATGGGACATATATTTCTTATACTTGCAGGCAGATCAAGTTTATTTTCAATTTTTGCCACGCCCCCTCGCGTCCCCGCAATTTGGAAAAAACGTCATATCTCCTACAGTTTTGATGATAGATGGTTTGTACTTTCTAAAGATATCTAGTACTCAAAATTATTTATCGATTTGCTGAAGGAATGATAAAGATCGGATGAACGATACTCAAGTTATGAGCAAAAAACGGTCAATTAACACTAGTTTAGCGGCTGCAGATGATGACTTTCTTCTGCACCAAAAAGTGTGGGACTCAGTTTGCGAAATTCTACGAATACTATAATCAGCGGAGGTGGCCACAACCAAACTTCAAGCGAAAATATTGTTTTTGGTGATTTTTATTCCATTTGGACACACTGAAAATCCGAAATAAATAAAAAAAAATTCGTCCGTTCTAACAAGACTTTTCTCGAACTTAAGCGTGTTTGAAACCATGAAAACATTCTTAACTGGTGGTCAGATTCCTCCACAAAGTTCCCAGAATTGTATGAGAATTCAAAAGTCGTGCTTTCTGTTCCAGCTACGCAG
Source organism: Lordiphosa magnipectinata (assembly GCA_037044535.1). Lineage (NCBI taxonomy): Eukaryota > Metazoa > Arthropoda > Insecta > Diptera > Drosophilidae > Lordiphosa > Lordiphosa magnipectinata. The sequence goes on from JBAMBO010000481.1 coordinate 121,511, forward strand.
CTTAGCGTGGAACGCCTATTCTCTGGCGAAAAATGTATTATAAATCCACTAAGAAGTTGTACGGACTCATCCACTTTGAATGCAATTATGTTACAAAGTTAAATTCGAAAGGTAAAATATGAGTATATGATGTAATCATAATTTCTAACATGTTAACTACGAAAAAAATACGAAATATGAAATAGTCTATTTAATTTTACTTTAAATGTGAAACCATTAATTTTGTGTTGAATTTTGATTCGTTTTATTACACAGGAATAAAATGATTTAGGTTTATCTCAGAATTTAAATTTTCAGATATTAAAAATAAGTACAAACAGAACACAATGTTAAGTTGTTAAGCTATAAGTTGGTTTACAAGAGTGAAGCACAAAGAGCATTCCAATGCGTTTGGGGTTTTAAGAGTCCTTTGAATCGTGCCATAAAACAAACTTTTAATATTAATCACCTTCGTACCACTCTGTTGTGAAAAAGTTCGGCTTGAAAAATTACTTGGGATACTTTTGCTAGCAACTTATATGATTGAAAATGTGTAATTGTAGATACCAAAGTGGGTTAATGTGCGCTAAAATTTTAAATTTCAATCGACTTCAAGCACACTCCAAATTTAGAACCTGTTGCAACTCTAGAAAAAGGCGCGAAGGGATTCCTGCTAGATCCGAAAAGAACTAATTTAATTTTCTGAAATTATCAAGTGCTCCGAACATTTGGTTGGATGAGAAATATAATGTATGTTGATCAAGGGTAAGCACTGCTAGCTGTCTAGTCAATCTCTCCGCAAACATGGTGTTAAATGAAATACACATCCTTTTGGTAAGCAGCACAATTAAATGATTAGAAGTTGCGACGGATTTAGCTATAAATTTGGTCAATTCAAAAAAATTGGAACCTGTGTTAACTGTGTGCCTGTGTTTGGTGTTGGTTGCTGATGTCGGATATAACTATAAGCCTGCCTTTGGAATTCCCAAGCGATTATAGCAATGCTGGCATCAGGTAAGTTACAGCTAACCCGCAAAAGACAGGCACAAACTGCTGATGCTTGAATGCTTGGTGATTCATGAAATAGCTATATAGTCAACCAGCCTTCTTTGCGGTGTATTTGTGTCTTTTTTTAGAAAAGTTATGAACCAAAACATAACTTATTGACCTGAAGCCTGCTAAAACTTCTATGATTGATATTCAAAGAGGTCACTAAAACAGTCACATTAAAATTAAGTACTGAAAGTACCCCCTTAATTCTTAAGAACTTCTTGATTAAACCTTTTAATTTCGTATTAAAACTGCTTGACTTTGTACAATGTGAAATGACACAAGAAAGTTAAACACATTGAAGCCAACTAAATATAATCCGAACACATTCTTAACGCTTCACATACAAAGTCATCCAAGTTAGGTTCCAAATGTCATCTCCACAGCTTTCCCTTGTAACCTCCCTAAAAATGAATTTTTAAAGAAAGAAAAGGACATACTTTGTCACACAAAAGACCCTCGCTCCCCTATCGTATTTGTAAATCACGAAACTAAAATCTACTTTGTTTCATCTAAAAATTCAGCAACTTCTATTACAAACTCACAAACACACCCGTTAACCTCGTTTATCAATCTGTTGCAACTCATTTGATGTTCGTCCTGGCATCACATCACTTAATTAAAAATTGTTTGGCTTTCACAAATTTTTTGACAGTTTCATCCCCGTTTTTTTTTTTTTTCTTTTTTTTGTGCTTTGACTTTCTAATTGCTGTCAATAGAAAGAGCCAATTTATGTTGATGGCGGCGCGTTGCTTTTGAGCAAATATTTTGCATAGCTTGTGAAGTTTTTTGTTTGACACCAAAACAAAATAAAAAAAAAAACACAAGAAAAAGTCAACTCATGAGTTTGGGTTTGCAGTTAACATTTACCTTTTTGCCATCCAGTTCGTGTGTGCCTTGGGTGAGTACCTTATCTACGCTATTTGGATCGCTGAATGTGACAAAGCCGAAGCCTCTGCAAGTAGATAGAAGGAGAAGTAAACAAGAAACGGTTAGAGAAGTTCAACAAATATTTGCCAAGCGACGGAGATGGAAAAGAAGCAGAAGTTGGGGGGAAAGGAGCAAGGAACCTGGAACCTGCCATCGTCAGTTTAGCACGTGCGCCAATTAGGCGCTCAAATTACATCAAAATATTGCCGGCGCAGAGGGATGCGGAGCGAGGACAGGGCCCAAAATGAGCAGTCTAACCCCATCCGCAATTGCCGCTTTTTCGAACACTGTTCGAAGCCGCTAAAGGCAGACGCTTACAAGCCATTACACTCCTGCCCCCCTCCCTGCCGCCCAGCCCACGTCTCTTCCCGTTCGCTCGTGTTGTGATAAACTTATTCTTGTTAAATATTTAATTAAAATGCTTATTATCTCGCACTGCATTTTAATGAGTCTCCCATGCCCAGGCAGGCAGCCAACGAGCCAAAGGCAGACGGCAAAGACAACAAACCAAGTCAGAGATTTTGGCTGTGGCTGCCTTTGCCCCTTCACCCCCCCCTCCCCACCATCCCCTTTACGGGGTGTGTGTGTGTATGCACGTTTATGTTTATTTGAGTTTTGCCACTTGGCAGCGACGTTGGATGCGCCAGGATCCAACTTCTTTCCAACACCCCACAGACACATGGTCGTATTTGTCTTGCTCTTTTAAGCTGAAACAAAACCAAGCCACGCCCACTTGTGAAATCCACCCAACAAGAACCACACCGCACAGACAGTAATTAACGACGATTCTATTGCAATTGTGGCAATTGTTACGGTTTTGATTCCACAACCAACACAAAGCCAAAAATGGTCAACTGGGGGCAGTTGACCAAGTTGGAACTGAAGAAGTGTGCATTTGGTAGCTGCTTAAGTGGACATAACTGATGCGATATGCATTTGTACAGGGTAGAAGGTGACATAAGCTCAAGAGCAGCTACTACTACTTTCGATATGGTGACCCCTTTTAAGGCTTTTATACTCAGCGCAAGAGTAAGCAAAACGTAAGCTTGCAAGAATTCGTTTATTTAAGTCAGGGTTGCCCAAGAAGAGAGGAAAATGTGACTGTCTGTCAGTCAGTGAAGCTGGACTTTGGGCCCCAGGGGCTATGGCTGGGAAACACGGATTGAAGCTCAACAATAATGGAGTAATACAGACATGGACGATATATGAGAGGAATACAAAAACTGGTACGGAAAACCTTTCTTACTTCTTCTCTGATGTTTTCAAATTTCATAAAAAACAGGACTTTAAAGATTCTGCCAACCCTGGCGCTGCATTTTATGGTGCTGTTACATAGCGCTATACTGAGAATTGGTAATTTTCCAGAGCCAAGGAAAAAAGCTCAGATCATCATGATCCACAAGCCTGGAAAGTCCCAAACTAGCCCAGACTCTTACAGACCGATAAGCCGGCTCCACTCACTGTCCAAAATTTTTGAAAAGTTCATGTTGCGCAGACTTCTGCAGGACGATAGGATTCAAAAAGCAATTCCAACCTTCTAGTTCGGTTTTCGAAGGAGTCATGGAACGCCGGAGCAGCTCAATAGAGTTGTCAATTTCATACTGGAAGAATTTGAAGCAAATGTGTATATAGTTCTGTGTTTCTTGATGTGAAACAGGCCTTCGACAGAGTCACCTCAATTATACCTGCTTGTTAAGAGCTTTCTGACTAAAAGGACCTTCGCGGTAGTCCAAAAGGGAGAAGCATCAGCGTCAAAACTAATCAGCGCTGGTGTCCCACAAGGAAGTGTCCCTGGCCCAACGCTTTACGCCCTTTTCACCAACGATATGTCATCTAACCGAAATCCCCAAATGATCGCCACCTTTGCAGACGACACAGCACCATTGGCAAGAGATCCTTGCATATATTCCGATTCTGACACAATGCAAGAGTATCTATAAATAATCAGAAATTGGTGCTCAAATTGGAATACGTATGTATTTGTTATTTATTTGAATTGTTTCGACTAAAAATGTACAGTTTTATTGGGAGTATATTAAGAACTTACTAACAATGGTTTAATAGTCGTCTGTCGGCAAAAATTTTGTAAATAAGTAGTGCGTTTTACGGATGAGTGTTTGCTTAAGTAAATGAAATGATCTGTATCTTAATGATCTTATCATGAAGTTAATGAATTGATCTCAGTTTGGCCCATTTAATATATTTTAATTATAATTTCTTTATTAATTTTAATATATATATCTTAATATATAATTTCATTCTCCCTTAGAGCGGTCTTCCCTAGATGCTGCACCCTAAGCTCTCTGAGAACCTGGCAGCGTCCAATAAAATGGCTCTCCTTTTCGTTCAAATTACACATTGTGCAAAGTCCTGATTGGGTCGGCGAAAATCCATCGCCATACAGTTTCAAAAGACCACATCGGGCTTTTAAAATCCATGTAATGTTTGCAACCTTCATGTCGTCTGTGATATATGTGATTCCATTGGTAAAATCCAGAAATTTATAGATGCGACGCGTACTTGCTGCTGCCTGCTCGTGATACTCTCGGATTGCCTCAGCTTTTAATCGGCTTACCAGTTCGTTACACCCGAAGCTCAATGACTCTTTAGTTTCGTTTTCCCATTGCCATTCAAAATCGCGGTCTTCTTTTAGGAAGTTTAAGCGATTTGCCCAGAAGACGTTCTTTTGGATGATGTAAGTGGAAAGCTTTCGAGGTTATCTATGCTCTTGGTAATCAAATAAGGTTTTGCCTATAAAGTTTAAGTGGGTCATGACTTATGAGTGTAAAAAAGTGGTTGTCTTGCATGCCAAATTCAATCGCCAATGCGTTATTAGGAGTATTGTCCGGCAGCCTTTGAATCGCTGAAGTTAGTTTACATCTTCAAAATGATGAGATCCCTATATTTGTGCTGCATAAGATTGAGTGGAACGGCATAACGCAAGGTGTCTATCTTTGATTGCAAAGATAATTTTTCCATGTACTGTAAATGCAGCTTTTTTCGCTGACCTGTTTCGCTGCTCAACATGTTTTGTGAAGGATAAGATTGGTGTAAATACCACTCCCAGATAGGTGAACTCTGACACAATCGGTATTGGTTGCGAGTTGTAAGTCCATTTCTCGTTTTGGGACAGGCGGCCACCTTTTCTGAACACCATCAGTTGGAATATAGAACTAAGCCTTTCAAAGTATGCTTATGTTACCTACACGCTGAGAAAAGACGATTGCGCAGGAGTTTTCCTCCAAGGAGAGCTGTTGGATCACTTTGCAGAATACCGATACCTAGGAGTTTTTCTTGACCGAAGGCTTAGCTTCCAATCGCATATAAACGGTATGGTCAACTTAATACATCTCAAGGCACAGAAGATAAGCTGGCTGCAGAACTCTAGGAGCAAACTGTCACTAAAAAACAAGGTACTCATTTATAAAAGCATTCTCGCACCTGCATGGAGGTACGGGTAGGTACAGGTATAAGGCATAGCAGTAAAGTCACACCTAGATCGCATAAGGATTCTACAGGCCAGAACGATAAGACGCATAACCGGGGCTCATTAGTACATGAGGACACGATGAACAAACCACCTCGCTAGGAAACTACTGCTACCACGAAGGAAGCAAGGCCGAAAATATTAAAGAAGACTGAAAAGATTCCACCCTAAGGATCATTCTAAAAGGGAAGTTTAAGTTTAAAGGCCTTTTTCCAGAACAAATAAAAACTTATCTCACAAAATTGCCAGTTATTTATGTTATATGGATTGTAAGCTATTGTGAGACCACAGTGTCTTAAAAAACACTAAAAAATGCCCAAAACGGCAGTCAAATGGTGGTGTCATACGGATTTTTCAGCCGCTTGAATTCAAAATGTTGTATCAAATTAAAGTTCAAACAATTTTAAAATCACCCCACAGCTTTCAAAGTCATATGATGTAATACCACAAGTGTGCGCGACTTCGTGATCCTTGGTAAAGAAACTCTAAATGCCTTAAGTGCCTTAAACTAAAAAATATGGAAAACTAATAAAAAATCGTCCTAATCTATGTGCTAATATATTAATTATTTTTTGTACATTTTTGTTACATCTCGCTTTTGCCTTCAATTTGTTCGATGATGTCCGGAAAAATGTGCTGTAATTCATTTATTTTCAATTTAGTTCAGCAAATCGACTGCTTACAATCAACACAAGCTATCGATGTGGCAACGCTATGATTATTTACTTTCTCTTCTGGAAATCAACAAAATAAATGAGACTAAATAAATGGCTCATCACCTGTTCGAAGCTGTTTTTTTTATATGAAGTTCAACATAAAATTTATTTTCGTGCGTTCCGGAAATAGGCCTTTAACAAGTTAGAAAGTCGGTCAAGCCCGAATGTAATATACTTTGTAACTGGAGTAGCAGCTGAAAGCAGCTCAGCTTAACAATAGATGGCGCCACTACTTGCATTAAACAATGGGGGATTTTCAAAACTGACCAATAGATGACGCCACTACTGCCAGGGCGGGGGAAGTATCATTGTTTTGGTCGTAGCTTGAGTATTGTTCATTCGATCTATGTCATTTCTTCAGCCAATCGATAAATCATTTTGATTACTAAATATTTCTAACGAACCATCTATCTATGAAACTGTGGGAGATATGAGGTTTTTTGCAAATTGCGAGGCCGGGAGGGAGCGTGGCAAAAATTGAAAATAAAACTGATATGCCTGCAAGTATAAGAAGCTTATGTCCCATACATGTCAAATCTCTATCTTTTACCATCTCTGAGATCTGTGCGTTTATACAGACAAACGGACGACAGACATGGCCATATCGACTTGGCTGTTGATGCTGATCAAGAATTTATATACTTTATAGAGTCCGAAATGATTGCTTCTCCTTGTTACATACTTTTGCACAAACTTAATGTACTCTGTTTATCTTTGGTACAGAGTATAAAAACTTAAAATTTGCTATAGTAAATTAAATTTTTATTTGAAGCGATTCATCAGAGCCTGCCCTTTACTTTTTGAAGAATATTTCATGTGAATGTTGCCCCCGGCTAGACCTGAGATGGTCCAGCCTTAGCCCCAATTTTGGCAAACTTTTTCAAGCATTTCGGCCGCTATCTCATCTTTCAGAGCTGCAATAGTGGCTGGCTTGTATCTGTACATGAGCGGCTTCACGTAGCCCTACAATAAATAGTCTAGTGGGGTCAAATCACATGATCTTGGCAGCCAATGGACTAGTCCAAAACGCGAGATTAATTGCTCACCAAACTCGGCTCTCAATTGGTCCATGGTGTAGGTTGCCCTGTGGCAAGTGGCACCGTATTGTTGAAACCAACACCAATTCTAAAATTTTGTAAAAAAAATTCGGTAATCATTACACGGTACTTAAACCCATTGACCGTAACGTTGATATTTTCATTTTGCATTTTTCAGGGTGCATTAGCAGCTCTTGAACTGCCTCTAGCTGTTCATCAGACCAAATTCGATACTTATGATTGCTGACGTACCTATTGAGCTTCGTCGCTGAAGACAATTTTTCGATAAAAAAAGTGGATATTCATTAAACTTTTCTAAAGGCAAAGCCTAAATGTAGCATTTAACGGCATTGCTAGGTGCATCTTTAATAAAACTCGAAATGATCACATGACCATTTCAGCATTCTCTGAACAAATAAACAACAGAAACTTAAATTAATGGTTTTGCTTGAGAGTCTTATTATCTCAATACAAAACTGTAACCACCGAGAAACCCTTCTATCCTGTTACAATGTTAAAATTTGCTGCGTCTCAAAGAACGAAAAATTTAATAAGCCCTAAAAACAATCTATAAATATCTGATGGTCAATTCTTTCCGCATGCTATCCGTCTTTGGAATCTACTGCCTTTACTTGAAGACAATTAGAAACGCACAGTCATTTAGGAAAAACTAACATCATATCTACAATGTTCAAAGACATTTGAACTGTGCAACTTATCTGCTTGCGTTTTAGAACGCAAGTGCCGGGGTCAAGAATAGATTAAGAAACCACACTCCCAAATAGGAAAGGTCATATTTGTTACGGGTTTGCACGGGTCTAAGACAAAAATGTAGAAAAGAGAAACAATTTCCAAGAATAAACCGTTCAGCTTTTAGAATTGGAGCTTTTCACTTCATATGTATATGCGTTTTATTCATACAACACAACCCAAACATATAAATTGAAGAGGAATTAAATGAACACTGTATAATTTATAATTTACTTAATGTATTATCTCATTGTGTATTATTTGCCGTTGTGATTACCGGTATAAATATAAGTATATCACAACTTGTAGCGCTAAAAATAAATCTTAAATGGACTTATCTTTTCTAAGGCCCATTCAGCAAACAAACGACAGAAGGTCACTCGACTTCAGTTCTTGCACCAGCTGTATTTTGTGTGGTTTCATAGCGAGGTCCTTACTTAAAATCTTTCTGGAGGTCGAATAACACAAGCCCAATTGTTGAGAGCGGCGACGAATCGACATATCGCGATTTTCCTTGACATTGGCCAATACAGCAGCAATATTATTCTCGGTACGGGATGGTGGATTTATCTTCAATAAATTGAAACTGGTGCAAAATTTGATCACAATAGCTTGAATAGCCTGTTCGTTAGGCCGATTATGACGACCATAAAGTGGACGTCATTTGCGAAACACATTTCTCACAGCGCTGTCTGTTTGTTAGTCTATTTATGGGGAAGTGGAAAACCTTACTGAGCATTTTTGGCATTGCCCCTTGTTACGAATCAAGCGTTAGGTGTCAAAAAATGCACACAAACAAAATGGGGTGAAAATCACCCTTTAGTTAATGGGGCATCAAATGAAGAAGACAGGGCTAATTGAACATGGTATGGTCTGCTCAAGCAGCTCAGGAACTTCCGACTTTTTAAAACGAGTCAAGTATTCTCTCATTCTCGAATCTAGTAGCCGAACTGGCCATAGTGCGTCTTAGATAAGTATACCTAAGTATACTTACCTACAGGTGGACAAATCGCAGAAGCCTGATAAACAAAGCGTCTGTACTCTTAGATGGCATCTCCATAATCACGATAGGGGGGATTCTCATGCTAGCGAAACATCAGTCCCAAATAGCTATAACAATCTTGACATTAGTTTTCTTGATACTTTATAGCTTCTTCATGATTTCCTTGCAGAGATTCAACATGAATACCAACGAGCTCTGAAAGGACTAGGGCGAAAAACCCGATTTGGTAGAATTAATCAATATTTTTGGCCTCACTCTTAGGGGCTTGCATCATTATAAAGTTCCCTACCATTTCTATCAATTTTACCGGGTAACTGCCTCGTCCAGTTTTTACCCCTATTTTCTGCTACTCTTTATTGCATCTACTTTCTATAAACTTACAAATTGCCACAACAAAACGAACAAGAACAACACATTGATATAGGAGCTTAAACAACAATTGCTTGTTGCAAATTTATAAAAACAATTTGCATATGGAAAAAGGTTTGCCCCGGCCTTTGCCTTGTTTGTTGTTGCCTTTCTCTTGGATACTTCTACAGCTGGCACTGCCAGGCACATATTAAATAAACATTTTATCGTATTTATAGACGAGCAATTTGTGCAATGTGCAATTTGCTACAAAAAAAAAAAAATAAGGAGGCCTGCACCTATTAATATTGATTTAAATGGTTGATCCAATACGGGAAGGAGGGGGGGGGGAAGAACCACTTCAAGTGGGTCACACAAAATTGCAAGCGAGAGAGAGAGAATGAGTGCCACAAAGTTGAGGACAGAGATTGTTGCAATTGCTGTGCAGGAGCAGGAGGGGTGAAGTAGGTCTCAAAGTGAAAAGCCACAAATTTAAAAGGCAAAACTCAAAAATAATGTGTCTCCTGTGTGCAATTTACTCACAAATTCAGATTCAATTTATGCAACTGGAGGCAGACAGGGCAGAGTGAAGAAGCTCCGGATAACAACAGAATGTGTGCGAGGCACAACAATAAAAATATAAAAAAAAAAGAAACACACACACACACATACAAAATGAAAAGGAAAACAACAACAACGAGGCCAGTAAACAGTGGTTGGAATTGACAAAAAAATATTTGGAATTAAAATTAATTTTTTATATTCTGAAACTAGACATAAAAAATGGGGAAACAGCGTCCCTGTCAATTTATTAGCATCATTTCCTACATTGTTAGCATTAATCTATGAAATTCACCATTTCTTCAATTTGCCAAATCAAATTTGTTCCTGTTTATGCAGCTTTTGTAAATTCACAAAATGACCAGCGCACATATGAGAAAACAAAAGATCTGGCAACACCAACGCATCGTAAGTTAGCTGCGCCTTGGCATTTCATGAATTGACGGCGAATTCATAGTCAATTTTTGTGTGTAAGTCGAATTCATGAAATACACCATTTCCAAGCATTTTCGGACCCATTTAATGGAATGATTAGTAATAGTTATTATAGTCGGCCCCCACTAGGTGTTAAGTATGTAGATCCTTGATATCCTCAAACATCAAACATGCAAAACTACTAAATGAAATAAAATCACATGAAATAAAATTGACGCATCACCGTACAAAGAGCAACGCTGGGTTGACGAAAATAGAGTGACTGACCCCAGCCGTACTAGAGGGTTCTTCTAAATGTTTTTGCTTACACACACACACACACGAGAGCTCTTTTAATGTGCGTGTATCTGTGAGTGTCAAGTTTGGTGGGAAGTGGATGGGAGCTGGGTAAGTGGTTGGGAAGTGGATGGTAAGTGGGTGGTAAGTGGGTGGGATGTGGGTGGGAAGTGGATGGGAAGTGGACGGGTACTGGGTGGGTAGAGGGTGGGAAGTGGGTGGGATGTATGTGGTAAGTGGGTGTGATGTGGGTGGGAAGTGCATGGGAACTAGGTGGTTAATGGGCGGGAAGTGGGTGCAAAGTAGATGGGAAGTGGTTGGAAAGTGGGTGGGACGTGGGTGGGATGTGGGTGCGAAGTGGATATAAAGTGAGTGGGATGTGTTTGCGAAATGGATGGAAAGTGGGGGGGAAGTGGGTGGGAACTGGGTGGGGGGTGGGTGGTTAGTGATTGGGATGTGGGTGGTAAGTGGGTAAGAAGTGGGTTGGATGTGGGTGGGATTTGGGTGGTAAGTGGGTGGGAAGAGGGTTGCATGTGGGTGGGATTTGGGTGGTAAGTGGGTGGGAAGAGGGTTGGATGTGTGTGGGAAGTGGATGGGATGTGGGTAGAATGTGGGATATCGGTTCCATACTGATAAAGGCTATACTGATGGCGGCGCAGCGAAGCGCGACGGGTTTTCTGCTAATTTATGTATAAAACTTCTCGTTACTTCCAAATTCCGTCGAGGGTGTTTATGTTAAAAAGTTTCACATATCTTAGCAGAATTCTGCTCAGAACTTTTTGTTGTGCCGTCAGTCTGTCTATTATATCTCCACTTAGAAATATGTTTCCTCATTATTGCAATTTAAGACAACATTTTTATGACAGTTCAACCACCGTGCAATGACAGCAGAGACATCATGCAAGCTTTCCGACAAGAGAAACAGCAGAAGGAGTCGGGCCATCTCGGCCGCCTTCCTAGAGAACATGCAGCTCTCTTGGTTGGTTGTTGAATTTTATAAAGCCGTTTCAGAATGCTAATGAGCGCACGCACACAACCTGCCAAGGATGCTGCTGCTGCTGCTGTCGCTGATGCTGCCCAGCCAAAAGGGGGGGTGCAGGTGAGTAGTCGGGGGCGTGGCACCGCAGACACGTACAAACATGTGCCAGAAGAGACGCCGCAGCGTTGAGAGTATCTAAAAGCAAAATAAAAGTGTTATTTGAATTGGCATGCAGAGCTTGAGAAAGTTCCCAAAGATATCCTTGTTGTTGCCTTGCTTGGGCTGGGGCTTACGCACAATTTAGCAAAACAAGTTGCATGCATTTAGCCCGTAGATACTCATCGTTGAATGTGCAAACACACACACAAACACACACACACACATTGTAGTTTGAGGACTGAGGACTGAGCATGTCTGCAGTTAAGTTGGCGGTCGGCTTGTGGCTTGCGTCTTGGATTACCGTAAATAATCTAACTAAATGAGTTACCAAACGGTCAAAGTTCACTTCAAGGTGTTGCGATAGCTTCTCCTATTCGTACACACACACACACACACACACACACACACACATGAGTGTGTGTGCGAGAGTTGAAGGGGCAACAAAGGCGTACCGAGAGAATTTGTAATGGGCGCCATGGCTGCAGGGCAGATAACAATATTAGGAAGACTCAACATATGTCCAGCAATGGAGATGATATTCTTGCTCCAGGCAAATGGCAAACTGTTACTAAAACCTCATTTCGTAAGCAAATGCCCTGAAATGAAGCAACGGGGCGAGGTAAACGGCAGAGTAGAGGTGTGTGGGCTGATAACTGGGGTCAAAGATTATGCAAGATTCAATGAGTTTTTCTTTTGTGGGTGGCGGCGGGAGGAAATGAGTCAGCTTATAAAGCCCACATATAGTTTACTTATTAAAGATATCACTTTTATGTTGATTACTTTATTGCGTTGAGGCTTTAAATTGTAATCAAATTGAAAAACATCGAGTGTAAAACGTGCTTTAAGCTATAAGAAAAGGGGGAATGTACCTGTTAAAGGTTAAATGGGGAACCTTTAAGAAATGTTTTTTCGTGAAATGCTTTAAGGCTTTACTTCAGCGACCCGCTTATAATACCAAAGGATGGTTTTACATCTTATAGATAGCACTATCTGTCACAAAACTGACACATAACAGCTTTATAGAACAGCGATGGACACTGCTGGCCGCACATATTTCGCTATTTTCACCGACACGAGCCGAACGCATGACGAGGCTTGTGCCAAGATAGCAATCAGCTTTTCAGTCGCTGGACAGCAGTTTATTTTTGCACACCAATACACTCTTACTTTTTGGCCTCGCTCTTCTTGACCAATCCTGATATAAGAGATAAGAAATCTTTTCTCTTAAATCGTTTTCCTGTATTTCTTCAAATTAAGGGTAACTAAGAAGACCGGTTTAAGGCATATAACGAAACCTTAGATATTTAAAAATATGCCCATAAACTTGCCTTGATTATTTTGGAAATTTGATTTAATAGAATTTTATTGTCTGACGAGTCCTATTTTGAAAAACTAGAAGGCAAGCATAACCCTTTCGGATCAATCTCTTTAACACAATTTCAATTCAACAAGTCTGGTGAATGAATTTCTTTTCTTTACACCTATGCAAACAACTCCTAGTTGATTCGGCTGTGTAAAGCGAACTTCACGAAATTTCTAGAGTTTTTCGTAAAAGCGATTGGATTTTAAACTAAAGAAGGAGGACTTTATATGTGAATTGACAACAGTAGCTTCGACTACTTGTAGTACGCACTTAATCTACTTGGCTTTGAACAGTCGTATTCTAATTGCTTAGCTTTCGTCGTCTGGTCTAGTAAGCTAGTATTTTTGGATTCACTTCACATAAAGAAATTCTATCCATAGTTTTTTGAGTACATTTTGAAAATCAAAGTTTCATTATAGACGTCGAGGTTAGCGTTCTGTTACATGATAATTTATTTTATAATAATAATTTTATAATTTTTATGAATAATTTAAGCGGGATTTCTGTAACAACTGGAAAATTAGCATATTCTTTTGCATACGACAAATTTCAAGTAAAACTGTTTTACTGTAGTTATAATTTTTCAGTAGGTGCACTTATTTTTCAAGCCACATCTCAATTCAGAATTGTTAGTTGAAGTCAAGCAAGGTATGAATCGAAAGGTTATTGAATGTTTAAATATCGCATTAAACAGGGGCTCTAGGCAGCCAGCTTATGGCGGCGTAGACACCAATACAAATGAAAGAAATATTTCTGAAGCAACAAAAACTATTTTTGCATTGTTATTTCCTGAAAAACAAAACAAAATCCTTGCAAACCATTTCATGAAAAGAAAAGTTTCACCTAAAGTCATTGAAAATCTAGCTCGACAGCAACAGTTCTAACAAAGGATTGGCGGCCACTTTCCACAATCGAAGGTATGTGTTTTGGCGAAAATTTATTTTCATCTAATTTTGTATAAAAACAAGAAAGAAAGTCGGTCAAGCCCGACTATAACATACTTTGTACCCTTAATGTCGCAGCTCGCATTTGCTCACGATTTATACGCGCTCATCTCTAAGTTTCTCTCTCTCACTAAGATTGCCTTTGTTGAACGGAATGCTGTGGTTATGGGTGGTGGGGAAGAGGTGTTAACTGGCCGTTTTTGGTTCATAACTTGAGTATCGCTCATCGGATCTTTATTATTCCTTCAGCAAATCGATAAATAATTTGGATTACTAGATATCGAACAATTTATCATCAAAACTGTTGGAGATATGACGTTTTTTCCAAATTGCGGGGGCGGGGGGCGGCGTGGCAAAAATTGAAAGTATAACAGATATACGTCCCATACATGTCCAGCCTGTATTTCTTACCATCTCTGAGATCTCTTCGTTCTTCTGTACCTTTGGTACAGAGTATAAAAACTTTCTTTAATTCCTAAAAAATATTTAAGATCGGAATCGGGACGGGATTGAATTGAAAATTGTTGGTCGGCATTGGTACGGGGCGGGATAGACTTGGGTCGGGGTAGGGACGCGACGGGAACGAATTTTCTTCCCGCGCCCAACTCTACCCCAGTGACATCTCTAGGAACAGGTGATGAATATACAATTTTTAGACAATATAAAAACTAACTACCAGATTTCTGACGTTTTTAAAAGGACTGGGATACTAGACCAAACTTTGGTTCGGGTTGTCAAAGTTGACTCAAAATAAATTCAATCTGGATAGCTTGTGGTTTTCCAAAAGATCTCAAAATTTGAATAATTTTACCATCGGAAATCAATATAAGTAAGTTAAGTTTCATAATTCGAAACTGACTGGCGTTTAAGTTGAGTAAGACTGAAATTCTATTAGTTAATTGTTGGGGTAATAGCGCACCGCAACCAATCCTGGTCTATTGTGCCCCCAACACTGAGTTTACAACTCAACTAGCAGCCCCATTTCCTGTACAAAGGTCAGGATTTTCTTGGGTACTAGGTTACTGATATTGTTTGGGTGTACAATGTGTTTCCTCAAATCTGCTGGGTCTGCACCTCGCTAAAGCATCGCAGTGTGCTAGTGTTTGGTTAAAGGACTCCTCCTTCTCTTCACAATATCTGCATAGTTGGTTGTTTGTCATTCCCAGTGATTAAAAAGGTACCCAATTTTCTTACCTAGGTAAGGTACAAGGTAAATGTCAAAAAATATACCTAGGTAAAGTAAAAGGTATACGGAATTTCCAGTACCTAGGTAAAGGTAAAGGTACAAAAAAGGTACTTTTAATTTTAAAAGAATGGTAAAAAAATGGAATATTGTGATTTTGAATGATGTTTTATTATTAAAGTGTCTGTTAAATGCTTTCTCGGTTTTTTAAAATAACAACACCTTCGAAA
The DNA here is from genome assembly GCA_037044535.1 of Lordiphosa magnipectinata. Lineage (NCBI taxonomy): Eukaryota > Metazoa > Arthropoda > Insecta > Diptera > Drosophilidae > Lordiphosa > Lordiphosa magnipectinata. The sequence goes on from JBAMBO010000481.1 coordinate 136,941, forward strand.
GTTTCTTAAAAGTCTTCAGAATCCTTTGTATTTGAACTCTCATTGCCAACAGTTTCCAAATTTTCTATAATTTCTTCAACAAGCCAATCTTTCAAACACTTCACAATTTAATTGATTTAATATGGTTCAATTTAAATTTTGGAAGTATCATAGTGGACAAAACCAAAGTCTTTGTCTCGCTCGAAGTCAAGTTTTCAATTAAAGAAAATTGTTTTAGAGTTTCGCCCTGCAAAGATCAATAGACTTGGCGAAAATGTCAGTAGCAATATTTCATGATGACATGAAAAGAAGCTATTAATTTATAGAGAGAGCTATTAATTTAATCTGCTGTTACTGTGGATCTGTTATCAGCATTCCAAATTGCCGTTGCTTTCGTTAAGGAAGAATTGTAGAGCCTGTTCAGCATCTTTCGTGACAACTAAGTTCAAAGTGTGTGATGCACATCCAAAGTGCCTTGGCAAAATAATTTCAACAGCTGAACTATGCTGGCTTATTATCTTTAAATCGGACTCTTCTAAATACTGTACACTATAAATGCTTTACAAAGTTGGATGAATTATTTGTAACCCTTCCACATATATTGGTATTTCTAGGTCCGTATTTGCAATGAACTTTAGCTGATATAGTAGCAAGTATTTCATATGTGTGGGAGCACGAGAGAATGACGATGTAGATTGCTATATATAGCTATATAGTGGCCAGTTATACCAAAGTAGCTTTTGTTATTGCAACTCCAGATATCGGCCGTCTTACTAATAAAATGAGTATTTTGGAAAATACCAGCGATATGTTATTCCCAACTTGTACATGTGGCTCCGCAGTCTGCAGTGGCCCATGTAGAGCCCTGCCAGAATTCTGAGGGCATTCTTAACTTGTTGGATTAACTTTTGGAACCTTTTGAGGTTATGGTTCACTATTAGTGCTTTAGCTTGTGTCATACCCCTGGTGTTTACCTAGGAGACTGTTCTTAGCGAATTCTCTTTCTTTCTAAGGAGACTTTTTATGGTGTGTTGGCCTATGCCGCAGTAGGGTTCCGGACCTACCATGGTATGTCCCGGCAGCCATCGTAGGGTCAGCTTGTTAATGCTGCCTAGTTGGTCCAATTTGTTCTTTGTCTCCAAGACTAGTTTAGAGTTGAACTTGTTGCTGCTAAGCGCATTGAGCGTTGTTTGGCTATCTGAAATGATAGCGATTTCTCTATTATGGTAGTTTTTCCCATATTAAGGAGTGCACAAGGGTAGATGGCACATACTTCGGCTTGAAATATGCTTGCAAATTCTTCCATTGCCTCAGACCTTTTCGTTTCCGGTCCGGCTACTACAAGACCAGTGCCTTGACCCGTCTGTGTACCACTGAATTGAGTGTAGTTACATTTTATATGTTTCTTCTGGTGAGATCCATTCTCTTTTATTACTTTTTTGTGTACTGTGAAATTTCTGTCAAAGTGGTACTCTGCCACCATTTTGTCTCTGGGTTGGAAGATTATAGGGACTATCTTTTCCAACCTTCTCAGAGTCCCTTAGGCTTACTATGTATTTTCTACCCACTCCTTCTGCTGTTAGTCTAAGCAGTGTTACTTTTTTCTTCAGGCAGATGGTATGGTGGAGTGGTGTTAACTCCAACAAAACCTCTGATGCCAGCCTTAGCAGTTTTTGCAGCAGCTTCCTTACAGTGAGGTGATTTGCTCGATCACCCAATACGACAGCTCCATAAGTGAGCATCGGTCTCACTACCATGAGGTATAGCCATCGGAGTATGTATGATGCCATGTTCCACGATTTCCGGCCATGCTCCTGCATGTGAATAGAGCCCTAGTACACTTACTGAGTGTATCCTCCAAGTGCTTATCCAATCTTAGCCTGTTGTCAAAAACTACGCCAATATAAAATATTTGAACTCTTTTTCTGGTGTAATGAGGCAGCCGGATAGGAGTGTTGACCTCATTCTGTTTAGCTTGTATTTTCTAGTAAACGGTACTATAATGGTTTTCGCAGGACTTAGATTGAGCCCAACCGCCTTGCACCAATCGGACGTCTCTTTCAGTCCCCTCTGGACTACGTCACATAGGATTTCTTCGTACTTTGCTCTCGCAAGGATAGCAATGTGGGCATTTTATGTCCAGGGTAGGCTCCACAAGTAGGCTCCACAACAGTGAAGGAAGAACTCTACAGGAACAATCAGTCTTTTTCTTATCTCCCCTTATTTTGTTGCTTTTAATTCTAATTCGTTTTGCATTTAACTGCATTTTAAAAGAAATGTCGCCAATGGGTATTATGTGCCCATCGAAGGTTGAAACGTTACTCAACCACATCCGACGCTTCTAAGAAAGAAAACTTTTAATTGTCCCCACCTTTCTAAACAACAAATGACAAACTAATGAGAATTGTAGCTTAGAAAAATGCTGCGGAAGTGAAAAACAACTTTCTATTATAGTTGTTGTCACTTGCCTCTCGGTAAGTACAATTTGCAGTCAAGGCTGAAATGGAAGTGAACATTAGTATTGTCTTCCCACTCCAGAAGGAAGCCGCAAGCCATGGCACGAAAGTAGCTGACGGCTAACAAAACTTTCAATCCACAGTCGAAGCGTGAGGATAGACGGGGGGGTGGACAGGATGCGTTGCCAACGCATATTCAAATGACTTTTTCGTGTAAAAATTCAACAACAAAACAAAAGCGCCCGAACAATTGCTTAAGGAATGCAACTTAAGTTGAAGCTGAGTTGGAGACTTGGGCTTGGGCTGGCACTTCTAAGCTTTGGCTACAGTCAACGTCAATCCCGAGAATCGCACTAACAAGCACTTGCATCAGAGAAGGGCCCAAGATGGAGACGAAGATGGAGGCGATGCCTTTGTGCGGGTTTTGGCCATGTTTTGTTTTGTGTGTGTTTTTTTTTTTTCCACCCTCTGAGACTTTGTTTCTCTCTCTGTCTGACTGCCTGTCGTGTGAAGTGGGGCCGCGTGCATGAAACTTTCACAAGTGGCTTCCTGCCTTGGCTTGGCTGCTGCTTCTGGCTGGTCCTTACTAAGCCTACACTCGCCCCTCACCCACGCCCATTTTGCACGTTTTTATGCCTTTGTCTTTGTTTCGTTTCGTTTTGTGTTGTGTCGTTTTCCTGGGCACAAAAATGCATCCTTGAACACGCACACTTAACTGGGCCTGCGTGAGTGGCAACTACCCGTCCTTCCTCCCCCCCTCGCGCCACTCACTGTGCAGGCTACTCAAGTCTGGCATGGAGACATTTAAGACGACAACGTTGAGTCCACCTCGAGTTGCGTTGTGTGCGTGCCCTTGCGTTGATGTTCTATCCTCACTCCTCTACCTCCCCCTACCCAAGGAGGGTCGTGGGTAATTTTATTAATCCAGCCCAGCTCAAAAAAAAAACAAACCAAAAGAAAGAGAAAGAAAAAGGGGTGCCTTCTTGCGTCTTTTTGGCTAAATATTTAAATGGCCTGGCCATTATGAAAATTTATCGATTTAGTGACAGTTTAAGGACACACATTATGGACGCCCATTTGTTATGTTTTTATGGTTTCGGTGTATGCCTGCTGCTAATGTCAATTTTGAGTGTTCGCCACAATACAGAGAGACATTAAATTTTGCCCCCAAAGTGGGGCGAAGGTGGGGGGGCAGGTGAACGACATTTAGTTGAGGTCCTCCGCTTCGGCATGTTGAAAAGGTAACTTTATTTTATAATTCATTTTATTATTATTATGTAAAAGTGCGGCGGCAAAGCAATTACCAAGGGCTGGAGAGGCGCTGCAAGGAGATCGTAAAAAAATGAATCGACAGAAAATTTTTTTCATCTTATTTTTACCCAGTACTTGAAGGGGACAAAAGGGTATAATGAGATTGAGTGAATGTACATACAAAAGAAATTGTAGCTAAAATTGAAACTGAATCTAGTATATGACCCTAGAGAATATCAAATTGATATTTTGTGTATTAATTTGATACGCAAAAGTATCAATTTGAAACAAAAAAATTTGTGTTAGTTTGAAAAATCGAAAAGTCAAGTTCTTATGTGAAATGAATCATGACGAATTTCGCAGCTGGCGATGCTTGACGTGTCACGTTCAGTTTCTTGATTTTATCAGTACTTAGCTAAAATTAAATGCTATGAAAGACACTTTCCCAGACGACTGTTTGAAGATAAATTGAAGGATTTCAATATGTAGCACAAATTTCTATATTTACAAGGCAGCTTAGCATACATATTGGGTTGTGTACCACATATCGACGTTGATTTCCGTATAAACTTATGTATTTCGAATTAGAATTGGTTAAGTAAATATGTGAAGTGCCCAATATATGTCAGAGACTATTTACTAGATCAGGTCGAAAGACAATTGTAGTTATTTGACAATTTTCATCCGCTTGGATTTCAGCAGTCGATTTCAAACAGTCAAAGTTTCTAAACAAAATCAAGTGACCGAAGAAGTTTGCCTCACTTTATATGTAAGGTTGTAGGATTTCAAAGCGAAATGAGAACTTTTATATGGAAATCGTCGTCGAAATGTATAACATACCCGATTGTTTTTTCCAAGCATATGTAATTAACATATGAAACTCTTAAGATAGAACACACACCAAGCCACAATGCGGCTGTGGCTGTTCCAGCGCTTTGCAAGATGACGCTCAATGCGAGACGCACGAACAGGCGCTTTTCGCATCTTTCACTCAGGTTCTCTTCTATATATAGGCGTAAAGAGCATGCAGAGTGAGAGAACAATATTTCCCATAGTGACAAGTCAACACCTGACTATTTCGTTTCATAAGTGTAAATAAAATATATTTTATAAGGGTTTAAAATTAAGTAAAAAGTTTTAAAGAACTAAATTTATAGTACAAACTTGATTAGAAACAAGAAAGAGCGTCGATCAAGCCCGACTATAACTTAATTTGTACCCCCCAAAGTTTGAATATAACTCAGGACTCATACGGCTAATTTAACACCCAGCGCACAACAAAGTGCGCACAAAAAAAAGCTCTCTCTAAAGTGCTCGCTCGCACTAAGATTGCCTGTGCCGAACGATCAGGGCATGTTGCTGTGCCTGTTGCTGGGACGCCGGATGGCATTAATTGGCTGTTGTTTTGCCTTATAAATCGACTATCGTTAATCTGATATTTATCATTCCTTCGGCAAATCGATAAATAATCTTGATTACTAAGATATCTTTAGAAGTTGCGAACCATCTATCTAGAAATCTGTGGGAGATATGACGTTTTTTCCAAATTGCGGGGGCGTGAGGGGACGTGGAAAAAATTGAAAATAAACTTAATCTGCCTGCAAGTATTAGAAATATTTGTTCCATACATGTGAAACCTTTATCTCTTACCATATCTGAGATCTCTGCGTTCATACGGACCGACAGACGGACATGACTATATCGACTCGGCTGTTGATGCTGATTAAGAATATATATACTTTATAGGGTCGGAAATGATTCCATTATCAACCTGTTAAGACCTAGTACTAAATTGACATCAAAATTAATATACGTTTGCAAGGGGTAATGTAACCTTGCCCAGAAGTTTGCAGACGTATAGACATATGCATTCCGACTCTATAAACTACATATTCTGTACTCCGGGCGACGAGCTAAGTCGATTGAACTATAACTGACCGTCTATCGGTCTAATTCTAAGCACACTAGTCTCTCAGTTTTAAAGCTATCGAGCTAAAATTTTACAAAAAGTCTTCGGATAACTAGTATGTGATAGCTGCCATAGCACCATCGCCGTTGCGGCCTGTGTCATACCCATCCAAACTTCTTTGATTTCAATGTTAGCGTTATCAAGCTCGACTATTAGTTAATCTGATATGCTTTCAATCAGATTTGCAAAGTTCGGTCAAGATCGGATAAATATATCTTGATAGCTGTCATAGGAACTATCGTTTAGAAAATGTTGCGAACCATCTATCTAGAAATCCTGTTGGCGATCTTCGGGTGGCCTGAGAGTGTGGGCGTATCAAACAGATTTGAAAGCAAACATAACTATGATCTGCCTAGGCTTGTATAAAATAGGTATTGGATTCCATACATACATACTACTTTATAGGGTCGGTGATTCTTAATATTAGACGCTTTCAAACTAATCTGAAAAAGTTGATCAAAATCGGGTGACTGTATCTTAAGATTGCCATAGGACTGATCGGTCGAACATGGGTCTTAGTAAAAAAATTTTATGTTTTTTATGTGAGCTGGTTTTTCGGGTCGTTGACGTCTAATTTTAAAAGCTTTTGACGACGTTCTATATGCGCAAGATTGCTGTATCCACTAATTAAGTTCCTCCTTTACCAATTGCCTATACCGTTGTGACTTCGAAGATGTAGCCAATGAGCTTCGACCAGCTTTCTCCATTTAAAACTCTCAGGCATTCCTCTCCGCTTACACTGTCTCTTTCGCAGTAAATACGACATATCTCCTTTAATATTGGGCATCTTGCAATAAAGTGCTGCGTATCTTCTATTTCTCTCATATTGTCATAATGATCACTCGTCCATGCGATCGCTTCTTTGTGGGGGAGTATTCTAAGCTCAACAGCTCTACACTTGCCTTGAAAATTGCAGCAATTCCATTTATGACTTATATCATCGTTGAAGTAGTTTATAGGGATCCAAGGTAGTACTCCTATGCTTTATAGCAGTTGTGTCCAAAATGCCAAAAGGCTATCCCATGGAATAGGTTAGGTTGAGATGGCTATCCCATGGGATAGGAACTTATAATTCTGCCGTCGTCGCAGCCGACACACGTATAGAGACGAGAGAATACGGCGGCTTAATCTCTATACGATAGCGCGTGTTCGGCTTCTTGTTTTACTTCAAGAGGCATTTTTATGGCATTTGTTTGTTGTGACGTCTACTTCGTGCATTCTGCCACGCCTACAAGCTCAATGTTTGATTGTGAGAGTTTGGAAACCACTGCTTTATAGGTATCACGCGTCTCGCTTTGCCTCGCCCTGCACTCCGCATTGTCTCGAGAAGATCTTTTTACCTAGATTCACAATGGTATATTTTCTAGGTGAGATCGGTTCTCGAAAGAGATTTACTTTTAATTTCTATTTACATTATCAATAAGGTCTCTGTCCATTTATATACACAAGTCCGTCTCGGTCAGGGTTCATCTCCTACTACTCCACAATCCACTAACGCCTCCTTCTATGCTCGCATCATACATCCAGTGTGACCATCCGCTCTATCATTAGCACTAGTTCGGTATTGATATTAGAGTGCTTCAGACTAGTTCATCCAGAGGCCCAAAGACACTTCATTACATTAATATGTTTACACTTAAAACGTTTTTCGTCAAGAAGATATTCAGGCATGTTCTCAATTCCACTTCCACTGCAACTTTTCGAAAGTGGAATTGATTCCACCACAACGAAAAAGTTTTTTCGAACTGAAAAGTAATGCTTGTTGCTCTTTTACAGTTGCTAGATATACCAAAAGTGAATTTTCCTTAATTCTGTGATCCATTTAGAAATTGCTAGTGAAATTTGATCTGCATTTACAAGGAATTTTTAATTGACTTAAAGTTAGCTGATCGAAAGGCTGAAAACTAAAAGTCAGCCTGTTCCATTTTTAAACGTTTCGCTTTGGACCAATGGTTTGGAAAAAGTAAAAAGTGACCAATTTCATTGGGAATTGAGAACACAAAAACGAAACCGATGCGGAATTGCGTTCGATTAACTTTTCAAAAAGTAGTGAATTGAGAACATTGAGAACGTTACAGAAATGTCCTCCATGGCAAGAAAATATGCAATCTACATCGTCCATAAAGCCATCCAGCAATTTGTCCATTGCTTAATCAACTTGGTCTGGTGTACATACATCTGCAAAAGTCGACAACATTAAAGCTTTCAGCTTATTAAAGCAGTAAACGAATCTTCCATTATTTCAATTTCAGGATGCAATTCGCATGCTCTTTATACCAGAAGAACATCTTTAAATTTTTTATTTATATAATTTTTTCTTAACAAATTTCAAAAGATTTTGTGCACAGAGCGCTGCTCACAATACTAGTCTGGAAAACTTGCCCAAGTGCCTTTGTGCACAACAAAGTGAACACCCTATATATATTCTGGATCCATGTTGTGCTGTTCTTTAGAGACTCCATTCGAAGGTCAGATCCTTGAGACAAAATATATATTTTTGTAGTTAGGCCTAAAATCTGTCTGTGCTGAAAATCCCAACAATATCGAACAAGATCTATATTCGTATTTTGCAGGAATGACAAGGTCCCACCACTTCGACTGACACAGGGTATATCACAGTCGAACTTGACACTTTTTCTAACTTATTTTTATTTTATTTCCTTTTTTTTTGTTGGGGTTGGGAATTTTTGCCTTTTTTTATAACGACAACAAATACAAACATAAAATGCGCATAAAAACGCGAGCGCATGAAATAATCAACAGTAACAATGGCACCAGCTAGGGGGGAAGGGGAGGAGGATGGAACAAGTGTGGGAGTGTAGCGAGTTGACAGCATCCGAGTGTGTGACATCTCAACCAGCAATGGACCATGGAGGCCGTCCTAATGGTCTTTCGCCTTGGCTCCTGTGGTTGACTGATGTATCCAGCCACAGCCAACGACGCCATAATTAATGATGAAAAATTGCTACACACACACACACACTCGCACACACACACACTTGGACACAAAACATATGCAGCAGCACCAACACCAAACACAACAAAAAACGAGAAGGCCAAGCTAACTTCGTCTATGCCGAAGTTTTTATACCCTTGCAAATGCAAATGTCACAGTTTAAGAACGCTTACATAAAAATCAAAAAATTTTGTTACTAAAACCTATTTTCCGACAGATAAACGTCTGAAAAAAGTTTTTCTCACTAAGGCTCAATTTCCGACCGTTCGGCCCTATGGCAGCCTTAAGATATAGTCATCCGATTTCGGCCCAATTTTGCGAATCTATTTGAAAGCATATAAAAAAAGTCATCAGCGAGGACGCTAACAAAACTAAACAAAAAAATTTTTTACCAAGACTCATGTTCGACCGATCGGTCCTATGGCAACCATAAGATATAGTCCCCCGATGTCGATCAACTTTTGCAAATTAGTTTGAACGCGTTTAATATTAATAATCACCGACCTTAAGAATGATTTACTTAAAAACAAAAGTTTTTTTCACTAAGACCCATTTTCCGACCGATCGGTCCTATGGCAGCTATAAGATATAGTCATCCGATTTTGACCAAAATTTGCAAATCTGTTTGAAAGCATATAATATTATGAATGACCGAGTTTCATCACGTTAACATTGAAAACAAAAAAGTTTTTTTCACTAAAACCCATTTTTCGACCTATGGTTCCTATGGCAGCTATAAGATATAGTCATCCGATTTTGACCAAAATTTGCAAATCTGTTTGATAGTATATAATATTATTAATGACCGAGTTCAATCACGTTAACATTGAAAACAAAAAAGTTTTTCTCACTAAAACCCATTTTTCGACCGATGGTTCCTATGGCAGCTATAAGATATAGTGATCCGATCCGGTCGGTTCCGACATATTAGCAGCGTGCAGTAAAAAGAAGACTCTGTGCAAAATTTCAGCTCGATAGCTTTAAAACTGAGAGACTAGTTTGCGTAGAAACAGACGGACAGACAGACCAGACGGACAGACAGACAGACAGACGGACAGACAGACAGACGGACGGACAAAGCTCAATGAACTCAGCTCGTCCCCCTGATCAAGAATATATATAGTTTATGGGGTCGGAAATGAATATTTCTATGCGTTGCAAACTTCTGGGCAAAATTATAATACCCTTTGCAAGGGTATAAAAAAAGAAGCCATTTGGTTTTGTGTGCTGCAAATTAACATGAAAGGGGCAAAGCGCAGCTGCCAGCTCACGCGTTTGACAAAATATGAGAGATCAGAAACAAACACCCCGCGCCTGGACCACAATCGCAGTGGTCAATTGAGGGCCAAGCCTCCCACACACACACACACACACTAAAGCACCCAGCGATTAAATTGAGTTAATTATGGCCACATTTTTCGTATGCGGAGTGCACTTTTATGCGAGTGAGTGATAAAAATAAGTGTTGGAGTTGCCCGTAAATTATTACAAGGCTATAAATTACACAAAAGATTAAAGGAGACATTTTATACCAGATGCCACACTAAATGAAAAGTGTTGAAAGAAAATTATTTTTGCATTAATAAAACTTGTGAATTTACATTTTAATGTGTTGTACGTGTGTCGGTCGTTAATTGTGCACGAAAATAGCTTTCAAAGAATTAAGCTCAATTCAACTTGAAATATATACATTTAATCAAACTGAAATTGAATAATGATCTACTAGCAACGGGGCTGGAGACCAACGCATCTTTTTGTATATTTTTGTTTGAGTTGTTTCTGAAGTATTTTGACAAAGGGCAACTATACAAGTTAATTATATTTTTAATTCGCAGGTTCTAGGGAACTCGCTCTGAGTGTGGTACTCCACCATAAAGTTCGTAATTGCTGGATTTAAGTACCAAATTCTTACTTTCTGTTTATGTGTATGTATGTACTGTTCCCCACAGTAAAGTCACGGTTAAGTCACTGTTAAGTTACCGTTAAGTCACTGTCAAGTCACTGTTTAGTCACTGTTCCCAATCTTTCCATCTCTCTTTCCCTCTTTCACCATTTTTCCTAGTCCTTATCCAACACTTTACAAAATAACAACACCAAATATGCATGACGTCATCGTCACGTGACGCTGAAATGAAATTTTACTGCTTCTAAAATCTTCCGTACCGAAATTGAAGATGTTTCACATCAAAAAGGGACACGTCTGCTATCAATAAATTAGAAAAACCGACCAACGCAAGGCTCTGTGATGCGTTGCGTTGGGTTAGACCAAAAATGTATAAAAAAAAAACAAAAATTCAAATAAAGATTCACTCAGCTTTTGGAAGAGAAACTAGTCACTCGCAACATATACGCGTAATATCTATTTCATACCGATCACACAATTCTTAAGCCGCCAGTTCGGTTCATTACATGGTTTTTGGAGCTAACTGAAAGCCAGCTTAGGTTTGGTTCAGTGGTTCACTTTAAATTTGTTGTATGTTTCATGGTGGCCTGTTTACATTAACAAATTTCCAAATATTATGATTTCCATAGTGATTATGTGGATTTTGGCACACATTAAAAATTAAAATAGAAAGCAATTGAATAGCTTAAAAATTCTTGTGTAAATGTTCCAAATAGATTAGGGCCGATTTCTCATCTTTTACATAGTGCTATATGTCACATAAACTTACAAATAGCAGAGTAAATTGTAAGCTTATGTGACACATAGCAGCTTTCTAGAAGATGAGAAATCGGCCCTTAGTCGGAAATGCTGACTTCATCTATAAGGATTTTACTTTATGAAACATTGCTCCTGGTTAAAGTTGGAATATTGAGAGTATGGTCCCGTAGAAATCAATTTGCAACTTCCAAGAAAGAAATGCAGCATATTAAGAGGTTGATGGGTAATTTTTAGTGGCCAGTTTTCAACTGAGTCATAAGTTCAACTCCAGCTCTTAACATTGCGTTTACCTGACTTATAAAACGGTAGAAGTACGAAAAAAGAAGGATCCCAATGCTCTTAGGTCACCTTGGATACTTGGAACTATTTATATTAGCAAATAATTGAGTTCCAACTTGAGAATTACAACCAAGCAAATATTGGTGGTTGTTTTCAGGCAGGTTCTATATGTTTGCGCGCAAAAGTATGCAACCCGATCGCAGTGCAGGGAGCTTTTTCCTATGTCGCGTTCCTCTCCAACCTAGACTTAAGCTTAACAAGACATTGTATTTTAGTGCCAAATAAACTGTGCAAGTGAGAAGATCGACGCCCCCGAATTGTTCTTTTTTATCCCGAATTCTTTCGCGCCGGCATCACCTGCAATTTTTTATGGTCGATAGTCTACCTGGAGCCAAGAGCTCCGCCCCACCCCAAACACTATAAAAGTAACATATTAGACTGGCCCCGTGGCGCAGCCGTCTAAGAGGTCAGTCCAATCGTTTTCAGTCCAAGGAGACCGCGTTCGAATCCCCGCAGACTATGCAAAGTAAGAGTAAGTAAGTTTATTTTAATTCGTTGTTTTTGGGAATAATAAATTAATTCAGCCAACTCTAGCAGCTAGCAGCGCGGAAAAATTTGAATTTTTTTCTTTGTAAACTTTTTTTTCTTGTAAAATAAATGGAACAACTTTTGGGACAACATCAAAGACGGAAATTTATGAATTTATCAATGAAAAATGTTGGATTTACTAACGTTTTTTTTTGTGTGTAGGCTGAAGCAAGCATAGCTTAGCGAAGCACAGACAGTGAGCTCCTCCTTACTAACTCCTGTACGGAGTTATCTTTGGCAAAGAAAAATTAAGCCCACTTGCGGATTACATAAGATCCCGCTAGACCCAATCTGGACTAGAGTAGTGCGACGGTTGATTGACTTAACTTTAGAATTAACATCGAGAGAAGAAAAGTGAATTGTGTGATTGTAATTTGGCCAGGTACGAAATTACACAAATGCATCTTCAGAGGTTTAATTCTGTCGTTTTTTTTTAATAGTGCTCTACCCATAGCTCGTAAATAACTCTCAACCCTTTTTTCAGTTCGCTGTGCTCACGTCACTGACCGAAAAACCAAATATAAAATGGGATCGGGCTTCCCGCAACCGAATGTGTTCTGTTATCGCGCTCACTGTTAAGTGGCTGTGGATGACCACACAGCACTGATCGGTCTGACAGCAGCCGAATAACAGGCCCAACTCAGTCAATTTGGCTTAAATTGCGTGCTTCTCGAAGACCAAACTCTTAAAATGTTATTTGAAAAGGTTGCAGACTCAAGAGCAGTGCCGGCCAAATGGAGAGTACAAAAAAGTGTGCTTGTGTTGGTGAGCAAGAGAGCTCTCACCAGACTACAGACGTTTTACTTCCATTATAATGTTCACCGATTTACACAATCATGAGTTCGGCTCGCGTTTGCGTAAAAACTCGACTGACTTCGGCTCGTGGTAGCTATGGCTGGCCGGGTCTGCTCAAGAGTTGCGCCAGAGTTTAACATAAGCAGAGAGAGAGTCAATGCGAGAAAGAACGAGAGAGCGCGTATAGTTCGTCGCATACATTCATATCGTTAGCCGAGCCTTACACACCGATGCATACATACGAAGAAGACCTTTTGAATTCGGGAGTTAGCCAAACGGTCTCAAAAATACCTAAGAGGAAAAAAATCAAAAAACTGTGTTCCTCTCCTCTCACAACCAAATAGAAGCAGAGCGCGTAGTTAAGGGTTATTTCGGTACCTCTTTTCAATGTGGTCGCACGAAAGCTGTCGACTTCTGACAAAGGCAAACGGCGGACCGATTTTTGCGACCTCTGCAAATATGTGTACTGCCCAAAAGTATGCCTTGCAGAAACAGTACAACCGACTAGTAATTTGAATAGAATTTCAATGAAAATTTTCAACAAAACCTATTGCATACATTGAGGCTGCAACAATATATTGGGTTTTAGTGAACTCGGATACAATTACTAAAAATGGTATATCTTCATTGGAAAAAATAGTAGAATTGTTTGGGATAATTTATTTCAAAGTTAAGAAGTAGTTCTTTTCGGTAATATCACAGAAAGTCAAAACAAAAGTATAGGTTGTCCACAAATCGCGTATAAAATGTGTCAAATAAGGCATTTTTTCTATCTTTAAACTCAAACTACTAAAAAACTCGGATACAATTACTAAAAACTGTTAATCTTAATTGGAAAAAGTCGTAGAATTGTTAGGCAAAGTTTATTTCAAAGTTTAGGAGTAGTTCTTTCCGATTATATCATAGAAAGTCAAAACAAAAGTATTGGTTGTCCACAAATCGCGTATAAAATGTGTCAAATAAGGCATTTTTTCTATCTTTAAGCTCAAACTACTAAAAAACTCGGATACAATTACTTAAAATGGTATATCTTCATTGGAAAAAATCGTAGAATTGTTTGGGATAGTTTATTTCAAAGTTTAGGAGTAGTTCTTTTCGGTAATATCACAGAAGTCAAAACAAAAGTATAGGTTCTCCACAAAAGGAGTATAAAAAGAGTCATAAGGCTTTTTTGTATTTTTAAGCATTTCAGAAAACAGATTCGTACACGAAAATCATCTAGAATCACCACCGACCGTTCAATATACTGGAAAAAGTCTAATTTGGTTGCCTTGTGTTATTCGATAATAAATTCAAATTCAAAACAATTTAATCAGCTGTTTTTTTCTTACGATAGTGTCACTTTAATCATTCAAATGTAACATAATTCGAGAATGTTGTTAAAGGAACAAGGCTATAAGCGTAGTGAATATATAATTGTTCTTGGATACGTTCATTCTGTGCAAAAAACCGATAAAGATTTGTTTGTGTTGGACCCGAAAAACTATAGAAAATGCTTAAAACCAAGAGCGAGTTTACAGGTGCTTGGAAATTATGCATCAAACATTTGTGTAATTTAGAATCTGAGCATACTATTTGGTTTTTTTTTTTAAAAGATCCAATTCTAATATAAGTAGTTCATGGGCGTTGCACTGTAGCTCCAGCGGTATGTTCACCGTGACAGTGTTAGCTCTCACAACTAGGATTAGTGGGTTTAGCTGGCTCTAGGTCTAAGTTGGTTAACACCAGACCGTGTTTAGCACACCTGAAAGAATCCATTGTCTTCTTTTTGTTACCGTTCCCGTAAATTAAAACTGTGTGATAGTTAAATGTAAAAGTAAACCCACACAAAAACACACTAAATCATAGTAAAATCTTTTGCTATGTCTGGAAGCGACTTTTTAGCAAATATGCTTATCGACTGTTCTTTTCGTTGTAATACAAGCTACTTATCTTCATTAGAAATACATTTAAGCTGGCTTAATTCGTATTTCAACTTTCTGTTGGCGACAAATTGTTCATATATTTCTCCGTTAAAAAGCCATTGAAATGAACAATGAGTTTCGAGTTTCATTTCAAATAATTTATGTTTGCATACAAAAAATTGAAATACCGAAACAAGTTTCTCCTTTAGGGGTTTATCGGCAAACGCTTAACACTTAATGGCTTTTGCAGAAGTATTTTGCAAAATGTTATTTTCCTCTTGCGCTTTTAGTATGTTATTCACGGTTCGACACAGTTCTTATCTAAAACCCCGTTCGAAATTTATGGTACAACATTTCGATTCAGATTCAGGTTGAAAAAAGCATTCACTGAACGTCCAGCAAAATAAATAAAATGAAAATTTCAGCTGGCGCGTGTAGCGAGAGAACAAAAAAAAGCAAAAAGGAGAACAAAAAAAAAACAACATTAACAAGCGAGGGGAAAAATTTAACTTAATTGCCAAACACACACACACACACACACACACAACTGCGTAAGGCAGCTCGACCACGCCCCCCGGTCCACCCGCAACACAACACCCTGTAAAGGGGTGTTGTTGTTGTTGCTGTTGCGGTTCTGTTCCTTCGGGTCGGTTCTCTGCGCTTGGCGTGCGTGCGCCGTGCGATATAATTTATGTTTCAATAACTTTCGAAACTCATTGAAAAGTCGCTTATGTTTGCTTCAATGGCGGCAGCAACAACAAAGCGCAGGAGAAGAATGTTAAAAGTACAACAATAAATTGTTTGGATTTACTTATGCCGCCCCCGTGCCGCTCTACCCGCTCCACCCGCTCCGTCCGCCTTCCGCCGCCTGCCATTTGCCATTTTACTCAATTTTTTATTGTTGCTGCACTACGACGACCCCCGCACTGGGTGAGGGGCGAGGGTGAAGAAACAAAAAAGAAATTCTCGCGTAAGTTGCAAAAGTTTTGCTATTTTTTTGTTTTTTTTTTTTTGTTTCACTTCCTTCCCCTCCCCCTTGGCTGAATGTGTTTTGTTTGCCATTTGCTTTCGTTCTGTGTTTTCATTTTGTGCTTTTAAAATTTATTTGCAAGTTTTCTAATTTGTACTTCACTCCATTTTATTGTAATATACAATCTCATTTGCCCAAAGACAGAGAGAGTTATCTAAGAGCATCCATCTGAGCCACAGCCACAGCAGCCTATAAGTATGCAATGCCCTTTGGCGGCCCTGGTGCGCATATTTATTAACCGCACTGTGGACTCTCGGTGCGGCAAACAACTTGGCGTGCAGCTTGTTGCTCGCTGCCTCTCGCTCGCTCCGCCTGTGTGCGATTTTGTTGTCGCACCTTCTCAGGAATTCTGTTTACATTTATTACTTTGCGCAAGTTTAAGTGAAAAATTTCCATAAACATTCTTTTAAGCGACATAAAGTTTTTATTAAATTTTGCTAGAAATCCCTGACACGATGATATCAGGCACCAACGACGACGACGACGACGACGACGAAGAAGATGATGGCAACAAATAGAGCTGCGGAATTTACAACTACAAGTGGGGAGTCGTCCTGCCGTCCTGCTGTTTCAAGGCATTCGGGCTTTTACTGCGCTGCTGCTGCTGCTGCACGCAGTTCATAAAAATTTTGCCAGCCAACGTGACATGCACAAAGGCGAAAGGACACACGGGAGCTGGCAGAGACACACAGAGAATGTGGCATAAACTTTCGTCGCTTGTTAACCTGAGAGTTTGCCCAGGCACCCAGCTGACATTAGATGAAATTCAATTAAAACAAAGATACATTTTGTTGGCAACAGCTTGTGAAAAATGTGCGCTAAACTTCTGCTGGCATGTTGGGTTGTATAACGCTTAATTAGAGCAGGATGAATGCAACTTGCAATTGAAATTGACTCATTTAAATGCGACCTCATTATTCAATACTGTCCACAAAAACCAGCTAATTTACGTTAAGCATTTTTAAATAAGGTCAAAGGGGGAGGCAGGCGCACTCGACCAAAAGTTGATCGAAACCGCAACAAATGACAAACGTTTCGGGGCAAAATACACACAAATACGCACACGCACATGGGCAGGATGTGTAGCCGGAGCAATTGCGATTCCTGTGCAGGGGGCAGAAATAAAATCCAAAAAAATAAAAAAAATAAAATCAATGAAAATGAAAACCAATTAGCGGTTAACCAAACTGTTCAAATTTGGAAATGGATGCAGTCGTGCATGGCCATAAACAACAAGAACAACAACAGCTACGGCTACAGCAACCAGCAGCGGCCAGGCAAAGCAGAGGAGAGGTCATCAACAAGGTTGAAAGGTAAAAGGTTTCAGAGTTACAAATTTATTATCGCCTGTTTATAATTAAATTGAACTTCAAGTGGAACATAATATGTTATCGCACATAAATTATGGGCAAAGAAATA
Source organism: Lordiphosa magnipectinata (assembly GCA_037044535.1). NCBI lineage: Eukaryota > Metazoa > Arthropoda > Insecta > Diptera > Drosophilidae > Lordiphosa > Lordiphosa magnipectinata. Next base: position 154,229 of record JBAMBO010000481.1, read on the forward strand.
TGGTAGATAGCTTAGTAAAATATATTTTGGAAAGGGTGAAAATTATGCTGGCTGGGGGCTTAGTTAAAGCTTTGTAAGGTCATCACCCTGGGTCTTATCCATCATACATTTTAAGACTCTGTATATTAAGTTGGTGCAAAAGTATGTAACAGGTACATAGAAGGAATCATTTCCAACGCTATGAAGTATACACATTCTTGATCAGCATCAACAGCCGAGCAGAGTGTTCGTATAAACTAACAGATCTCAGAGATGGTAAGTAATAGAGGTTGGACATGTATAGAACATATGTTTCTTATACCTGCGGGCAGATCAAGCTTATTTTCAATTTTTGCCACGCCCCCTCCAGCCCCTGCAAAATTGAAAAAACGTCATATCTCCCACAGTTTAGTAGATAGAACGTTCGTTCCTTCTACGCATATTTTGTAATCAGTATTATTTATCGATTTGCGGAAAAAATGATAAAGATTGGATAAACAATAGTCAAGTTATAAGGAAAAGAAACAATTATGAAAGGCAGCACTGGCCGCCACGGCAATGGGCAGCACTTCTGATCAGTTTGATCATATATAACAAGCTTTGGAGGTACAGAGTATGTTATAGTAGGGCCTGACCGACTCGCCGCATTCTCATCTCCCTTCGGAATGAAGTGTGCCACTCTGCCAGACTTCTCGGAGGTAAGATTCTTCTGGGAGATAAGAAAAAAGGTTCTTCTGAGTGATAAGAAAGCGTTTCTTTGAATTGGGTACGAAAAAGTAATCTTTTGCGTCTTTATTCTAACGGACTTAAAGCGTTTCTTACTGGAAACAAGATGGACAATAATTATGAAGAATTTCATAATAATGCGCCAAATGAGCTGGATCATTAGTTTCAGGAAATTTTTTCACGTCGACTAAACTTTCTCTGGTGAAATAAAAATTTTTCGAACCCTTAGGATGGGCTCACCCACTCTGCCAGGTTGTTAGATTCTGTTAGCCATCTGGTATTCTATTCAGTTTGAGAAATAAAACAATGGGACTGTTTAAAGAAAGCTGAACAGTGCATAATGAGTCCAGACACCTGCAAGGAATGCGTTTGTGGACTCAAGTACGCGAGGCGCACAAAAATAAACTAGACCATACAATCCTAAAAAGGGGCATATATGTTACAAATCAGGGAATCAAACCGAAATGAAACGATTAAAACCGGAATCCATACTTTAAGCCGAAATGACCGAAAAGAACCTAAACATTCTACCGGTACAGTTTCGGTTCTGAGTAGAACAATTAAATTGCAAAACTAGCACTTAGTTTTGTTAATTGTAACATTCTTTGGCATTTTTTCGGGCATTTTATAATACTACGAAATTTCTAATTTTTCTAATCAAGTGCAACTAAATGAGGAATGCAGATCTGGCACATACTTTATTTGAAACTGGAGACGAAGTCGATTCATATATCGCTCACTTACTTCAATACTGTAATTACTCCAAATAAACGATTTTGTAAAAAGAGCGTTTAAAGTTCTTAATGGATTCTACCCATAGATTCCACTTTCCATATAAATGCAGCCAATGAGCAATGGAACATTTATGATTACAGTCAAGTGGCACTGCCTCTGTTAGGTGTTCACTCATGTATGGAAGGAATCGGCACCTTAAAATATGATAGCCACCCAATGTATGTGAACGCCAGGGATGAAAACCTCCTAGAAGGGTGCACACCGTGGTTCAAACCGTCAGTACTTTTAAGTTTAGGTCGGGTTCAGGTAAATTTTTTTCATCATTCAGAAAACATTGTTTTCGCAACGCATAGAAATATTCATTTCCGACCCCATAAACTATATATATTCTTGATCAGGGGGACGAGCTGAGTTCATTGAGCTTTGTCCGTCCGTCTGTCTGTCTGTCTGTCTGTCTGTCTGTCTGTCCGTCTGTCTGTCCGTCTGTCTTCTACGCAAACTAGTCTCTCAGTTTTAAAGCTATCGAGCTGAAATTTTGCACAGAGTCTTCTTTTTACTGCACGCTGCTAATATATCGGAACCGACCGGATCGGATCACTATATCTTATAGCTGCCATAGAAACAATCGGTAAAAAAATGGGTTTTAGTGAGAAAAACTTTTTTGTTTTCAATGTTAACGTGATTAAACTCGGTCATTAATAATATTATATACTGTCAAAATCGGATGACTATATCTTATAGCTGCCATAGGAACCATAGGTCGAAAAATGGGTTTTAGTGAGAAAAACTTTTTTGTTTCCAATGTTTACGTGATTAAACTCGGTCATTAATAATATTATATACTTTCAAACAGATTTGCAAATTTTGGTAAAATCGGATGACTATATCTTATAGCTGCCATAGGCCCGATCGGTCGGAAAATGGGTCTTAGTGAAAAAAAACTTTTTTGTTTTTAAGTAAATCGTTCTAAAGGTCGGTGATTATTAATATTAAACGCTTTCAAACTAATTTGAAAAAGTTGATCGACATCGGGTGACTATATCTTATGGTTGCCATAGGACCGATCGGTCGAACATGAGTCTTGGTAAAAAAATTTTTTTGTTTAGTTTTGTTAGCGTCCTTAAACTCGCTGATGACTTATTTTATATGCTTTCAAATAGATTCGCAAAATTGGGCCGAAATCGGATGACGGTCGGAAATTGAGTCTTAGTGAGAAAAACTTTTTTCAGACGTTTATCTGTCGGAAAATAGGTTTTAGTTACAAATTTTTTTGATTTTTATGTAAGCGTTCTCAAACTGTGACATTTGCATTTGCAAGGGTATAAAAACTTCGGCACAGACGAAGTTAGCTAGGCCTTCTCGTTTTTTAGTTTCATAACATCAAGCACATGCAGTGTATTTCGTTTGTAAAGCTCTGCAAGAACAGAACTCATCATATAAATCTCAAAATGCCTGTCGAGGTAGCTTTATATAGGGGATATTATAAAAACATTTGCATAATTAGCTAAAAATGCTGTACCCTATGTATTATATTTTTGTAAATCGCCAAACTATCACCTCACTGTCCGCTAAAACTATGCCCAAACTATCTTCTTGACGATAGAGATGAGAAACATGGCAAATGTATTAATGCGTAAAAGAAAGCAGTGAACTTTTTTGGATCTTGGCGACAGATTTTCGAAATGCCCTTGGTGTCAGGCATATCGTTTACCTTATATTTAAAAGATGAAGCACATTTGAAAATATCATCACCTAATTAAACTCCTATTTTTGGGACGTTGCAAGGTATTAAAGGTATTCTCCCTCTTTCAAGCATAAAATAGACTATGAGTGCAACGAAATGGCTGGGTGGTATGGTCTAGTGGGAAGTGTGTTCGAATATGAGATTGCTTGTCTATTGTTGCTTTCATTGTTTGTGCAGTTTCTAACTGATTAAAGTAATGATGGTAAGGAGAGACAGCATTCTTTAGCAAAACAGCCTACTAATGATTAAACCGGGAGGTTCATGAAACAGCCAGCTCTTTTTGGTGTACAGTGCATAAGTTGTTTACAGTTTTTGAACCTCAAGCAAGCTAAGCTCACTAATTAAACATAAAAAAGGTCTACAGGGGGTTTCTGCTGGCTCGAGGTCAGAAACATAGGTCACTAACCTCAACAACATTCATTAAAACAGTCGCCAAATAAATTACAAAGGCCTCATTTTATATTTTAAGCCTTAGCTGATTGTAGTTAGACCAGGTACGATTGGCCACTTTCGCTAAAAAGTTTGGCATTTTGTAGCACAATCTTACAAAGAACTTTTTGTTGGAGCAACATGGAATTATTTCGATACAAAATTTTTGCAATGATTTATTACGATTTTCGACTTGGATGTCTTGATAAGACAGAATTGACGCCGCTACAAAGCACTGTTAACAATTGGTACAGTGAATTGCATCATAAACATCCTGCTCTCCAACTCGATTCTCGTGAAGGTCGTCCAAAAACGGTCACAGATAATTGAACAGTGCACTTGAATTCACGTAACTGCAGGGGATGCGTTAAGAATTCAAGTGCGTTCAAAAATAGACCAGACTAGCGGTGGTCAACCGCATAGCCCGCCTTATTTCGTTATTTTTCCCAGCACACAACGCAATGGTTTTACAAAAACTACGTGCTGATTGAAAACTGCCCTTTCTGTTATTTTTGGTGCCCAGAGCTGAACAGGACCATAAAACCCTAAAAATGCACACATTTTTCAGCAATAAGAACCCTCAGACAGGGCAAGGTGTAATGCTTTGCGTGGCGTTTAACCAAAAATGTACCAAAATGGAACCATGCCGAGTCACTCGTGTCCACTGGTTCCAAAATTTGTTGGAGAATTATTTCCAGGGTGTTTCAAAGAACGTATATAAGATAGTAACAGCCGAAAGAGCATGCATCTAGGCACATAAGCCCGAAACATAACAGCAGTCGCATCCCAAATTAGTCAGATGTAACAAAAAATTTTTAAACATAAAGCTTAGTACTCAGACAAACTAAATCGATTCCGACGGGTGTCAACTCCACATAAAAAAAGGGTGTCGGAAAGCTTACGTAAAATTCGGACAGGCCTCTTAAGCTCCGAACTCAGACAAACTAAAATTTCCGTACCTGAGCGTCGGAAAACTAATGCGCCGCTTACTTGACAGGCGCCTACTTAATTGACAGGCAGACACAGGCCGATTCAATTCAGACGCTCAGAAGCTGAAAATATAGCTTGTATTTTTTCCGACACATTCCCATCGAAATATCATCAACCATGTCTGGCGCAAAATTATCGAAATTCGACGCTGACGAAAAGATTAAGCTAATTTTGGCAGTCCATATACATCCCATCCTGTGGGATTTCGACCCATAAAAAGCATTTCGATGCAGTTTTTATAAAAAAAAAGCATGGGAAGCTGTGGCTGCAGAGGTCAAAAAAGATGGTGAGTTTTACTAAAAAACGTAAAATATTGTAAAATATAATAAATATATATTTCAGCAGATGATTGCAAGATAGCCTGGAAGTCTATGCGAGACAGCTACCAATACCAAGAAAGAAGTTACCCAAGAGTGGAAGTGGGTGATAGTGTCGAGTGGCAGTTTGCTCAGTACGTGCTGGGGTTTTATTTCATATCTCATATTTTCATATTTTTCATATATATTTCATATTTTGCCATTTTTTTTAATTAAATACTTTCATTTCAATTAAATTGTAATTAAATTAAATTAAAATGCAAAACATCAGCTGACAATGCAGTGTGACCGTTTCACATTTAGTGGTATTTTGATGAACGGTGGTGTTTTGGCGTTGAACAGTCACACTGCATCTTACATTCTCGATAGTTTTGTTAGAGAAAACTTCGAGAATACATCGAAATCGGATCGGTTACTTTTCACCCCTCCTAGTATTTATCTATACATATACCTAGTACTTCCAATTGTTTTTGTTCACGATTTTTTGGTCATAAAATGAAGAATGAATATTTTTCAAAACTTTTTTCTTCTTTTTATTTGGTCACTCAATGGCTACAATTCGTAGAACAACTTATTCGGAATAGCCGCCGTGTGCCTTCCAGCAACGCCAAAGTCTCTCTGGCCACTCATCGATCGCAGTGCGCACCTCATGCATTGAAAAATTGTCCACTGCTCGGACAAGGGCTCAATATTTTGGTGTCGATTAGAGCAAGCCATAGCCTCGAGAACGGACCACAGATTGTAGTCCAATGGATTTAGGTCTGGGCTACCAGCAGGCCAATCATCAAAAACCGTAGAAGTGAAGTTCGGTACATTGTTTTTAGCCATGTTTGAGTCGATTTTGCCTTGTGAGCAGAAGCGGAGTCTTGCTTAAAGGTACAAATAATGTCGTGTGGAGAGGCTTCACAACCTTTTCCAAAACGTCAGATTGATACACTTTCCTTTTTCACAAAAATGGAGCTTGGTGACTCCATCATAGGCGACTCCCCACCAAACCATCACATAAGCCGGATGGTGACCTTTCTGAACTCTCGGAATGAGTTCAAACGCTGGTTTTGATGACACGGCATACTATCGCTTTGTTTGTTAAACAATTCCTCTATGATGAACATTTTCTCGTCAGTAAACAGAATTTGTCTGTGGGCATTGTTCGCGCCATACATTTAAAATCTTACAAAATTCTATCGAATGGTTTTCTACTGATTCCATTTTCTAAGTTAGACTTCTATGGGCGGGGTACTAACCGCTTGTCCATTGGACGCGGGAATTTAGCATAACAATTTTTGGTGACCCCCTTCATCTTTTGTGAATTTTCCAAAATTTTAGCTCTCACCTTTTTTTAACCAGCAACAGATGTTGTAGCTGTGTGTTACTAGTATAAATGTGCCCATTAAACGCGAACTTCACGTGATCAAGAAAAACTGGGTATGAGGTGTTGCTTCCTGATGCCTCTAGTTTCATAATTTATTGGTCCCGTTCCCAGGAAATTTTGAGTGTTCCACTGTGCTACACTCAAGTTATGTCTAAAAAAATGTTCGCTGGCGCAGCGCTAACTTGCTGGGTTGCCAAATGGTCACTTTCTTTATCACACCAAATAATGCATTGAAGAAATTTTATACAAAATTTTGTTCTTCGTTGTTGGATCATCATCAAGGTACTCCAACACTTTCCTAATAGAATACAATTTGTATACATTTCTTTGTTTCGCACTCACCTGGATCTACGCGTCGTGGGATCCTTCATAACCATAGCCTCTGAGATATCACCATAACGTCCAAAGTAATCGCGTAAGCTCTCTGTAAGAAGACAATGGAAGTAGAAGTTAATAATCAATCAAGCAAATTTGATGAATTGTCAGGGGAGGGCCACACGCTGACTGCTGTCATCAAAATCTCGACGAAAAGTTACTAATTTCGTTACGCGCTTCATAAAAATTTTGTGCGCGGCCTAAATAAATAAACGTTGGCTGCTCTGCTTCTTCATCCCCACCAAAAACTGGACATTATTCACATGCATACTCCACACACGGCTCCACTTCAGACGCGATGGCTCGACGGTTGCCACGGCATCAACGCCGTCGGCAGCTGTTGTCTGCGGTTTTGTGAGCTAATCTGGCAGCCATTGCGGACGCCCGGCTGGAAGCACTTCAGCGGCACGTACGCACACAAACGCAAAACTGAAGTTATTTCAACAAAATTGCCAGACAAACAGCCGTTCAGTGGGGATGGGGAGACAGATACCAAGGCTCGTTGGCTGCGATTTAATGCAGCAGCAGAAATATAAAAAAAAAAAACCGATAAAGTCATCTCGCTCGTTTCGCTGGTTGGAAGAAAACCCTAATCCAGTCGAGTGTCGACACTGGCGTCATAAATTCAAACTACAATAAAAATTCAATAAAACAAACGATTTTTTGCGACTCCCCTTACCACTTCTTACCCATAAATGTGGTGCGATTTCTCGCACCATGCGTGCACCAGCCCAAACCAAGTGGAGCAACTAGTTGCGCCTTGCCCTGGAGGGCAAAAACAAACTGGTGACCGGGCATGCAGGGGTGGGGGGCGGGTGGCGAGAACAACGAGTTGCAACGCGAAACGCGTCGCGTGATTTACATAAGTATGCACAATAATTATGAACAATAAAAAACAATTTGTTTGCTTATGACAGTTTTGGTACCATAAATAACAGCAGCAACTGGCGCAGCGGTTGTGGAGTGGCTCGTTTGGTCTGACTGTGCGACTCGCTGGGTATGCGTGTGTGGCATGTAAATTGATGGGGCAGGCAAGGGTTCACCATTGCGTATGTGTTATATGGCAGAGCGCTGGAAAGTATGCTACACTTTAAGTTTTAATGGGCAATCGCCCGGGTCAGAGGTGTCACCTTGTAGGAAAGTAGAGTGTGTGTGTGTGTATGTGTGTGTGGCTAGCCTAGAATGACTTGTCAATTAGTTAGAGGTGAAATGTTTTGCCACAAGTTTAATGCAGTCATTGGAGGAAGAAAATAAACTAGTTGAAGTCTAAGCTTGGGGTACAATTACAGCTTGGAAGGCAGAACTTTCCAATGGAATTTCTGTATGTCATGTTGCCTGGCATGATTTAAAAAGTTTCTTACTTAGTTTCGAAAACGATACATAGGAATAAGTAAAAATTTCAAGAAAGTGTAATTGTAAAGTGCTGTCATCCTCCTTGCAATCAGTTCGGTTCCAGCGTAAGTGTTTTGAACTGTAAGGAAACATACCATGGGACTTTCGGTCTGCTGGCAGGCTACTTTAAGCCATGCCTTAACTCTAACCGCAAGAAAGCTCAATGATCCCTCACCTTAGCTAGACACTGCATTTCCTGGGCTTAAAGTGACACCTTTGTATTACCCATTTGAGTGCTAGCTACATACTGTGCCTAATAAAGCAGCGGAAAAGCTCAAAAGAGCCCAATAAGATCCGACAAAAAACATCGAATTACTTTTATAAAGGGAACAGAGTTTTCTGGACACTTGACTTTCAGAGTTCTTTCATGTCATTTTCTCTGTGATCGATAGTTTGCAAAGCTACATGCCTAGATAGAGTTTGGAGGAACCCTGGTTATTCCATCGCCAGGGTGTGTTCGTCCATTGTATTGACGGCGAAGGCGCAAACTATTCCCCACGATTCGGCTTCGGCGCATCTCTTTCATGAGATACTTCATTCGCAGCACATCAAGCTAGAGTTCTGGACGCTAGAAGAGTGACTCCATTGTAACTACACCGCATGCGGTGCAACAATCAGTACTCAACGTCAACTCTAAGACTAACATGACCGCTAATTAGCTAAACGAGCTAAAAGTTTCTAGATCTGCTATCAGTTGTTGGTTCCAATGACCAATTGCCTTGTCATAGCCTAATGATGTTTTTTCTTTAGCTCCACTTTTGCGCATTGTCGTGTCGAAACTAACCCAGCAATGCTAAGCCCATCGTCCTGTTTCACGTTTATGCAGCTATTAAGGTATTCGTTTGAGGCGCTGCCAGTTTCTGGGTCAACTGTTGCATTTGCTATCTTGCACTCACCCTCTATCTTTCATATATTGTTCACCGCTGCTACGAGGGCAATGTCCTTCTCAAGTCCGACGTACCCGATGGTACTCCAAAAATAGCAAGCAACGATGTTTTGTAGATAGGCCGGCACCATAAAATCCATCAATATGTTAAGGAATCTGTTCCAGGTTGCTTAGCTCGACGCGTTTTTGACATACGACTAATAGCCTTGTTCCACTGGCACATGCTAGAGGTCATCCGCTGAAAGATCTGAATGACCTCATTTTTTCTGTGTTTTTCCTCATAAGAGATAAATGTCCATTCGGTAGATCATTCGGTACGGATAAGTAAGTCAATGTCATGGATGATCTAGCCACTGTTACAACATATAGCTATTTTCCGCTAAAAATTGATATGCAATCGAACTCCCCAAGTGTCGCCAATAGGCACAGCTGATGTGTCAATGGCATTGCCATGGGCGGAGAGCGTTTTACCTTAGTGGCACAGGAAAAACAAAAAACCCTTGAGTTGTGCATGGTCAGCTGCAAGTGTTTCATTCTTTGTTTCAAAATGTTAAAATGTAGTAATATTTCTTATGTATGAATCCCGCAAACTAGCTATATCATGGTGGTACTACCAGGAGAGGATAGCAACCCAATCAGCTGTTCTTTGTTCTTTGTTCGTGCGACCGGAAACAACATTCGTCAGTGGAACAAGAAACCTTCCACTTTTCGAGAATGTGATTGAATGTTCCTAGAGTCTTTGTTTTGGACGTTGGTACGTTGACGCACCAAGCTGAGGCTTATTTCGCGCGAGCCCCTGGCAAAATAGTAGCCCACCTCCCGCCCAACCGACCAATAGTCGCCGTTTTTAAAGTAATGTTAACTACGCAGAGAATCCAAAACTGACTGTCCGTCTGTCTGTATGAACGCACAAATCTCAGAGATGGTAAGAGATAGTGGTTTGATGTATATGGGAAATATAATTCTTATACTTGCAGGCAGATCAAGTTTATTTTTAATTTTTGCCACACCCCGTGCCGCCACCGCAATTTTGGAAAAACGTCATACCTTCCACAGTTTGGTAGATAGATATTTCTTACCTTCTAGAGATATTTAGTTATCAATATTATTTTTTGATTTGCTGAAGGAATGATAAAGATCAGATGAACGATACTCAAGTTATGAGCAAAAAAAGACCATTGACCAGACACCACAGCATTCCATTCAATAAAGTCAATCCAAGAGAGAGAGAGAGAGAGACAGAGAGAGAGAGAGAGAGAGAAACTAAGCGTAAAACAACTGAGCGTATAACAAAAATAGTGCACGATAGCGGATAGCAAATGCGAACGGCGGCCTAGACTGGTACAGAGTGTGCTATAGTTGGGCTTGACCGACTTTCTTTCTTGATTTAGTCTGTTTCTTCAATTACACTTTTACCTGCAATCTTATGTAAATTAGTTTAACCGAATACGCAATTTCGTACGTCCAGAAACATAGCCTTCGCATAGTACGCATCTGCTAAAAATTATGAAAAACTAGCCTCAGAAATTAGTCTCAACAATTCTCGACATTGGGTTTCTTGACTGCGGAATACCTTTCATGGAACCCTCAAAACGGTCCATTTTCGACCTCAGGTGTTCATGGGCTACTGTTTAAGCCACCTAATGCATCTGGATTACAACCTCGGTTTATGGAATTTGTGCCAGTCACTTTTTCAATTCTGTTCCAATGTGCTACGGTCTAAATAAGTTAAACTGGTACTTTTTTAAAGCAGGAAGAGAATTTTCCGAATTGATTACTCGGTGGAGTTTTGAAGCTTTGCGGGTCTTTTTGACTACCTTTTGAATCGTATCTTCCGTCGACTTTGCCTTTCTAAAAGTGAATTGCAGCGATGTGTATGCGTCCTAAAGGACCGCCCCGCTATTCCACTGAAAAGGAAATCAAAGGCACTTTTGAGTTATGTATATATTTAGGTGACCTCCGCTGAACTGGGAAATAAATCACAGACCCTAGTCTGCTCCCTGATCAAGTATATATTTGCAATAATCTTTCTACAGAACATGATTGATGCGGCCTTATAATAGCCACTTTGAGGTATCATGATACATGACCTTGTATCAAAGAAATAGTAAGTAAAAGTAAAATTGGCTCAAAGAGCATCTCCAGGAGGGGCCAGGGCCAAGCTTCTCTCAATCTCTTGGCGTGTGTGCTTATAATTTTTCGCACAAGAGAAAGGGACCTACAGTTTAACGCCGAATCCGAACGGCAATAGTTAGAGAATTTTTGCTTTTTCATGGCTAGTTACTTCACAGCTGGCGCCAGTAGCTGGTGAAGGTGATCGGGTGTGTAAAATCATATTTCTAAAGAAAGAAAAAACTTTTTTTATTAGATGGTCCATAGAAATAGTATACTACTTTAAAGTGAGACTGTGCTCCCTCCAAAAGCAGAAACTATTCGATGCATCATTTTTTTCTTCTAATACCTGCTCAGGCATCAGTTATTCTGCTGAAAATGCCAGCTCTAACGCACGAAAAAGAAAGGAAATCTAACACAGAAGCACAATTTGTTGCGTCGGCAACTATTCACTCAGATTTTCGTCAGCTGTTCGCTGTCATTTTGGTTCTCTGAGGTCTTTCTCGACTCTCTGAGTTATTTTTGTGACTATGTTCGTCTTCCTCTAACCACCGCGTTTTCCTATGTCGACAATAATTTCGATTTAAGTATCTTGTTGTCACAATAAAGCAGAGTTCCCCAAGAAGAGAGCGCGAAAATGTGACTGTGTCTCCCTCTAACACACAGTGATGCATGACTTCGACAAGCATTCGGTGTAAATTGGCGAGTTTGTTCCCCCCAGGACTATGCCTGGGGAACTCTGCAATGAAGTATCTCTTTGTCACAATGGAATAAACATCACTCAAATGAGATAGGCGTTTCAAATTGTGCTTCTGAAGTTGTTGCTGCGCCCACATATACATATGAACAAACAATAGCTTAGTATTAAACTCCACGTCAAGCGGTACAGACGTATAAAATATTGTATGTAAAAAAATGTTCAAAATTTTGTTTAAATGTATTGTTATAGTTGGTGATTTGTTCCTGGTAGTGTCCCTAAAGACGGATGCCGATGTGCATCCGAAATATATTGGAAGCAAATCAACATATGAGTTTTCTTCTTGACCTCGAGCCAGCAAGCATCACACTCTTATTGTGCTTCTATGTTAAGTCTTCTTTTGCGCACGATTGGGAACAGCTGCAGAATTCCAAAAGTCTTGTTTGGTTTAAACCAACTTACAAGATCTAACCTGCTTGTTATTTAAGACATTAGCAAACGCCAAGTTTGTTGCCCAAAGGTACCGTCTTATCGCTCTGCAGGAAAACAGTGATTCCCCAATCTTTTGCTGAAGGAATGGCAGGCGTTTTATTACCGTCTAGTAGTCATTTCCTTATATACCCCATGGCCCTCTTGCTCTCTCAGCGATGTTCTCTTTGTATTCAGGCTCCTCTGGAGGCTAAAATTTTTAATAAACCGCCGTCTAGACATACCCTTAAATGCCAATTCAGTTGCCCAACTCTATTTAAAGATTTAATCTGGCGATGGTCATTTAATTTACAGAGTAATCTAATGCCAACTCAATTTGCCAAAAATGTTATACCAAGCCAAAGTCAATTCCAGGAATTTCTAAAGTCCCTTTCCCTTACCTCTCTCCACCCTTTACCTTTATCCAACCAACTTTTCAGATGCTAAATCAAATGCCTAAATTAAGTCTTCATCAACATGTCAATCAAGCTCTATCCCACTTTGTCACACACTATATTTCCTACACCAAGAATACCTTTCCGCCCAATTAACCATTTCACATTTCTCACAGTGCACTCACTACCACCACCCCACCCGAAAGTGCCCCGCACTCCCCGCACACCCCACACATTTGCTGTCATCCAATGCGACGTTCATTTTTGAGTGACAGCTGCAAAGTTTGTTTTGCATTTCATATTTGTGAGCTCGTCTGCCCCTCTATTTTGCACCCATTCCGTGTGTGTGTGTGCTCAGCGCCAACTGTCACTTGACCGGCCGTCAGTGGACCCCCTTCCCCCTCCCTTTTGCCAGTCTGCTGCTGGGCCCGCATAACCAATAGAAAAGCTGGCAAACAAAATAAATGTGCACATGTATAAAGTGTAAATGCGAATGAAAAACAACAACGGAAAAATGTATAAAAATGGGCAACAAATTAAAACGCGGCAAAATAAAATTAAAATTTATTCGCTGAAAAGAAAAAAAACAAAAAAAAGGGAGGAAAGAAGCAGAGAAACAACGACAACAAAATATATTGTAACGGGCCAAAAGCCAAACTTGGATTTAATTAAAATGTTTACCACAGTCATTTCATTTTCATAGCCAGCAAACATAAATTTTGAAACGCATAACAGCAGAAGGAGAACCACAAAGCGAAACAGCTGCAAGAAAATGCCAAAACCATTAAACTTGGCCCACACACACACACACTAACTAACACACAAACATATCGCTCACTTCAGTGAGAGGCAATTTTGATTGTTGCATTTTTTGTTTTGTTTGATTTGCAAAATGAATTGGCACATAATTAGTTCTCCAGGCCTAGAGTCAGCAAAAATTTATCCCAAATCCATTTAGTAAAATTATTTATAAGCCAAGTCTTGCTCTTGCTCTTGGTCCTTAGTCCTTGGCAATCCGTTTTGCGGTTACAGGCATATTAACCCCTTAACGTCACACACCCTCCACCACCCCTGCCAGGGTCACCCCGCACATGTTGTCAAAAGCACAATGCTGAAACCATAAATTTATGTGCTTTCTATTGTTTTTGCCAAAGAAAGCGGAAGTTGTGTGTTCTCTGCGGTGAGCAGAGTCACAAAACAAAACAAAAGCAAAAGCAAAAACTACAACAGCAACAGCAACAGAAAAAGCCAAGAGAAAAAGGTGTGCGCAAAGGGATTTCAATCAATTGTTAAGCCAAAAGCAACAAAAACTAAACCTCTGCTCGACTCTACATCGTTTTGTGTGCAAACGCAAATTGCCATTTTGTCTGTACCACAAGGGCGACAGCGACAGGGAGAGCGAGACAGAGACAGAGACAGTCGAACAGGCCGTGGCATCATTTTTCATGCGCTCCAACAACTTTTGTCAAAGGTCGGTCAAGCGAGTCTTAAAAACTTTGCGACAAGACAACGCACGTTCCCAGCACATCCTCCTTCAAAACGCCTTTCGCTTAGTGAATTACGCCGGCTTTAAGGGGTTAAGGTTCAAACCCAGGGGCAACGCGTAACAGTTGTCGCTGTTTGCTCTTGGGCCAAAAGCCGTAAATAATAATATTTCGACAAAACAGAAAAGAAAGCAAGGCTTTAAGAAGCAACAGCTACAAGGATTCATCCAGAATTCATTAAGAAACAAAACTTCGATTTTGTCGTTTAGAGAACCTTGTTCTTAACACCATTTCCGCAAAAGTTTTGGGATTTAGCAAAACAAATCCGGTCCGAAACCGGTCTTAAATCACACAATATTTGAGGAAGTGGTAAAGAAAACAAGTTATAAAAGAATTTAGAGTAAAAAAAAGGAAGAAAAAGTACATAAATTGAGTTTCAGCCAAAAAATTTAAAACAAGTAAGAAAGTCGGTCAAGCACGACTATAAAATACTCTGTACCCCTACAAAGTGGATGGGGTGGCCTTTTGTGTGGCCTAAAGCTTAATGCAAACATTTCGCACCTCGTCTTAAACATATAACTAATGCTATTTGTTCCTAGGCTATGTTGAAAATAGTTTGATTGACCCAGGTTGTGAGTCAGCTTTTTTTAAGTGGACCTTTCAGTGCTCTATATAGCTCGGCTTATAAAGATTTGACGCTCTTCTTCGCAAAGCTTTCTTATGACTTCAACCTGTGTATGATGCCATCCCAATCAAAGTTAAGCCCGCAGTTGTTTGAAATGGTGGTCCAGTCATCAAAAAACTGAGAAGCAGTTGACTCATTATTTGCTTAGGCAGTCTTTACTCCGGCATGTTCATGACCTTGGCTACATAGTTGAAATAGAGTTGGAAGGCCAGTTTCTATATAAATCGCGTAATTTGGCGAACTCTGCGGTAGCTTGTAAACTTTTTTGATGAAAAACGTCAACAGGCGTTCAACGTCGTCGAATCTCAGCAGCATAACCTATGATGCTTTCTACAGTTGCCTCAAACACCTTATATTTGCAACTTGGCTTCACGTTGTTTTTACTCAGCAATGTCCTCGATGCAGCGTTTAAAGCAGTTTTTGCTTCTCCAAGTTTGCCTTTTATATGATCTGAGAAATTCATATTATCAGACACTGTGACGCCTAAATATTTGTAGGACCGCACTTTCTCTGGCGTTCTTCCATTAATGTGCAGACACTCCCCATCTCTTAGCCAGCTTCTTCGTGCTCCAATGGACATAACCTTAGATTTTTCAGTATTTATTTGCAGACCCCACTGCTCACAATAGCTTTCTAGATCATTTAGCATATTTTGCAGCATTTGCGAGCTTTCCGCTAGGATGCACATATCGTCAGCGTACATCAACGTTCTGACGGTTTGTCCGCGAAAGGTAACACCACCTGGTAGGATTTCCGCAATATCAACGATATATAGCGAGAAAAGTAGTGAACTTTTATGACAGCCTTACTTAACTCCAGTATTCGTTTCAAACTAGTCCGATAGTTTTGATCCATCCCACACAGTTGCAATGTTGTCGGCATATAGTTTCTTTAAGGCGTTGAGAATTTTGGAGGATATACCTAGGTTGCTCAGTTTGTAGAAGAGACTTTGTCTATTGACTGTATCAAAAGCAGCCTTAAAGTCTATAAAGCATATGAACAATTTTCTTTTATTTTGCATGTAAGACTTCGCAATTGTGGAGAGTAATAATATGCTATCGACCGTAGAGTAGCCTTTCCTGAATCCGCACTGTATCTGATGAATTTAAGTAAGAAGCCACACAACGTGGCAAAGAAGCCATAAAGCCAAAAGCCAGATAGACAGACAGACGGACATGGCTATATCCATATATACCCTTGCAGTTCGAATAATTTATATAAATAAAGGTTTTAAATGATTTTCATTCAACATTTTAATTTTCGCTTTGAAAAATGTTAGCCGAGTGATTTCCAAACAACATTGACGCCTTTCTTGCCATATTTTTATATAGAAGCCATACGATATATTCATCCGATTTGGATCATACTCCCCAAAATTATGTGAAAACCGATAATATTCATATCTGGAAAGCAAAAAGACGCTACCACCGAAAACAAAAAAGCTTTCCTCACTAGAACTACTTTTTCGAACGATCGCTCCTATGGTAGCTATATGCTATAGTCATCCGATTTGGATCGAAATTGACAGAATTGTGTGGTAGCTTATAATATTGATAAGTAACAAGTTTTTCTTACTATGACTTTTTTCCAGACCTATCTTTTGTATAGCAGCTATACTAGATAGTTATCCGATTTTCATCAAAATTGGTGGAATTATGGAAAAGCATACAGAACTTGTATATACGAGGTTTGAATACGTTTGCATTGAAAACAGTAACGTTTTTCTCACTAGGTCTACTTTTTCGACCGATCGTTCCTATGGCAGCTATATGCTAATGTCATCCGATTTGGATCAAACTTATTATAATTATGGGGAAGCATAGTTTGGGGACGTTTGCGTTGAAGACAACAAAGTTTTTCTTACTAAAACTACTTTTTCGATCGATCGTTCCTATAACAGCTATACGCTTTAGTCATCCGATCCTAAGCGTATTTGTACCTAAAGACTTAGTGCAAAGTTTGGTAAGGTATCTTGAGAACTGACGGAGGAGGCAGCATAGAAACAGACGGACGGACATGACTCCACTAAGAAAAAACTAGAACGAATAATTTGAGTACGAACGCTCTTGAAAAAAAAATTAGTCCTTCTTGAATTTTTAAGAATTTTGCTCTTGGAATCGAGATAAATTCGTTCTAAACGTTCTCAATTTGGTTTTTTAAATGCAAGGGATGTGAGGGCAACGTAACTTTAAGAGAATAGCGTTGGACTCGCTCTCGCAGAGAGAGACAGAGCGCATGCTTAGTTTGTCGTTGAGAGAACAGCGTTGGACTCACTCTCGCAGAGAGAGAGAGCGCATGCGCCTTTTGTCGTTTTCCGATGCGTACGAAAGTCTACTGCGTTTATTTATAAGTGTGTTTCGTCGCCACGGTTGTCTAATGGATTATAGTCGAATGGGCTATGCTGACTGTCGCCTGTGTGTGTTGCAGACATTAGAGGTACCGCGTTTAAGTCCCAGAAAAGTAAGTAAAAAAATAAAAAATATCTATGTGGCTATATATTAAAATCAATCACAGTTTAAAACAAAGTTTGGGTGGCGGTTGGTTGATTTGATAATGGTGAGAGGGAGGTGGGGGGAGACGGACCACGTCGGTCGGGTCGGGTCGGCCGTGTCGCTCACATCCCTCCACCCCAAATATTCTTTTTAAGTTTTTTATTTTGAGAATTATTCGTACTTGGATCATGTACTGAAACTCTTGAATCAAGAATTATTCATACTGATACTCTTGAATCAGGAATGTAGGGATCAAAAATTCACACTTGGATCAAGAATTTCGCTCTTGGATCAAGAATTTTCACTCTAATCGTACTTTTGAGAACGAATGCTCTTGATTCAAGTGTGAAATTCTCTATTTTTTCTCTGAGTGTAGATCAACTCAGCTCGTCATGCTGATCAAGAATATATATATGTACTTTATGTAATCGGAGATGCTTCCTTCTATGCGTTGCAAACATTTGGACATTTTTAGTAACCCACTGCAAAGGTGTGAATGTTTGGTCAGGACCATTTTCTTCAGATAGATAAGGCGAAACAGTCGATGGTAATCGATATGGATGGATGTTGGCTCTTTATGTCTGCCCACAAATGTATGAAAAAGCTCTGAACGGTTACTGGTTTCAACTAGACCAGCGGTGGGCATGAAATTTGAGTTTGGGAGCAGCCCAACAACAACAACAGAAAAAACAACCGTTATCAGCGAGTGTCGGTCGCCCGAAATGCAGCTGCGGCGCCGTCTGTGTGCGCGTCTTGAAGGCGCCGTGTTCCGATTCGCACTGACTATGTTGCTGCGAGTTTATTACGACGCAGTTTATTATGAGACTGACTAGCGCCAATTGACGAAAAAAAATCTCGAAGCAATGGGAACAAGGCCTTGCCCACCGCTGAACTAGACAGACAACTAGCCATACCGACAGATTTGGCCCCTTCCGACTAATTTTTGTGGGGGTCATTTAAAAAAGCCACACACCATTCACGAGCTCAAGGGAAGAATTCGTTCCAACATCATAGCTATACCGCCCAATATGCTTAAAAAAGTAATGGAAAACGGAAAAGTTGATTGTTGTTGTATTTCTAAACTAGTCCTGAAGATGGTGTTTCCTGTATTTATGATAAGTCTGTTTGGAGTATCAGTAGCAGTGGTGTCTCAAATGCCAAAAGCATATCTCATCTGG
This sequence comes from Lordiphosa magnipectinata, assembly GCA_037044535.1. NCBI lineage: Eukaryota > Metazoa > Arthropoda > Insecta > Diptera > Drosophilidae > Lordiphosa > Lordiphosa magnipectinata. The sequence continues at coordinate 172,685 of JBAMBO010000481.1, forward strand.
GATAGGAACTCATAATTCTGCCGGCGTCGCAGCCGACACACGTATAGAGAAAGAGAGAGAAAGAGAGAGAATACGTGTGTTCTATTATAGAACTTCTATATCAGAGTTCCGCAGCGATGCCCTGGGGCACGAACATTCTCGCCAATTCACACCGAATGCTTGCTGAAGTCATGCATCACTGTGTTAGAGAGAGACACAGTCACATTTTCGCGCTCTCTGCTGGGGAACCCTGTTCTATAACAGCGTTGATCAACGTGAGCGAGGCAAAAAGTGAGAGTGTATTAGTGTGTGAAAAAAAAACGCCGTGAACTTGCTTCGACCTGAAAGCATCAAAGGCTAGCCAGCGACTGAAAGGCTTTTTGCTGTTTTCTGCTCAGCTTCGGCATGAGTTCGGCTCGTATACGTGTAAATAGCGAAATGTCTTCGCCCCCCAGGGGGTTCTTGTGACCATCGCTGTTCTATAACATGGATCCCCAAAGAAGAGAGGACAGAAAATGTACAAATGCCCGGCAATATGCTGGGAATTTCTTGATACTGACTTTCAGACATTCAGTAAGAAATGACTTTGGCAAGCATTCGGCTCTTATACGTGTGACTTGCCGAATACCTTCGCCCCCCTGGGGCTATGGCTGGGGCATACTGTTCTATAAATAGCACGTTCGGCGGCTTGCTCTCTTATGATGCGCGTTTTTGTCTTTTTGTTCTCTCACGAGGCATTTGTTCGTTTGCTTGTTGCTTATGTGGAAATGTCAAACAAGCAATCAAACGTTTACTACGTGTTTCACTGCTAAGCACACAAGCGCAATGCTTGATTGTGCTTGCTTTTGACAGTGCAGACACCAATACAACCGCATGAAAAAGACTAGTGCTGCCTTTACACTTGTCATACATCTCTAAAGAGACTCTCTAACTATAACAAATATCTCTAAATATTTAGAAAATTTTGAACTCTTTGCTGAATAGAACAGGTTCTATTTGATAAGAGATTCTCTTTAGAGAAGTTTGACAACCTACTATTTAGAGATATATGACAAGTGTAAAGTCAGCTTAAGAAGTCTGTATATTTTAAAGACTAAATAAAACACAATTACTTTGTGAGTGAAAAGTTCTCTTTCAGAAACTGAATGAATCTTCACTCGGATCTTGGTCTCTTTTTATAAACGTTTGGCTTTGGGACCCACACAAGCTTGAATTGCTCGGATATTCTTGATTGCTAACAAATGTGAACTTCCAGTTTGGGGGGTGTGTTATTTTAATTTATTTCTGGGTGCTTCTACACTTGTGTTCAAACGCACGCAGATAGTTGAACTGTTTATTTTGTTAACAGGAACCGAAACCAAGGTTCAGTAAATTTTAATCCCCGAACAGGGTAAGCCTCTGCATTAAATACCCCCAATCCCTGTGCTGCTGGGTATCTAAACATCAACATTTTGCGGGTTCTAACATTAGGATCCGCCATGCTATATATATATATTTTGTATGAACAGTCTGATCTATTCATTTTGATTACCTCATTTGGTTATGGCCAAGAATTTCAAACTTTTCAATGGACACCCCCGCCCAATTTCCATTCTATTCTAAAAAGTTATTCAATTTTTTTCTCTGTGTAAGCATTAAAAAACTTTGTTTACATGCGTCAACGTTTTTACCTGCTAGTCGGGGAAAGAAGTTGAGCCACGAACGGATTTTTTGCCTAAGTTTTGGCGCGATTTATGTGTAAGAAAAAGTCATAGACTTATGGATTGGCACGGCTTATAATGGCACTTACGATAATTGCATTGGGTTGGTTCGTTGTGGAGGGGAAGAAGTGAAACTGGGTCTGAAGTTGGCAACTTTGAATAATTTATGTGAGCCTCGTTCAAAGTTGAGACGCACAAATTAAAATCAACGCACAAAATGATTGATGAATGGCCGGGGAATGCTGCTGCTGCTGCCGCTTCTGTGGCCCTTTGTTCGGGTCAAGTCATTTAAATAGGGGAATTGAGCCAGATGGGGGTCACATGTATAGATAGCACACAAGGTAAACTCCAAAACTAAACAGAATGTCAAAAATCAAAGTCCAAAAACTAAAGTGCTTGCGAAAACAAAAGGCCGCAAGTAGTCAAAGCAGGGGGCCAAGATGATGCTCTCTGGCAAGACAAAGGCGACGAAAACTTTTACACAAAAGCCGAAGAAGAAGTAAACTTTCCGGCTTGAAGCTGGAGCTGCTTATCTCGGGCAGGCACAGAAACCAAGAGGGCGCATCAAAAGCATGCTAATGTCCAGCCCTGGCCACAAAAAAAAAAAAAACGCCCACCACGTAAATAACAACGAAAGAAGGGACCGACTCCAAGAAGTCAAGCACAAAAAAGGGTCAAGATGGCAAAGTTGCCATCTCTAGCCCCAGCAAAAAGAGGATGTGCGACTGTGCGACGCATACGAATCAATTGATTTGAAACCGTAACTGGGTTGAGAGATGAGGAATGGCCAAGCAGGATGAAAGGGTCCACAGAATGCAAAGTTTGTTTTTGCGAATGCAGCCAAGTGGAATAAATTTTTCGCAGTCAAGGTAAATCGTCGTGGAAATCACTGAAAGCAAATTAAAAACGAGAAGGAAACACACAAACTTGGGCAGAGCCGAAGATTTAATACACTTTTTGCCGCTGGGAGTGATTCTTTCGTTATATTGAAATCTGAAGGAATCAACTTGGACCTAAATTTAATATACTCCAGGCAAGTGTAGACAAAAAAAACAAGTAACAGCCAAGCGTAGCAAAGGATAAGGTAGACGGCCAGGCAGGTGAAGTATGTAGATAGATATACATATACCTTCTATATGGCAAGTCAATATCAGGAACAAAAGGGTCAAGCGATTCGACGCAATAAACCAAAAATGCGACGAGCAGGAAACGAAGGCGGGGCAGCAGCAGCGCAGCTCTAAGGATTTCCTTATAAATTATTGTGAATTTATGCGAATCATTTCCAGTTGGATTGCTGCCGGATTGCTCAACACTGAGGACCGAAAGCCGCCATGGATTTTAACTTTATAATTGAATCCATTACTTAGGGACGTGCGATGAGGCAGGCGGTCCGCCGAGCAGCTCCGGTTTGCCGCGTGCCAAGATTTCGATGTATTAAAGTGTTTGGCAGAGCCACCACCTCCAACTCCTCCTTGCCCGGCGTTGATTGCCAGGGTAAGGCGAATTAAGTTTTTGGTTTGTTGGCTACACAAAAACCTCGAAATAAGTTTTAATTACGGGCATATGATGGTGGCCGATAATACAACGTCGACGGCGCCCGGCGTTCAAAACTTTGGCGCCAAGGCAACTGACTGACTGAAAAATTCTATTATAATTAATAGCAGAAAATTATGAAATTAATGCAAAACACACACACACACACACAGCAAAACCAAAATTGGATTCATTAAAAATGAAGTGGGTGGTTTTTTTTTTTATTCTTTTCCTTCTTCTTTGCTTTCTGCGTGCCACCCAAAGTTGGGTTAAAAGTGAAGGAGCTGGTACTGAGGGTGGATAATTAAATCTATTAGGTCTCTGTTCTGTGGCCAGAGCAGGCATAGATTTTTCTAATCACGTTTAACAGCTGAAACAATGATGAGGGACACTGCGAGCAGGGACTCACAAATTTTGACATTCAGCTAAGAAAATAATCAAAAGGGTCAAAGCAACTGGGGATTTAGTGTGCTTAGAACCAGATGGCAACGTTATCTTATTGACCAAACAGAAAGTGTTTTTGCAATCATTTAGTTGCAAGCATTTGTCCAATATCTAATGGAAACTTATGGCCAGAACAGATGAATGAGCAAAGCTTAAGTGCAGCATGGGCTGGAGTCTATTCTTTAAAGTTTCGCTAACTCAAACAACAAAATATGGAATAACTAGGCTACATACATATGTATGTATGTAGATATTAATATATGTAAGAGAAATTTTTCTATGACCATCATTAGTACCAATATCAGCACAAATGTTTAATGCAGTTTAGTTTACAGGAATACATAAATCCCCTTACCGCAGTTACAAGTTCTTGTCTTTCTTCATACCTGTTCAAATAATGGATTCAGTGTCGTCTGTAACACTAATCATTCATATCATTCCCAAATCATTCCCTTGGCAGCAATATGATAAAGGCATTCGGTCTGCCTGATGTTGACATTTTTGCAAAACTTTTGCTATGTTCACCAAGGCAAATAATTTGCCCAAGTATGGATGAAAATTTTGCTAAATCTCTAATTTGGCGAACATTCCGGCCATATAATATCAAATTATTTTCGTAACGAACAATAGTTATAGTTTTAAGTCCTGATAAATGTGAAATCATGGATATATAGCCAAATTTTCGATCTGGCATGAGGAAACTGCTGACTGGCAGGCAAAAACTGCTGATGATAGAACCGGGAGGTTCTTGAAACAGCTGTACAGTCGACCAGCCTCCTTAGTGGTGCGTGTGTGTTAATGTAATATTTAAAGTTATGTGCAACTGCGCTACCACCTAGAATATACGGACTCCCAAAAATCCACAAGGAAGGAACTCCACTACGACCAATTTGCTCGTCCGTCGGGGCACCGTCGCATGGCCTCTGCAGATTTATAATCAAAATTTTGAAGAATCTTACGGTGGATTCAACATACAACGTCAAAAATTCGATTGAGTTCAAACAACGAACTAACAACACGTATATATGCGACGATGAGAGACTAATTTCATTTGATGTAGTCTCTTTATTCCCGAGCATACCTGTAGAACTAGCGTTGGAGACTATTGGACAAAAATGGACTAAGATACAAGAGTATACGAAAATTCCCAAACAACTTTTTATGGAAATCTTAAGATTGTAGAAAATAGATTCTTTAAATTTGAGGACGACATATGTATATACACAGCTAAAAGGCATGCCAATGGGATCCCCAGCATCCCCAGTTATAGCGGACATCGTGATGGAGGAACTCCTTGACAGCACAGTCATAAAACTAAAGCACCCTCCAAGATTGCTTACAAAATATGTAGACGATCTTTTTGCCATCACCAAAGAAGAAGAGATACAAAACACACTTGACGCACTAAACTCATTTCACAGGAATTTAAATTTCACCATGGAATTGGAGATGGATGGCAAACTAGCATATTTAGACTCCACAATTAACAGACAGGGAAATCAACTTAAGCTAAGGTGGTACAAGAAGCCATCAGCATCAGGCAGAATCATCAATTACCATTCCAAGCACCCGAGAAATATGGTAATAAATACAGCAAGGGGTTGTATACAACGGATGATGAAAATTAGTGACGAAATATATCTATCATAAGGAGACCATTTCAGAGATTAAACAAATTTTGAAAGACAATGACTTCCCAACAAAAATTATCAAATCCCTGATTGAGAAGAACGGCCAACCAATTTCCAAAAGAAAACAACAACCCAGAATTTATAAGTCTCTAACATATGTCCCTAAGCTTTCTGAACGGTTCGCCCATTCAGACTGCTTCAACAAACATGACATACAACTAGCCCACAAACCTAATAGCACAATGAGAAACTTCTTCAATAAGACGAAGTCCAAAATAGCCACAGCCGACAGGAGTAATGTGATCTACAAGATACCATGCAATGGAAATGCAGATAACAGTTGCAACAAATTGTATATTGGTACAACAAAATCAAAATTAAAAACAAGAATATCCCAACATAGATCGGACTACAAACTCAGACATCAATCAACCATACAAAAAACGGCGCTCGCGACACACTGTATGGATAGCGGACACTCGCCGAATTTTGAAGCAACAACAATCCTGCAGCAAGAAAACCACTACAGCAAACGTTTCACTATAGAGATGCTACATATAATTGACACACCAACAGACAAGAGACTTAACTACAAGACGGACACGGAAAACTGTGCTCACCTATACAGACACTTACTGACAAATAATAGATCAGTATCCAACTCCACGCCGAACGGAGCAGACGTGTAAAATAATGTATGTGAAAAATCTCTTTTTTGTTTTGTTTTGATTGAATCTATGTTAAGTTGTAATTGGTAAATTGTTTTGTAGTGTCCCTGAAGATGGTTGCCGAGGAGCAACCGAAATATATTGGAAAACATCATACATTTTTGTGTGTCTCACTTGACCTAGAGCCGGCAATACTCAAATTTCTACAATTTAGAAAGGTCGCTAACTATCAACGTTATGTGCAAACATAAAATGATCTCGAGCCGGCTAAGCCTTGCTAGTTTGAGTTTCAGCATCTTTAAAAAAGTCGAAAAGGTTAGTCACGATTTTATCTAGAGAGGCAAGCCGTTCGGTTCAGTGGTTCGTGGAGGTTTTATACCATCGCACAGTGGGAGATTTCGTACATTTAGGTGGAATTAGTTCAAATTTCAGACTTAAAAGAATGAAATCATTGGTATGATATTTTTCGCATATAATAAAAAGAAAAACATATTTTTTGACATAAATTTTAAATCAAAAATTGAATTTTTATTCAAAAAATTTGTTAGTTTTGATTTTTTTAATAGCACTGGAACTTTTTCTTAGCGTATTTCGGAGTGCTGAAATCGAAAATCTATATTAAAAATTTTTTCAAATTTTTCAAATATCATTTTTCTTTTAATTAGTGAGTTTAGCTGGCTCTAGGTCCGAAAAAGTTGCGTTTGTTCACAACTGTATACATATTATGCATTGTACCACCAAAAAGAGCTGGTTGCCTATACAGAACTGTTTCATCGTTATCCCTAACGACTCTTCAGTAGGCTTTTCGCTGAGGAAAGCATGATTGCCAACTGTCTCTCCATACAATCATTGCTTAAATCAGTAGAGAACTGCTAAAAGCAATGAAAGCAAAAATAGACATGCAATTTGAGGCTGAAACTTTCTAAGTCCAAAAGCTTGAAACTTTTGAGCGAGCTTAGAAGTGCCCGTTAAATTGGAAATGCGAAGCATTCAAAAAAGCGGTGTTTTTTTTGTGTTGTTTCTTGAAACTTTTGTTAGTTTCGTTTACAACAAAGAGAGCGTGCCGTCTCTTAATAGATTTGTTATTTATTTGGCGACCTTTCTAATGTTTAATTAGTGTGTTTAGCTGGCTTTAGGCCCGAAAAAGCTGCGTTTGTTCACAACTGTAAACAACTTATGCATTGTATCTTTTTCGGATTTAGAGCCAGCTAAACTCACTAATTAAACATGAGAAAGGTCGGCAAATAAATTACAAATTTTTCTTTTAATTATTTGAAATTTTGGAATGTAAGATGGAGTTGAGCAAGGACCCCAATCGAAAGCTTATTGAATAATAATCACGTAAAACATTGTTTTTCAATCGATTGAGTAGTTTGAATTCAAAGAACAAACATATTTGAAAAATTTTGATTTATTGAGATACTTTCGTCATGAAGCTCCTCACCTTCGCTTAGAATCTCCGATATGATATGCTTTTCCATTTTTGGTCTTGGAACAAAATGGTTGCTGTCACGGCAAAAGTTTGTAAGATTTCTTACCTCATCTCTTAATTCGCTTCTATTTTGAATTTTCAGATGAAGCAACTCATCTAAGAATTTCGTTTTAAAATGTCGATAAGCTTGAGCTCAATAACTTCATATGATAGGCGAGATACTAAATCCTCAATCGCAGACTGAAAATCGTCAAAGGATACGTGATCCTTTTGCTGACGCTTGCTTATTAACTGCCACAGATCGAAATTATCCTTTGCGTCATCGAAGCGGTACAAAAGATTTCCCAGTTGAATAGGTGGTTTTTCCTGTGGAAACTTCAGAACCAATCGCCAGGCTTATCCGAAAAAAGCAAATGTAAATTGTCGCAAAGTATCGAAAAGTTTTCAACAGGTTAGCGTATGTTTCCGCAACCCATGTTTGTTTTTTAGAGCAAGATCTTTTACTGACACTCTACTGGGGGACTAAAAGTATAAAAATTTGGTCGTTGCGACAGATTCTTTTGGGTACGCTTGGTATTTGTAAAGTCAGCAGCTTTAGGCACTTGTGTGAGATGGTGTGAGGGGTGGAAAAGAAGAGAAGAGGTGGGAAAAGGGGAGAAGAGTGGCGAAGATGAAGATGGTGACTGTCATGAGGTCAAGTTGTGAGTTCAGTATGATAAATTATAATGTTTAATTCATTTCCATTATCCGCTTAAGCCAGGAACTAAGAAGCAAAGCCGGGAATTCAAGCCCATCGATGATTAAAATAACCTATCAGAAATCTGCTTGAGTTCGGCTCTAGCCCAGTGCTACAAGATGATACTTATTTTTAACGGACTAGTCACAACGATAAACTACAAAATAAAAAAACAAAATTATTATTATTTATAGCTAACAATATTCTCTTACATACTTCATGCATAAATTATAACTAATACATAGATTTGATTTATTGATTTATTATTATTATTTTTTTTTTCTGAGAAGCTATTTAGTTTTTTAAAAATTCTTTTAATTTACTATTAAATTGAGTTCCGTTTCTTATAGTTTTTACGTCATTAGGTAAACTATTCCATGTTTTGATTGCAGGTTTAAAAAAATTGTCGTTCAGAGCAAGACACCTTAGTCCATGGACAGATTAGGTTGTATGTTCTAGCTGAGGTAGCGAATTTAAGTTTGTTAAAAAGATAGTCCGGCTCTTTCGAAGTGAGTATTTTATGTAAAAACAATACAGTTCTATAGTCTATCCACTTTTTAGATCAAATATCGTATTCGCCAATTGCGTTATTGAATCAGACCTTCTTGGGTTGAATATGAATCGAGCAATCGAGTTAAAGTCAACATTGAGTTTTCTCATATCAGCAACACTGCAGTGGCCAAAAATTTCTAAACCATAGAATAGAGAAGGAATTAGATACGTTTTTGCTATGAGTAATCTGATGTGAACAGGTAAAAACGTTTGACATATAGAAAGTTGCCTTAGTAGCCCAAAGGTTTGTCCCGTTGCCTTAGATATATGGTTACCCCACGATAGCGTTTTATTGAAAATTATGCTCAGATTAGTAGTATGATCAACATATTCAATTTTATTTCCATTTATCTGGAGTTGGCTCAGCTGAGCAGTACTACGGGCCTTCTTGTAAATCACAATGCATTTCGATTTGGTAGGATTTAAGCTCAGTCCATTTTGCTTGGCCCACTTATCTATTTTGTTTAGCTCATCATTACAATCAACAATACACTCATTAATTTCTACCAACGGTCGACTAACATATATCTGTACATCGTCAGTACATACATATGGACATTACATTTAGACAGTACATTTGGCAAGTCATTTATATAGACAGAAAACAAGAGAGGTCCTAACACAGATCCTTGGGGAACGCCACGTGTTAGAAGCTTGAATTGGGATATAGATGAGCCAGAGACAACTGCTTGGGATCGATTTGCTAGATATGATTTTAGCAGTTTTATCGCAGTTTCCGAGAAATTATAAATATTGCTCAGCTTGGTACACAGAATATCGTGATTGATAGTATCAAAAGCTTTACTGTGATCGAGAAGTGTTAAAAATGTAACTTTACTGTCATCCAACTGTCCACGAATCTCCGCAACAATATTTATTAACAATATTTAAAACAGGTCTAATTCCGAACAACACCAAACCGGTTTTTGGGTTTCAGCCTCCCAAACCGTATCATAACGTAAACTAGTTATAGGGATTTTAAATGATCACCAAATTTCAAGTAACATGAGTAATGATATGGGATGGAAATCAAAACTGAAGCTGCCCCCAAAGGACAACCGATTTAAAACTACAGATGTGACTGATACGCGCGGAAATGAATTTGAAGAATTTTGCCTGAAACGGGAACTCCTTATGGGTATTTTTGAAAAGGGATGGGAGCGTCCGTCGCCCATTCAAGAAGCGGCTATACCCATTGCTTTAAGTGGAAAAGATGTGCTAGCTCGTGCGAAGAATGGTACTGGAAAAACGGGAGCGTACTGCATTCCCGTTTTAGAGCAAATAGATCCAACGAAAGACTACATTCAAGCATTGGTGATGGTACCCACCCGTGAACTGGCCTTACAAACTTCCCAAATTTGCATTGAACTGGCCAAGCATCTGGATATACGAGTAATGGTCACCACAGGCGGTACAATACTGAAGGATGACATTCTTCGTATATATCAAAAAGTACAATTAATTATCGCAACTCCTGGACGAATATTAGATTTGATGGATAAAAAGGTTGCCGATATGTCGCATTGCAAAATTTTGGTTTTGGATGAAGCTGATAAACTGCTCTCGCTTGATTTCCAAGGCATGCTGGATCATGTTATATTAAAATTGCCAAAAGATCCACAGATCCTACTGTTTTCTGCTACATTTCCATTGACTGTGAAAAATTTTATGGAGAAGCATTTACGCGAGCCCTACGAAATAAACCTGATGGAAGAGTTGACCCTGAAGGGTGTCACTCAGTACTATGCCTTTGTGCAGGAACGGCAGAAAGTCCATTGCCTAAACACTCTATTCTCCAAATTGCAAATCAATCAGTCAATCATATTCTGTAACTCCACGCAACGTGTTGAGCTACTAGCGAAAAAGATCACGGAGCTTGGCTACTGCTGTTACTACATTCATGCAAAAATGGCACAGGCGCACAGAAACCGAGTATTTCACGACTTTCGCCAAGGTCTCTGTAGGAATTTGGTGTGCTCCGACTTGTTTACCCGAGGCATAGACGTGCAGGCCGTGAATGTCGTTATTAATTTCGACTTTCCACGAATGGCGGAAACATATTTACATCGAATTGGTCGTTCCGGACGGTTTGGCCATTTAGGTATTGCCATTAATTTAATAACATATGAGGATCGTTTTGACCTTCATCGGATTGAAAAGGAACTTGGAACGGAAATCAAGCCAATACCCAAAGTTATTGACCCTGCATTGTACGTGGCAAATGTTAGTGGATCTTCTGGAGGAGAAACATGCAACAGTGATCTTAATAGTTCTGCAAACGAAGAAGGCAATGTCAGCAAATAGTACTTGAAACATTTTTAACAACTAGTTTTGTAGTAGAATATCAAAAACAAAAACAACAACATGAAATCAATAAACTGAAGGAATAAATTGTGGAATCCGAAAAGGGTGGAATTTTGCACATTTATGTATTTTTATCCACCACAAAAGAAAAAAAAAAAAAAAAAAAAAAAATTCTGTTGTACAGCTACGCTTTTTCCGGAACCCAGACTGTTGGTCGCACAATAGCATATTTGAATTGAGATATGTCTGAACTTGAATTGCCATTAAATGCTCGAATACTTTTGATAGAAGCGGAAGAATCGATATGGGTCTGAATTGCCCATTGGTTTTTGACATTGGGAGGATTTTGGCTCGCTTCCACATTTCGGGAAAAGATGAAGTCATAATTATAGTATTAAGGATGTGCGTTAGGTGATCTAATAAGAATGGAAGAAGTAGTTTAACAAACTTTGAACTAATATTGTCAAAACCGGCTGCATTGGACATCACCCTAAGAATACTTTTTAAAACAACACAAGGACTAACATTTACAAAACTAAAGGTATTATCACAGATAGATAGAGCACTCAGGTACGAATTGCATGGTGCATCAGGTACTTGAGTTTGAACGAATTGATCATTTAGGCTATTTACATCAATATTTATACTTGGCTCAGACTTTTTAGAAAAGACTCCACACTTTTTAAGCTCTTTCCAAGTTTTTCCAGACGAAAGTGGCTCCCGTAAACTTTATATTATATTACTCACGCTTAGCATGATATATTGAAGTTCTTACTCTACATCTGAGCCTTCTGTATTCCGTTAGTAAGTCATTTGTTTTATATCGCTTCCACCTGCTGCCCGAGTATGGGGCTTTGGTCAATACGAAGAAGTAGAACGACTCCTCCGTTTTTATATAAAGAGGGTGTTCCACTTGCCTCTATGCTTTTAACGGTGTTCAGTCAGTTCAAATACTATCAGCAATTGAATGCATATTATTATAATTTGGCATAACCAAAATATAGAATTTAAGAGAACCCTTTGAATTAATACACATACACAGATATCGCATTGAAGCTAGCTTGATCATAGACTTAAGATTACTCTTTTATCCGATTGTGCTTATCTGTAGTTGCTCTCTTTGCTTTGTGCGCTTGCATGCTCGCTAGGCAGAAGTCAAAGCATTTACATTTAATAAAGTCAGTTGTCGAAAATACTTGATGAACGAAACACCGCGTTTGGTCTGGAATCGAGTTGCATTTTTCCCTAAAGGAAGTTCACGGGATTAGCTTGGAGTTGGCTAATCAAACGGTTTGGCTTACGATCATGAATTAGCTTTGGTTCGGTACAGAACCGGATTGCATTCCTAATTTTTACCCGGTTTGAATTTGAGATACCAACTTAAAGCCGCAGTACTGTTTCGCCAAATCACTGATGGTAGACAGATTCATTTGGGTTATGAACAATTCTAGTTCATTGAATTCGCATGTATTTTGTAATGAAATACTTTCCCGCCACACAGTGTATGCTGCACCTTTAATAAAGGCTATCAATAGGCCCCCCCCCACTCCGTCCATTCCATTTCCAATGCTGGCCATCAATGTGGATTGTTTTTCACGCAATTTTTCACACTAATTACCAAGCAATTTAGTTTTGTGTTTACACTCGCAGATTGCCAAGGGCTGGCTGTTCGCCCAGTTGATTGGCTTTGGCAGCGGCAGGTGGCCGCCTCATTAGTGGCTTAACTTGCTGAACAAAATGCGGCACTTATGGCAAACAGCAGCAGCATGAAACATGAAAAAGCAGCAGCAGCAGCAGCAATGGGAGCAGCGTCAAATTGACACTTAACCAGAGACTAAAGTGAAGAAGGAATCTGGGGAAGCGGAGGAAGTGGATGGCAACAATAAGCAGCCACACGTTGACCAGTCAACAGGGATGAGCAAAGCCAAGAGGAGCTGCAGCTACAACGACATGGCCAACTGTGTAAACAAAGACGACGAGAACAGACACACACACACACACACACAACACGAGGAGGAAGCGACAGCGACATGTCCTGCCACATATCAGTCAGGACACAGGAGTCACCAGAGACTCAGTGAGAGAGAGAGAGAGCAAACAGGCGAGAGCCTTTAAAGTCGACCCGGGCACTTGTTGGTGTCCATAAGCTGGCTCGGCAAACAAGCAAACAAACCCAACTAACAAGCCATAAGATGACAGCCTGCCAGTGACAAATTGTGCCAAATCGAAATGGTAAACAAATGCCCACAGAGAGAGAGAGACAGCGACAGGGAAAGAGAGAGTGAGAGAGAGAGAGTGACAGGCATCGGCATCTTGGACGCAACCAATATGCAAATCGGGCACAGCTGCTAATTTGCTAAACGGAAAATATGAGCAACAATTGGGAAGAGGAGAGCAGGGGGACATATTATTTATGCACAGCAATCAAATGTGCCGCGGGGCGTATGCGCAATGTTAGTTCAAATAGTAACCAAGGATTCCCAAGTTCTGTTCTGGCCACTTTGTGTGGCATTAGCTAAACAAATAATCATTACTTTTTCCATTTGTTTTTGAATGCTTGATGCCCTCACAAAAACACACACACACACACACAGACACACACACTTACGGGTGTATCGATAGCCTCTCCGCCAGGCAGTCAAATAAAAATCTCTCACGCATTCCCAGCACGTACCACATGCCGCTCCACCCCCAACCCCCACCCCACTTGACGAATACACTGAATTACAAGCAAACAGCTCTTGAGGCAGAGGCTACCAATAGCCTCTACCACCCATATTACCCATTCCTACTGGCTACACATTTAAAAAAGTATCAATTTCATTGTTACGCGCGCTCGTTTTTTTTTCCTGTTCCCTTCAATGTTTTCGTTCTTTATTATATATCAACTTTTTGAAGAAGGTATTACAAATTTGGCAAAAGGTTTGCAATCCCCCAAAGAAACAGGCTGAAATACATATATGTGCTATATGTGTTGATATGTTGCTATCTGAGAGAATGTGGTATTAGGAGAAATGAGTTTGTTAAGAAAAGGTAACAGTGAGAAATGCATGAGAAATTTCTCAATGAGAAGCAATATATATATTGCTGTAGAAACTGAATAAATAATCTGAATGGAATCAAAATCAAAAATTCAAAAACTCAAATTATTTTAACTCATTTATAAAAACTTTCTCAATAAAATTGATTTGAAATCGACCTTCGTATTGAAATTACAAATGCGAGTCGGGCCAACTATCCATCGAAGTCACTGACAGCAAGGGAGAAGGCACTGCGCAGGGTACTACAGTCGATTTGAATGCACCGGTAACCACGACGGAGATGGAATCTCCATCCGAAACGAAAGCCGGCAAAGCAACCACGGAGGTCACGGAGGTCAAGAAAATCATCCCAAAAGTAGAGACCGGTTGGCAAAAAGCGGGGTGGCTTCAAGCGACAGCGATCGCAAGTCTCGTCGAAGGCTCTGGAAAAAAGGCGGATTGGACCTGCAGATCTACTGACTAGCTTAAGCTCGAAGCCGAAACTTTAGGTGGCCATTATCGACCGAACCGACCCGGAAGGGATCATTTCAAAGGAGAAGTTGATATTCCTGAAGGGAGTCATAATGCAGGCCATCCAAAATGCCATGAAAAGGAGAAACAATTTTTTCCTAGCTACGCTTAATGGCATCAACTGGTACAGGGGAGCGAATGTCGTGGTTTATACCATCGAGGAACCCCAGAGCTTTCTCACCGACACAATTCACGGCGGTGGAGCAAGAATCGAGGTCTTAAAAATGGAAAACGTGGTCTGCGGAAAAAGCAGATTCGACAATTTCTTGGACTGAAATCTGGTCACAGATCCGCAAGTGGCGCTAGACAAATGGAGGAGCTATTTCGTCAACCTGCTAGGAGGTGACAACGAACACAATACCGCCTCTGGAGAAGTAGCGACGCCACCAAACATAGAAATATACCCACCGGACCATCACGAAGTCTGTGTAGCCATAAAAAGGCTAAAGAACAACAAATCAGCAGGAGCAGTTGACCTGCCAGCTGAACTGTTTAAGGCTGGAGGCGAGGACTTGGTAAGGTGCATGCACCAACTCCTCAGCAGAATATGGTCCGACGAGAGCATGCCCGAGGATTGGAGTCTAAGTGCAATTTGCCCACTTTTTAAAAAAGGAGACCCAGCAGTTTGCGCCAACTACCGTGGGATCAGTCTCCTTCCTTTATTATTTGTTAACGTCTACAGCCGCTTATTGTGATTTCAGACCTGGTAAATACACCACAGACCAGATATTCACATTACGACAAACCCTTGAGAAGACCTATGAGAGAAATATCAAAACCAACCATCTTTTTGTTGATTATAAATCAGCCTTTGACACACCGATAAGGTCAAGGTTCTTTGACGCCCTGTCAAAGTACGTTCGACTTTGCATGATGACGTTGAGAAGCACTCGAAGCTCCGTCAAAATAGGAAAGAGCATCTCCGAACCATTTGATACCAAGGGAGGTTTTAGGGAGGGTGATACCCTATCGTGTGACTTCTTTAATCAACTGATGGAGTATATACTGCGCCAGTGCCTAAATGCCAACAGATCGGGCTCATTTCTTTATAAAGATCTAATGCTACTCGCATACGCCGATGATATTGACATTATCAATCAGGGCGTTTTCAGAGATTGAGAAGCAGTCTAAACTGATGGGCTTAGCGGTGAACGAGGACAAGACGAAGTACCTAGTATCCAAGGACAAGAAGTTTACGTGTCTTGGACCATTTGTTACTATGGGGGAAGAACAACTTTGAGGTTGTAGAGGATTTTGTCTACCTCGGGACGATGATTACCGGCGACAACAACATCAGCCTGGAGATCCGAAGAAGAATTACTCTTGAAAACCGATGCTACTACGGTCTCAGTAGGGAGTTCAAGAGCAGAGGCTTTTCTCAAAGAACAAAAATAGCGCTATACAAGTCGCTCATCATCCCAGTCCTGCAATACGGCGCAGAAGCATGGACAATCACAGCAGCGGATAAGGAGGCGATTGGCGTGTTCGAGAGAAAAATCCTTCGGAGGATCTATGGACCTTTAAAAGTTGGCGATGGATACCGCATTCGAATGAATCATGAACTGTATGAGCTCTATAGGGACATCAGTCTAGTCAAGCGCATAAAGGACATGTAATCCGGATGGATGAAGAAGCTTCAGTAAAAAAGACGAACAAAGCGAAGTCGGCTGACTTTGGAGGACAAGGCAGGAGGGGTCGCCCACCACTAAGATGGGATGGTGTGAACAACTGGTGCCAGCTCGCACAATGCAGAAGCGAGTTGAGGGCATTCATTGCAGAGGCCAAGACCGTCAAGCGGTTGTAATGCAACATCGGGCCAATAAAGAAGAAGAAGAAGATTGGAAAAATATTCTAGAACTACAAGATATGTTTACCTCACTTGGCAATATTTCAACGCTTGCGATTTTTCCACATCTATTTAAGATCCGTACAGTAATACGGCGCTATTACTGTGAGTGTGCGAATGGAAACAGGACCATCGGGTACAGCGTGTTCTTATTAATTTTAACCACCTCCCACAACTCTTAAAATTCTGAAAAAATTTCAGAAATTGTATATAGGAATGACAATTGAACATGTATAAAACGAAAGTGGAACCTTAAGTGGAAGTCTTAAGTAAATGGTATTAAAAATTTCTCGCAATTTTGCTTGCATTTGAAAAATCTAAAAAATTATTCTGAGGGAGAGCAGTTTTGACCAAAAAAAAAATTGGAATTCGTAAATGGATAGATGGCTCGAAAAAGGCTTGTGATTGAAATAATAAAAATCGCTGTTAAAAATTCAGGGTTGGTACTAGAAGTATAAAAAAAATCGCTAAATTACTTTCCGTACATGTACTTTACAACTGCATACTTAAAAAATAAAAAGCGTTGGGGTCCGGTTCCGCCACAAATCCGGCTATGCCCTTTAGCATCATGTTTCACATGAAAGCGTCGTCAGTGTCAAGGAATTCCATTTCCTATCAGTTATAGCACTTCTGAACTGAATAGGGATATGCTGAATTGCAGTCTATGGGCCAATTCTACTGAAAATAGAACAGAGAGGTTCTTTAAAAACAGCGACCTGCCTCCATCGTGGTGTGCTTTCTGTGCTGCTTTTAAAGCTGTGTGCAAACATCTGATGACCTCGAGACTGTTAGAACTCGCTAGTTAAAATTTAAAAAGGCCTTTCAGAAAGTTGGTGTTCTTGTTTTGCAGCAATCCTTTTTCGGAATAAATATTGTTGAATATCGAGCTTACTTTCATTTGGTGTAAACTTGTAACAAACCGATTTGGAAATCAAATCAAGTTCGAAAATAGAGCTGAAATCAATACCGGATCTTCCTGATAAGATCCCAATATGGGATAGAGTCGAGTTCAAATAAGAAGCTTAAATCAATCCAGAGTGATTTAAAAATATGATCAAGCTTAACCGAGCGAAAGACGGGATCAACACATGAATTAAACTAATGTATGGCGCGAGTGACTAGCTAATCTTCCAGAAGCTGAATGGTTTTTATTTTCACATTGGTTCTCTTTTTTAGTTTAACTCCGCGCAATGCAGCACAGCTGTGCGATGCTTGGGTTTCATAATTTATTGATAACAGATGTGGCCCTTTTTTTAGGTCTTTAGTCTATTTTTATGAGTCTCGTAGCGCAGGTACCTGGGCTCAAAATGCACTGTTCAAATATCTTTGAACAGCACTTAGGGCCGATTTCTGTTCCTCCAGATAGCTGCTATGTGTCAGCCAAGCTAACAATTTACTCTACTATTCGTAAGTTTATGTGACTTATAGCTCTATGCAGAGGATGATATATCGGCCCTAAGATAGTTCCGTACTCAAATCAATCCTTTAGCGGGTGGAGAGTGGGTGGTAAGTGGGTAGGGAGTGAGAGGGAAGTGGGTGGAAAGTGGGTGGGATGTGGGTGGGAATTGGAGGGAAACACAGTAGCCAAGACGTAACGGGGAAAAGACTAAGTAGTAAAACGTTGATTTCAGTCCGATGTATGTAAACTCAGAGAAAAAATAATGAATTTCACTCTTTCGTTCTCAAAAATACGGTAAGAGTGAAAATTCTTGATCCAAGAGCGAAATTCTTGATCCAAGAGTGAATTTTTGATCCCGACATTCCTGATTCAAGAGTATCAGCACTTGATCCAAGTATGAATAATTCTTAATTAAAGAGTTTCAGTACTTGATCGAAGTACGAATAATTCTCAAAATGATCGAAGTACGAATAATTCTCAAAATGATCGAAGTACGAATAATTCTAAAAATAAAAAACTTAAAAAGAATATTTGTGGTGGGGGTGGTGTGAGAGACACGACCGACCCGACCCGACCGACATGGTCCGTTAAATCCGTAATCCATTGTTGAATTGTACGCTTGTATCTCATAGAGCGTCTTAGTAAATGATGAAACAAGTTTCAGAAGTCTCCGACATGCTTTAAGAAATCATCAGCTGTTTTTAAAAAACGAGTTGGCAGGACCATGCTCGTTCTCAGGTCGCTTTAGGGCTCTGAGCATCTCTGTGAATATTTTTAGGAGTAGAAGAAATTCTAAAATTTGGCATATGCGTGGGTAACACAGAAAGCTCTAGAGATTTCGCCGACTCGAAAACCGGTCGGTGTCACTTTTCACATTTCCTTATTAGAAAATCTAGCTAGAAGGTTTGTGTACCAGTTAATGGTTCATCTCTTAAAACAGAGTTGTATCTTTCGCAAACAAAATTTGCCATTCTAGTTATGAGTTAATTGGATGTTTAAATGAAATTTGTTGATTGTGTTATATGTTTTATGAAGAATGTTTAAATTATAATTGAAATTTAAGTTATATTCTTTAAAAATAATAAGGAAATTTTAAAAATATTTTCACGCCAGTCAGGAAGTACAGTTCGGCTATCTTAAGCCCGCTTATTGTTACATAGATGGCGCCTCCTTAGATAGATGGCGCCATCTAAGGTGGAGTGGCAAGTTGTTACGGCTTGATTTGACAGACTTTGGTTGGTTTTGGTTGGATTCAATGTTCATTGGTTCATCCACCATTGATATGGACGAAATTGCCTTTTCTCACCGATCCAAAAGCAAATCTTCAAACTTGTCTCCCTTTCACAACACTCTTAATGTTAGAGTATCAGCACGTTGTGCTTTTTATAGATGGAATTTGCCGCCCAACTCTCTTTAATTTTCATTTGCCTGCGCAAAGTGAAATAAATTTTGGAACGCCAATTGCAAAGAGGGGCCCAAGGCAATATTAGATGAGCATTTTCTCAGGGCAGCAGCAGCAGTACACAAATTATTGCCCCGTCATGACGTGAGTTTTCATTTGTACGACTTTTGCATAAAATTTTCAATACAGCCCCAGAAAACAAAATGAGTTTTTCAACAATGGATACAAATGGGAAATAGTTTGTATTCCCACTTGTCAAATTGAGCTAATCAGGTTTTTGGACTCCCAGAAATGAGACAAACAGAAACCACACTCAACTTGGCCTCAGCTGAGTCCGAAGGATAATGCATCATTTTGTGGTCAAAATGGCAGAAGCGTTAAGTTTTTATGGCAAACGACTTTTTGGATCTAGCCCAAAATATAATCTGTGTGTTGTTGTTGATGTTGTTGTTGTGGTGGAGTTTCTGCTCGTTTGCCTTGTATTTTATTTTATCGCTGTTGGCAGCCACACCAACAAAAAAAACACACAACAATAAAAACAGTCAAAAAGCACTCGAAATGCCAAATGAGTTGCCCCGCCCCTCGTTTGCCTAATGGGCCCCCCAGCGTAAGCGTAAGGCCAATGCCAATGGCCAGAGGGGGAGGGGGAGGCCACAGATCCTTGCTCTCTGCCTGCGCACCTTTGCAATTAATCTGTGGTCCGCGTAGTTTGCCTCCGACTGGCTCTGAATTTGGCTAAAGAAAATGGCAGTTTTTCCAACTCGCTCCGTTGGCGTTTTTCATAAACAAAACGAGAAAATCTGTTGGCTTTGCCAGCATCCACGAAGCATTTCCCGCTTTCCACTTTTGCCATTGCAATTTGGCAGCGTTTTGTGGTAGGGTCCCCCGCCGCCACTCTTCACACCCTCGCTCCCTTGGCACTCCGCTGCTATTTTTCGGTCTCAAGTGACAAATATTAGAGCAGTCTTTATCGCTAATTAGACTTTGTAGCCGTAAATCTGATGTCAGTTGTTGCTGCTGCTGCTGTTGCTGTTGCTGCTGCTGCTGCTTCTGCTGTTTGTTATTTGTTGTTATTATTGTTGTTAGAGCCAAATAACCAGAGGCTCATGCTGTGCTCTGCACTCCATTCTGTGCGTACGCATTGTGAGTGGCCATGAGAAATGCATTTTCAACTTTGCCAAGTTGCAGAAATTGATATGCCGGAAGCATTGTAGACTCTAAGGAGTTGAGTTTGAAAAGTTACTGAGTAAAAGATAAGGATTAGAATTTGGAATAACAAAAAGTGATGTTGAAATAGTATAACAGTTTCAAGCAGAGAACTAGGAAAGCATAAAGATATGGCAAAATAGAGAATTAAATCTATTGTGTGATGTAAATGAGCGCTCTCTCTCTCTCTAGCTCTCTCTACTCATCTAAGATTGCTGCTGAACGCAATGCTTAGGTTATGGGTGGGGTGGGTGGGGGGGTGTTAACTGGCCGTTTTTTGCGCCATAACTTGAGCTATCGTTCATCCGATCTTTATCGGTTCCTTCAGCAAATCGATAAATAGTTTTGTTAACAACGGTATCTCTAGAAGGTACGAACGATCTATCTTCAAAACTGTAGGTGATATGAAGTTAATTTTCCAAATATATGCAGGGGGCGGGAGGGGGCAGGATGGCAGAAAAAGTTGGAAAATAAACTTGATCTGCCATGCAAGTAGTGAACAAATATATGTCCCATACGATGTCAAACCTCTGGAATCTGCGTTACCATCTCTGCAGATCTCTTCGTTCATAAAGACGGACGGACGGACGGCCATGGCTATATCGACTCGGCTGTTGATGCTGATCAAGAATATATATACTCATGATAGGGTACGGAAACGATTCCTTCTCCCTGTTACATACTTATCTGCACAAACTTAGATATACTCTATGTACCTTCGGTACAGATGTATGAAAAACAACCCCTCATTCAGTAAATTTATGTGTTTCAAAAACTTGCGATGTTCGGGATATCCGAAATATACTTTGAACAGTTTCTTTAGTGACTAATTTTTTCACGCAATCTGCCAAAAAACACAACTTTTGCAAGATACAAAATACAAAATCATAAAAAGCACGTCTAAAAACGCTTTACCCTTTACGAATTGCTGTGTTACATTACACTAGTTTACAGCCAATTAGACCAAAATGACCTAAAGTAGAACTCGAAAATCGATTTTAAAAACTTTTTTAGGCATATTTTTTATATATCAATTTTTTTTAATTTTTTGGTAAGTATACTTGTACTTTAAGCCCTATTTCATTTCAGAAACTTTAGATGGAGTGCAGCAAAATATGAAACGAAAGTTTATTGAAATTGCCATAATCGTGTAAAACATTATTCTCCAATCGGCTTAGAAGTTGAGTAGCTAAATACTAGCTAAGTATACAACGAGCTAAAATATTTGAAAAAAAAAATTTCGGAAAAATATTAAAATATAAAACTAAAATGTTTATTTTTTCTATTTAAGAACTGCATTTCAACGAAGAAAAAAGTGCAGATGAAGAAAATCTATCGAAAATACCAAAGCTGGGACCAACTGAGTACAGGTACTAAAATCAAAAATGTGATACCTTACAGATATTTTTGAAAACAATTTTGACTTCGTTGTTTTTGATTGTATTTTCTGATCTGGCTTTTTGCTTACTTCTTATATTGACCAAAAGACGAAGAATAAGATGCAATTTGTTGTATTTTAAAATACTGAAATTGCACTGTTAGTTCTTCCATTCAATTTGATCCAGACACGGTACTTATCAATCTATTTTCTTCTCCAACACCGTAATTTCTTCGTGGAAAAGCGATTCTTAAGTAAAATGAGTTTTCATATATTTATTTTATATTTCTCCTAGGCGTGAAAAAAAAATTCGGTCGTTTTCGAGCCAAAAATCAATATTTTTCAAATATTTGAGCTCGTTGTATTCAAAGTACAAGACCGACTTGAAACCAACGTTTTTCCGCAATTATTTGAAATTGAATAACCTTTCGATTTATTCTTCGATTTTTGAGTTCAGCACTCCAAATTATACTAAAACGAGAAGGAAGGACGAATTACCTTGCAAATTCTGTTTTGCAAATGTCAGAGTTTAAGAACGCTTACATAAAAATCTAAAATTTTTCTAACTAAAACCCATTTTCCAACAGATAAACATCTGATTTCGACCAAATTTCGCGAATCTTTTTGAAAACATATCAAATTAACAATCGCCGAGCTTAAAAACAATAAAATTGAAATCAAAAAAAAAAAAATTCTCACTAAAAATCATTTTCCGACCGATTGGTCCTATGGCAGCCCTAAGATATAGTCGTCCGATTTAGACCAAATTTTGCGAATCCATTTGAAAGCATAAAATGTTAGTAATCAGCGAGTTCAAGGACGCTAACATTAAAAACAAACAAGTTTTTCTCACTCACATCCATTTCTCGAGCGATGGTTCCTATGGCAGCTATAAGATATAGTCATCCGATCTTGACCAAAATTTGCAAATCTGTTTGAAAGCATATAATATAAATAATAGTCGATTTTGAGGACGCGAACATTGAAAACAAAAAAGTTTTTCTCACTAACACCCATTTTTCGACCGATGATTCTAATGACAGCTATAAGATATAGTCATCCGATCTTGATCAAAATTTAAAATTCTGTTTGTAAGCATATAATATAAATAATAGTCGATTTTGAGGACGCTTACATTGAAAACAAAAAGTTTTTTTCACTAAGACGCATTTTTCGACCGATGGTTCCCATGGCAGCTTTAAGATATAGTCATCCGATCTTGACCAAAATTTGCAAATCTGTTTGATAGCATATAAAATTAAAATTGATGGAGTTTAAGGACGCCAACATTAAAAACAAAAAAATTTTTCTCAATAAAACCCACTTTTCAACCTATGGTTCTTATGACAGCTATAAGATATAGTCATCCGATCCGGTCGGTTCCGACATATTAGCAGCGTGCAGTAAAAAGAAGACTCTGTGCAAAATTTCAGCTCGATAGATTTAAAACTGATAGACTAGTTTGCGTAGAAACAGACAGACAGACTGACGGACAAAGCCCAATCGACTCAGCTCGTCATGCTGATCAAGAATATATATAGAGACTAGCAAATAACCCGTCGCGCTTCGCTGCGTCGCCATTAGTACAGTGAATAATTACCGTTACCGCTATCGCTATCTTTAGCTTTATCGTTATCGTTATCGTTATCGTTATCGATATCCCCATTTCACTTTATTTCGTATTCTATCCTTACAAACCGAGTTTCAAGCCAATCGGATGAAAAATAATTTTTTGCCCACAGAATTTTCCGGAAATTTTCACGCCTGGGGGCGGATTTTCCGACATTGGAAAGTCACATTTCAAATTATTTTGTATTCTTTCCTTACAAACCGAATTTCAAGCCAATCGGATGAAAAATTACTTTTTGCCGACAGAATTTTCCGGGAATTTTCACGCCAGGGGGGCGGATTTTCCGACATTGGAAAATCACATTTCAAATTATTCCGTATTCTATCCTTACAACCCGAGTTTCAACTCAATCGGATGAAAAATAGTTTCTTGCATGCAGAATTTTCCGGCCATTTTCCTCCTGGGCGGATTTTCCAAAATCGGGAAAACACGTTTCGAATTATTTCGCGTACTATGCTTACAAACCAAATTTCAAGTCAATCGGATGAAATAAAAAATTTTTCCCATACAAACTTTTCCGACGCTTTTCCGACTTTTCCAGTTGGAATTTTCCAAAAACCCGTATTAGTAAGCACTTTCACCACTAATGGAAACTCCTGTCCAAATTTCAGCCTTCTATCTCTTACCGTTTGCGCTCTGCGTTGATTGCCAATCAGTGAATCAGTCAGTCAGTCAGGACAAACTGTTTTATATGTAGAGTAGATAGAGACAGCCAGAAATCATCAAAAGCGACATAGCTCATGGAAAATTTCTTGACATAGTGGCTCTAGAGGGTTTGATGCCAGCACCATGCACACAGTTGAAAAAAAAGTGAAAGCTGAGAAAAATTTATAAGAAGGACTTAATCAATGGCAAAGAACCGAGCTGAAACAAGAAATCATTTTGTGGCACAAGGATTGCAAGAGCACAGAGTTGAAAAAAGCCAAGACAGCACTGAACAATTTTGAAAGCTACGTTCAAGTCAATAAGTTTGATCACAGACTCAACGGGCAAGCACTGGGAACGTAAGCCAAGATATCAAAATTTCAATTGACGAAATATTTAACATGTTTTGCCAAGTCAAACCTTATCGTCTAGCAGCATTGGACTGGCCTTTCAAGGAATGTTGAGATCTAAGAGACTTAACTTTAATTCAATATAAGACCATTACATTTCATGAGAAATGTAATTAAAGACTTATATTAAAATAATATAATATATAATTAATTAAAATTATATAAATAAAATAACATTTTTTGTTCGAAAATAGTTTTCTTGAGAGCCAGCTTAGGTTAGAACATAGTTGTTAATGTGGATTAGAGGGAGTATGCACCTTTTACACTTTGCAAACCTTAAAGCAGTCTAAACTGCTCATGATGCCTTACATACCTTGCCATGATACTCACTCCATTTAAAGAAGAATGTGGCTTATAGCCAACTTTTCATACCATCTCCACTTTGTATCCCTTGTAATCAAATTTATGAAAATTCCATAAAATGAAACCGCACATTATGGCATTACCCAAATCTTTTCCATATCAACCCAAGCATTCAGTTTTCCAACTCGAGCCACTCTCCTCTCATGCCATTATCATTTTTTTACCCATTCTCATTATTCTTTTTGGCCAGCAAAACAAACTGTTGTTTCGTCTGTTATGGCGCGCCACATGCGACACAGCAGCACAACTGCAATGGGCAGGGGCTAACTATGGAAAACAATAGCGTTGGATTGCATCCAGATGCCATTGAGCAAAAGGATTCGATTGCGCCAGTGCGAGACAAAACGGCAGGCGGGCATTTAAAAAACAGCACGATTATGCGAACTTTTATGGCACATACGAGACTAATAGAGAAAGAACCGAGGCGGCAGCAGCTGCCAAGAACCGAGGCGAGGTTTGTGGCAATTTATGCGGCTCAGTGTTGCATTAAATGTACAGTGAAATGCTTGAGTTAATAAAAAACACACACACACACACGCACAAAAAACAGAAACAGAAATCCCTCAAAAACCAGGCAAATCTAGGCTTGAAGTGTGGCAGGAAATGAAGCGTGGCCCGTGTTGAACGTAATAAGCGTTGGACCCTGTTTTTGTTTCTGTTACTGAAATTATTTCTGGGACGAATCCTGGGCCTAACCAAGCGCAACCAAAAACTTAGTTAACACAGACACACACACACACACAGACATACACTCGGTTATATGTATGTATGTGTGTGTGGCATGTGTATGATAAATAGCTTTCAATTTATATGCCTCGAGGGCGGCCAGACCAAAGTTCTTGGTGAGAAGTTGGCTTGGGTATGGGACTTAAAGGTGTTCAAGGGTCATTTATCAGGCAGAGCGGCAACATTTAGCGTTGCCTCTGCATAGGTGTAGGTATGTGTGTGTGTGGGGGGGGGAGGCGCATAAATTTCCTTGCCGCACACCACCTACAACTAGCGGGCGCATTCATTTCGATCTGAAAGTGAAAATCATTTGCAATTGTGGCAGCTCCACACAGTGAGCTTTCCCCCGCATAACTGGTAATGGCTGCCATAGAGAGCGGTCGAAATTACTTTAACCCAGCAGCTGGGACCAGACCAGGCCAGACTCCGCCTGCTCCTGCTCCTGCACCCTCCGTTAAATGAGTGAGTAAATGTGTAGCTGTCGACAGGTGTGCAAGTAATTACACTCACACCCATCATCAGCTGCTGCTGCCGCTGCTGCTGCTGCTATTGCTCCACCTCCCGCTAGTTGCCTTTGCATACGATGGACGACCCAGGCACACAATTTATATTTGCCAAAGCTGCTTCGTCTGCCGCTGACGCTCGGGCGTCAAGGCTGGCAGGAAAAATGGTTTCGACATCCTTCGCCTCGTCAAAATTAATTAATTTGCAGCGCTGCAAGCAGCAGCGACAAGCAGCGAAGACTAAAGTCTCCGGCTTACATTACTGCCCCTCCCACCCAGCTCATCTACTCCACACTCACCATTTAGCTTGCGGTTATGGTTGCTCCGGTAAGGGGAAGTTACGAGTCCACAAATCAATCGCCTACAACTACAACTATTGCACTATCCAACATAACATTCGAACTGGAGCATAGAGACAAATTATGCAAAAATAGTAGGAAGGAAAGTTTTGAGCCTTCAATACTACGACTTAGTAATAAATTCAGGTAAGACTTTGAGGAAATGATTTGTTATGGGAAGGGAAGCCATGTTGTCAGTTCCAGCCCTTTTTAAATCTGTGCTGATTTTAGTGCTGTTTTAGACATCTCTAATTGCGATGCGTACATTCCATTAACCAATCTAAATTGAAGAATAAACTTAGGAGCCTATATTTTGATGAAAAGTTGGTAAAACTGCTCTTTAGTTCCTCAAGAACCTTTTCTAATTGTTGGTTCCACCTCATAACAAATATACCAAGACTAGTGTAAGTTATCAATGAAATAGGATTAGCTGTGAATAAGACATAGAAATGGATATTAATTGAGAAAACGAATTAAAGCGTAATATTCTTCAACTTAAAGTGATAGGCGCACCCCATACAAAACTCCCACAACATGAGAGTAGTATTCAAGTAGACAGCATAAGAAACGGTGGATCGTCAAAGCTTGAAAAAAGTTCAGTTTTGCAAGCAACTACCTCCCAATGTTTCATTGGTCCTTCGAGCCGGATAAGAAATATAACTTTTACAGTGCAGCCACGTTTTTACGTTTTTCTAGCAATTGCACACTTCGTCAATCTATTTTCATATAATGGCAGGATTCTGTTTGTGATCCGTTGATCTACAGCTTAAACCAATAGAGTTAGGAATTCAAAATTCTTTGGTTATTGCAGATTGTACTAAAAAAGCTTTTCGCACTGCAAACCCTAATTCCGCTCCAAAATGGATAAAAACTTTAAATGGGGAAAATAACTACATAAAGAAAAAAAAAACAATCAGGTTCATATTAATATCCGCTGTTTAAAATGAACTTTTCAAAATATCATATTTTTTTTCATATCAATTGGGCATCTTTTTGGGTATCTTTCCGATCCCAAATAATATAATTATTTTTCGAATTGATATCACAGTACAACACTTAAAAAAACCATGGGACCCTTAAATTATGATAAAAGGGACCTCTGTAAGCATCACCTCATACCCAGTTTTTCAAATAAAGCCTCGGTTCGCTTTTTATGGGTACTTTTGTACTTGCAACACACAACGACAACCATTATATCTTAGATTTTAAAGGCTTAAGATAAAAATCTGGAAAATTCAGCAAATGTGGACAAGGTCATGGGGAACGCCATATAAAAAATTCCCTTCAATCTTACAATTGGTTAAGGTACCTCCAGAAGAAGTTAAAGCTTAATTCTTAAATATCTTTAAAAGCGCACGATAGATATTTGTTAAAATCATTTATTATGATATTACACTGCTCGCCACTTGAATAGGACACCCTGTATGCTCTCTTTGAAACTGCTCGTAACTCGAAAACGAAATGGTAGAATAACGGTATTTTTTGCATATTATCTTTGTGCAAGCATTCTTTGCTCTTTCTGGTATATTCCAAGTTTTAGAATAGAACCGTTATAAAGTTGTTTGCACTTTATGTGAGCATTCGCAAAAATTCAATGGAATTTTTGCACCACTTGAATAGAACATGCATTTTATTTGGTCGGTATCGTTGACACGTGTACACAAATTTTGGTTTACTTAAACTTTTTGCTTTAATTGAAGTGAATATAAAATTTAAAAAAATTTAAATGGGGCGTGGCACTTCATTATCTGAGTCGGAGAAAGGAAAAATCAAAGCTTACAAGGATTCTGGTCTTTCTATTGCCAAAATAGCAAAAATAAAAGTCGACAGGAGCCGTCACGCCATAACAAATTTTTTAAATAATGAGGCTAATTATGGTAAAAACATGAAGGGCCGCACCCACAGTGTGCTTACCATCGCGGACAAGCGACTTATATTAAGAGAAGCTTCCAATTCGCACGACTCTTTGGCCAAGATAAGGGAAAAATGCAACGTTAAAGCAAGTTTGACAACCATGCGTCGTGTTATTAATAATGCTACACATCTGAAGAGACTAAAAATCAAGAAGAAGCCACCTCTTAACCCGGCTCGGGAGTTACAACGCCTTGATTTCGCGCGCGCACATGTCACCTGGACTTCGGAGTGGCAACGTGTTGTCTTTTCGGACGAAAAAAAGTTTAATTTGGAGGGTCCCGATGGCTACAGCTACTATTTTCATGATCTTCGAAAAGAACCACACCATCTTGATAAGTTGCACAGCAGTGCTGGAGGTATTATGGTATGGGGGGCCATTTCCTATTATGGCACCTGTGAGCTTAAATTTATTCCAACCACCATGAATGCGTTGTGTTATAATGGTGTATTGAAAGAGCCCTTTCCACACTTCCAAACTCTTTTTGCAAATCTAAAATGGATTTATCAACATGATAATGCCCCTATACTTACGGCCCGGATTGTTAAATCGTATATAGCGAGCCAAAACGTGGAGTTATTAAACTGGCCACCCTATTCACCGGACTTGAATATCATTGAGAATGTGTGGGGATGGCTAACACGTGAAGTATATGGATCAGGTCAGCAATATTCGAGCGTTCCCGAACTAATTGCAGCTATCAAATTAGCATGGGGCTCGATATCGTTGAATTATTTGGGAAAATTGTATGCATCCCTTCCAGACCGAATGTGTGAGGTTTTGGAGAAAAGAGGAGGCTCAACACACTATTAAAAACTTTTTTTGGTTTAAAAACATGTTAGTAATTTCTTATTTAAGTAATATTGTTATTTGAAAAGGATTGAAATATTCTTAAATGGTTTTTAGATAAAGTGTCCTATTCAAGTGGTGCAAAATGAAGACTCCAAAATTTGTTACTTATTGGTTAACAATGTTTTTTGTATACTTACAACTTTTGAATAATTTTGTAACTTTCGTCTAATTACTACATTTAAATAAACTTTATGAGAAAACAAAAATTATTTTCCTAGATGGCTTGGTTTAGCAGCAATTAACTATAGAAAATCGACTTTAGAGGTGTCCTATTCAAGTGGCGAGCAGTGTATCCATCATTTTGTTCCTATAATCGTCCTTTTCTATTGTCACCGTCTTGTTTCCTTTGTCTGCATTTAAAATCAAAATATTGTCATTTGTCTTTAGAAATTTCCGTGTCTGTTCCACTGTGTCTAGTATTGCACGATCTCGCGTGCTCTCTCTGTTTTCGGATTTGGCATCTTTCAACAGTAAAGAGAATCTTGTCCTCGCTGATTCTTGTTGCACCTTATCTCCTTATGTTTGAACAAGTTCCTCTCCATCTGCAATGTATTTGAAGAGAGGAAATCTCTTCCTATCTACTGGTACTCCAAACTTCGGGTCTCTTGCAAGCAATAAATTTCTTTTAAATAAATTTTTTTCATAAGATCTTCGCTGTTTTTAAAAATTTGTATTAGACTTGTTCGGGCTTACCCTATTTTTTTTTAAAATTTCATAGTTATATCAAGGGCTGTTTTACCATTGACCTAGTAGTGACCTAAAGTGATAAGTTTCGACCTAGTAGTGACCTAAAGTTAGTTTAGAAAAAAATAACTACCATATTTATCAGAAAAGGTCTTCCATTCTTCTTTATAGTAAAGTTATTTCCAGGGAATCAAACCGATTCATATTACGGTTCGAGTTCCGGTTCTAGTACCTACCAAAACTTATGTTTTTTGTTCAATTTTATTACGGTATTCGGTTCCGTATTGGAACCTGCATTTCATTTCGTTATACCAGTTAAAGTTATATGAGCTAATGTAGTTACGCAAGATTTTTCTGTTATAGTTCCTCAAAAACTAAGTGCTCGCTTTGCAGTCTAGTTGTTCAAAGAACCGAAACTGTACCAGTAATATGTTTAGGTTCTCTTCTGTCCTTTCGGTTCGAGAAATATCGGCTATTGGATAGCGGCACACAAAGAATTATAAATATAGATTCCGGTCCCGGCTGTGATTCTAAGTTTTACTCGGTTTTTTTCGGTATGGGGTTCCGGTTTTGGTACCGGTTTGATTCCCCGGTTTTTTTCTAAATCAAGTTTTTTTGACAACTATTTCGAATCCCATTCCCTTTGAAAAGAAAAGAAAAAGGAGGGAGCGAACGAATTAGAGTCAAAATCCAGCATCACTTAGGATCACTTCGGTGGTCTACCCTTATGCTTTAAAAACATAAACTCGGCAGAGATGTCGCATCTAGCTAATGTATGCTCTTTGGTTCAACTTCTTAGGGATGAGAACAAGCTTAGGAACAGGAAAAGAGACAGCGAAGTAAGCAACTTCAAAATGCACAGTCCCTGGCAAGATCCAGCTTACGTCTGCAGAAGGCTGAACGGTTTTAGAACTTTTCAATTACAGCTGAAGAAAAGAAGTCGGCTAAACTCCTTTGTTTGGCGAACTTAATTAGTATTGCTGCTTAAGCTCTTACCAAAATGCACATTGCCACGTCAGCAATTCTCCACACCATATTCCTGTTGTCCAGTGAAATCAAATGCTTAGGTCAGATGGTATTGATTACCAAAGTGCGAGCCAATTGAATTGAATTTGTGCTACAAATCAAGTAAGCAACTTAGCAGCTAAACAACAACAGCAACAGCAACTCCCCCCCACCCTTTTGTCCTGCCATTCACATCGTCAATAGCTGACCCCAATCAAGAGGGGAGGTGGAGAAGGAATCAGGACACACGCACACTCACATGGTCAGCAGCAGATTGGGGTGGGATGGGGTGGAGGAAGGGTGCGTGGGCAATCAATTGCAAGGAATGTAAAAGCATAGAAGCTCAACAAAAAATGCACAAGCTTTTTGCCTTTGTGCGTTGGCAGCAAATCCCACCCGCTCGTCGTCATCGTCCCACATGGGAGTGAAGTGCAGCTATAAAATACTAATCCGCATCAAATGAATGCTACATCAATCTTGTGTCGGGCGCAGCGGCAGCGGCGACATCATGCGTCCTCAGGTGCGTTCCAAGGACTCGCCAAACCTGGCACAACTTTAATTTTGTTACTAAGCCCAGACGAACTCTCGAGTTGACAGGCAGGATGACGGCGGCGGCATATGCCGAGGTGGAGCCGCTCAAAAGTCATTTCCGCACATGTTGTCAGCCTCGTCGCAGGATAGCAGGAGACCGATGTCGACGACAAGAACAAACAGGCAGCAAAA
The DNA here is from genome assembly GCA_037044535.1 of Lordiphosa magnipectinata. Lineage (NCBI taxonomy): Eukaryota > Metazoa > Arthropoda > Insecta > Diptera > Drosophilidae > Lordiphosa > Lordiphosa magnipectinata. The sequence goes on from JBAMBO010000481.1 coordinate 204,237, forward strand.
ACTAGAGATTAGGGATTTGCGTGCACATAAATGAATTTTGTGTTGGCTGGCAGAGAGGGGGGCTACACAGAGAGAAACAATCAGGTATTTCGTACGAATCAATTACAATTGATCCCTATTTGAGTACGGATTTTTTCTCGCCGTGTTGAAAAGGCATCTCCTAAGCCGAGCAGCAGCTGCAGCTGCTGTTGCCGCAACAGTAAACGTTATCTACACACGTGCAACGTGCAACATGCAAGCAATGCAACCAATGAGCCGACCTCTCTTGTCTGCCCCAGTCTGTGTTTGCATTGGTGTGCAATTGTTGGCATTACGTGCCACTCTCGATTGCCATTCAATGCCAGCAGCAGGCAGCAGGAGCAGCCCACGCAGAGCCGCCAACTATTGAATTACTTTCAACCTGCGACTGAAGATTGCACTTGAAATAGGATTCACAGCTCACTCGCTCTCCAAAAGCTTCAGATTTTCAATTTCCGTTTCCGTTCGTTTTTTGCGCTTTTTTTTGTTTTTTTTTTTTTGTTGCAGCCATCCTCCTGGCTGTCGCGTGTGTCTGGTCTATAGTTTTTTTTTTTGCGGATTGGGCGCCCTTCTTCTGCTTCTGGTGCTGTCCCTTATGGCGCTCATTTCTCCTTTATTTTTTTTTTTCCTTTGTTTTGTTCGTGTCTAAGCAAATGGAATAAGCGCGCTCATTGGTTGGGCTTGTTGCTTGATGGATATTGAATGGTCGGTTGTTTGGTTTGATGAATGGAATGGCATGTGAATGCTGTGTAAACTATGGAAATCTTCTACCTTTTCACTTAAGGGGTTGACGGATAAGCAAACAAAATGAATGTGTAAGTTCTGGTATGAAAATGATCAAAGTATTGATTAAGGATTTGCAGACAGATCGTAGAACCGGAAGGGGGATTTATCATGTGAGTATCAAGAAGTGCGTTTCGAAACCGCAAAGCTCTGTGGTTTTAGTTATGCAGAACGGGTTTGAAAGCGCGATGAGCATTGATGCCTTACCTGGTTGAGCTACGGTTTCGAGTAGGGATGTCGAAAATATTATTGATATATCGAAATATCGATATTTTTCCCCAAAATGATATATATCGTTATCGCATATTTTTCAATTCGATATATCGGAAATCGAATATTTTTTGGTGATATTCGGTCACACTGTTGCGAATAACTGTTTCTGTGCTCTGGACATGTAAAGCAAAATGTAAAAGTTATTTCATTAAAGTTGGTGCCCAGAAATCGCAGTACAAACTGTGCAATAATGTTGTAAAAACCAGTGGAAACTCAACAAATATAAAGGCACAGTTGAAAGCGAAGCGTAGAGTTAATTGGCTAAAATTCAGCCATCTTTGAAATAGGTAAATGAAAGTTTTTTAACTTTACCCTGGATCGGGACCCCATTTAGTTCTGGATGGAAGAGAAAGACGCATTGTCAGTGCTTTCTGACTTGGCATTGTCATATCTTATTACACCGGGAAGCTCTGTGCCATCGGAACGCTTAGCTTCGGCTATAAAAAGTGTGGACTCTGACACCAGAAGCCGAATGACCGATGAGCACATAACCCAATGGGTCTTCCTAAAATCTCTGTCTAACGACTATTGGTAAAATCAGAAGTTTTTACGTTTCGTAGATTTAACTGAATAAGTTTTTTTTTTATGCTTTGTAGTTAGAATGCTCTATTTTGAAAGATGATGAATTTAAAAAGTAAACACTTCTTTCGTTCCATAAATTTAGATTCATTCTTATGTTATAAATGAATTAATAAAGAAATATCTTTTGTAAATTTAATAAACATACATTAAATCAAAGTTACATCTGGCTAGCTCGAGGTCTATGGTTGAGTATAAATCTTTATAACCAACACAAATCAACAGATATTACTTACAAAATTTTGGAATTGCAATTTCGTATGTCCGCAGAACGATCGCTGTTTCGAGAATAACCAAATTCTCTCATCAGCGGACTTGTTTTGCTGTTCACACTTCAAACAAACAAAAAACATCCAATTAGTATTTAAGCCTCTTTCAATCGGCGAATAAAGCCATAGGAATTCCAATGTTGCAAATTCGCAGCCCGAATTTCGGTTATGGTTTTTTGTTTGAAGGTGTTTGTTTACCAATTCGTTGTAATTAATTCTGTTGATTATGGCTGCTGCTAGGTGGTTGGGCTATCCGTCCAATGATCCTCCTTAGCAGAGCCACGAGTTTGTTGTAATTAAACAAGGTATATTTTGCTTGTTTTATAATAGGGAAACCGTTTTTTTGGTTCCACAATGTTGTAATTAATATCTGTTGATTTGTGTTGTTTATAAAGATTTGTACTCAACCATAGACCTCGAGCTAGCCAGATGTAACTTTGACTAACATTAAAAACAGGTCACTAAACCCCATATACATACATTGAATATATATTTTTAAGCGCAGTCAGAATGTAATTCAGATTACGCGTCAAATGACGCCTCAATTACCTCAATGAACCTGTTCATTGTTAAAATCCGGTTTTATACGATTTAATGCCAATACGGTTAAATGTGTAACTAAAGCCTTATTTAATTTAAACTAATTATAAATTGTAAAAAAAATTCTAAGTTATATTGGCGTTGTCATTAGTTTATAGAAAATAAAGTTAATCATTGGAAAAACTTTAGTTATGGTTTAAAAAAAATGATTTTATAATTAAATAAAAATTTTTTCCTTCCTTTGGTCAAATTTCTCAATATAAGCTTGGCAAGAGTGATTTGAAATAAAATATTTTTTCTAATAATATGACTGTGTGGCAATCTAGTCACACACTTCTGGCAACTCTGACTCTCTGCCGACGCTTTTAGTTTTCTCAAGATAGTTTAAGTTAACTTTTAACTAATGTGTTTACAATTGGACATACAAACATACAATATAGGAGATGACCAAGGCCAACATATCCGATCATCATCATAGATGTGATCTTTTAAAATGTTGTATGCACTTTTGTTTGAAATTAAATCATTGACAAACGAAAAGAACATTTTCGCGAATAGAATAACATTTGGGTAAACCGCCGGCTAGGTAAGGCACTAATTCATAAAATTTCAGAGTGCGCCTTTTTTTTTGTCGTTGGGTGTATTAGTGAGATTCGTTTGTACCCAGCCAGCCATATGCGGAGCGCTCCGAAGCAGGAGGGAAAAGGGACTCCCAAAGCAGCACCTCAAAGGAGCGTTTCCGGAGCACACCGAAGTAGGAGTGAAAAGGGACTCCCAAAGCAGCACCTCGAAGGAGCGTTTTTTGGAGCGCTCTAAAAGAATATAAAAAAAAAAAGAAGCTAAGACGTCCGTCCGTGTGTGTGTTCAGCATTTGTGAGAGGTTCCGAGTTCAAGTCCCCCAGTAAAGTGAGTAAAAAAAAATAAAAAATTAACCAACAACCACACCACGGTTCGCGTTGGCCCCGGTGCTGGTCTAGTCTCTCAAAAACCATAGGCTAATAGAGGAGTCCGCATGGAGCCTCTGCGGGTTATCTGAGTGAGCATTCTGGGACGCCAAAATCACTCATTTAAGCAGTCCTTAAGGCACACTTTTTTCATATATATTGAAAAGGCACTTTTCTCAGGCGGATATGCTCCTTTGGGACACTTTTCGAAGCCTCCCTAGGAGGCTCAGCGCACCGTACAGGGAGTCCTAATGGAGCACCTTGCGGACTCCGCTGGTTGGCTGGGTAAAGCTCAGTAAAATCTTTGGCTAACCCCTCTCACATTCTCTGATGTCGTTCACGTTATTTGCGAGAGAATAAATAACTATAAGACAGCGTCAAGAAGAGCGAGGCCAAAAAGTTAGAGTGTACTGGTATACGAAAATAAAGCAATTCTTTGGAATAACTTATTTTAAAGTTACGAAATAGTACTTTAAGAGAATATGAAAAAAAAAGTCCAATCAAAACTATAGTTTCCCCACAAAAAGCATCTGAAAAGGGTGAAAATAGCTAAAATTACTTAAGAACTCGTGAAGGACCGTTTCTGAAGACAGATTCGTGTTCAGCACACCAAAATCATATAGAATCACCACCACTCTTTCAATATACTGGACCTTGTTGTCTAGTTTAATTATTACACAAGCAAATCGAGATATTTTTTGCATGCCTAACACAAATTCTTTATTACAAAGAGCGCCCAGGCTAACGTTTTTAAGTCTATTGTAGAGTCCGGCGCATCCCTATCTTCTGTGTATACAACATTGCTGTGCGGCAGCGACGTCGACACACCGACAGTATACGAGCTTATACTGCGCTCATTTGCAACAACAGCGGAGTGTTAAGTGAGCGTGGCTAAACACACACACGCAGTTCCCAAATGAGCATGTGTATTCGTTTCAGGTTCAACATGGGCCTCGTGACCATAGCTACAGCGCAAGCCAAAAGGTTATTCCATCGTTCCGTAGCCAGTCGCCAGGTTTCATTTCTTGTGATTAGCTTTTATGAGGCTTAGGGCATGCCTATCAAGCTCTTCTCCGGAAGGAGCTGAATGGCAGTATCCAGCCACTCAGATGAGGTGGATACGAACATGTTGAGCGATCGTATTTAAGGATCTACGGCATTCCGTGAGCGTCTTGGCGTTATTGGTGTGAGTCAAGAGGTCTTCGAGCTGCTTGTCTAACTGAGTAAATGTACATATATGTTCCCTTCTTCGATCATGAGTGTGGAGGAGAGGTATTTGGCGGCCTCCTGGATGGCCACCAATTCTGCTTGGTACACACTGCAATGATTAGGGAGCCGAAATAAGATTTCCACGCTTAGGTCGGAGGAGAAAACTTCCCCTCCTACTTTGTCATCGAGCTTAGATTCATTTGTGTACATATTGATGGCATTTGCTCAACTGTGGGGCAAGTTTTTTTCTAGCTGCGAAAAATGTCAAGTCTTGGAATAAAAACAGCTTCCAAAGAAACATTCTACTTTATTGTATAATAAATAAAAGTTTTAAGTATGGTAAATAAAAGAATTAAAGACTCTTTACCATCTTTATCTTTTGCTAAAGATGAAAAACAATCTTTAAGCTTTCAAGTTTCGGAATATATATCATTGTAAAGAACTTAACAATGTCGAATTTGTTGTATTAGCTGTTCCAGCCACACAAGTATTAGTCAAGCTTTCTTCTACTACTTTTTCTACTCATAAATTTGTTTTATCCAGCGATAGAGTCGGTAATAATGAAAGATTGCTGGAACACACACTAATGATTAACTTGTATCAAGTGTGTTAACTAAGGGGAGAGAATTTCCCCCACTAATACATACACAAAGTCTTCTGTAAATTTGGTGTTGTCTGTTGTTGTCAGTTTTTGCACTTGTGCTGCCTTTGAAATTCCCAAACAGTCACAGCAATGCTGGCATAAGATTGCCTGTGCCGACTTGCAGAAGATAGGCAAAGCCTGCTGATAATAGAACTGGAAGGTTCTTGAAACAGCTGAACAGTCGACCATACTCCTTTGCGGTGTGTGTGAGTCTTGTTTTAAGCGACAAGAACATTTAGACTGAAAGGTTGCGCAGTCGTTTCCGCTTCTGTCAGAAATTAGTAAGCTGTTTGCTCTGAGTGCATTTGGAAATATGACCGACTCGCTCACACCACTGTGATTTCCTATGCGAACAATAAGAATCTCACTGCGGACTATTGCTTAATACCACTCAAAATTGAGAGTGAGCGTAAGCGGTTTTTGCTGTGAGCAGTTTTAAATTTGACATATATTTGATTCCTTATATATTTCTTTGATCGCTCCCTCGAAATCGTTACTCCAATTTTGCACATTTTCGTTTTACTTTTTTATTGTCCTATCATCAGTTTCTCTCTCTCTTTCTCTAATTTGTTTTCAATTGCCCTCACTTACAGTATTCTAATTTGCACTCATTTTTCATTTTCCCACCTTTCGTTGTCTCCCCTCAATACTTTCCCCTTTCCACTTTGCCAACTGCTGTCCATTCCTGACAGAGGGAAAAAATCCGTGTAATTTGCACAAGTTGATTGGCATTTCAGTCACAAATCACAACTCCTCCTCTCGCACAGTCTTACATTGTCGTCGTGGCCTAGTGGGTGCATCAGCTGCCTCCATATACTACTCGTGTGTCATAATGCTCTGCAGCACCTGCCGCCCATGATTGCTGCGCATTTACAGCCAGAAACCAAAAGCAGCGCAGCCATTGCACGTGCATCATTGACGTTGCCCCCCGGCAGCAGTTCCCGTTCAGGTGGCAGTACATCAATCCTTTAAGACGCAACATTCAGTGCCAATCAACAAGTGCGTTCCATCTTGGACCCAACCTGTTTGCCTCCTGCTCTTACCAGCAACAGTACGCTGAATGCTTTTATTGCTAACCATTTCTTTCTTTTTGCCTTCTCCCGCTGCTGGGTGTGAGTGAGTGTATGTGGAGGAAGGAAGGAGCACATTTGGAATGAAGAACGCTGGCAAGGATTTGTACATACATTTGTACGCTCAACACACGTCTTCATGCCGCGGCAAGGGCGGGCGGGTGGGCAGATTGAAAAGAACTCGGCACGTATTTGTCACGTATTATATATTTATAGCAACCAATGAACCGTTGAATGCATGGACAGACTGCAGGAAAGGATGTTGAATGCATAAAATGGCAACTGCCTCCATTTTGCTCGTGTACTTAAGAGTTGGGTTTAGTTTAAATTGAATATGGCTAGGGCTGCTGTGGATGAGATTGGGAGGGAGATAGAAGAGTGCCATCCAGAGCCATCACAGTTTAATTATAATTTTAATCACTTTTGCAGCAGCGCGGCACGGAAATGAATTTTATGAAGCGTGCCTCGAACTGTCGTCCCCAACATAAACTGTTGTCAGTGCCAGAGGAGCAGCAGACGCTGGGACAACCGACTGTCATGTCAATTCAATTTTTGTGCTTCCGTGCGCGGCGACAAGTTTTAGCCAGTCGCATTCCCAGTCCTGCTCCCGCCTGACAGTTCAGCCAACGGCACTTTATGTACATCATCATCAACACCTTTTGCCAGGCGCCATTTACACGCCGTCATCTATCGTCGTCTCTAAGTCTAATCAGCACAGACAGCCCACCAGTCGGGTCTGGATGCTTGAGAAGAGGGTTCCACCCACAGCTTTCGTCCTTTCCATCTACTTCTGTATCTTTGCTCTGTTCTTCACTGTGTGTGGGTAAGCGAATCAATTTTAATGTCGCATTTGTTGCTTGGATTTTCGAGACCAAAAGGAAATGCTGATAATGCATACCAACGTTTTGACTGGATGATACCCAGTAAAATAAGCAATGAGAGTCGATGAAATTTTACAGGTTTTTTCCATTTTGAGAAAAAAAATTTATAAATTCAAATGGGGAATAGCAAAACAATACTGCGAAATGTAATTAATAACTGAGTAGAAAGTCACTTAAGAAACCAAGTTAATTTGAAAGGATTAACTTCTGCACTTATTGAACCAAATCACTAACCCAAGTAATGTTTCACAGGCGAAGCCTGCTTTAGGGTATCCAGGCAAAACAAGATGTCTTCAATGACAATGCAGGCCAAAAAGTTTTGAAATTTTGTAAGATTACTATAAAGATTTGATAAATGGCAATTCTAGACGGGTAAATAGGTGGTATAGATCGAACGGTTAAAAATATCTCAACATTTTCTGGATCAAACGGTATAAAAAATCGTGTTTCGATTATCATGAAAATTCGATGAATGATTAGACTGAACGGTCCAAAAAGTCGCTAAATTTGCAAACTCTTATGAGTTCAGATTTTTATGAAGATTTGATAGAAAGCAACGGGAATTTTGCAATGAAATTGTGATGTGAAATGGGCGCATAGCAGCGCATGCCGGATACCTGCAAGTGTTAAATCATATTTTAAATATTAAGCAAATTGCAGTTCTACAAATCGAGACCATTTGTGAGTATACCAAGCAACTTAAACTCATTCTTGCTTGTCTGGCTAGATTTTTAAAGGTGGCATTTATATATAGGAAAACAACATTAATGAAGTTTCGGATTATAGTGTAAAAACGTATAAGAATACTTGTAAACGTTGTTTAAACAACAGAAAAAGAACTGACGGTTACAACTAAAGCTTTGTAAATGTTTATCAGGTTGATTCTCAATTCCACTTCGGTTAACGTATGTATAAACGATCGAACTGGCCAATTTACTTTTACAAATTTATATTAAAACTGGCAAGGAAATCTGTGGTTACTGGATCAAGGCTTTCTTTTTCTACGAATTGAATCCACTTGGCACTGAGCTGTCGGTTTCAATGGCTTAAGTCTAGATCCAAAGATTTATAGATATTATAGAAGACGCATGTGAAAGAAAAAACGATTTTTCTTGGCAGCTGACATTGGATCCCAAAAAAAATTATATGAAAAAGTTTGTATGAGATGCGGTATCTATATATGTAGTGTCTTTGCTAGTACTCAGACAAACAGAAACGACGCCGACGGTTGTCAACTCCATATAAAAACGAGAAGGCCAAGCTAACTTCGTCTGTGCCGAAGTTTTTATACCCTTGCAAATGCTGTTTTTGAAATGTCAAAGTTTAAGAACAATTACATACAAATCAATAATTTGTCTAACTAAAACCCATTTTTCGACAGATAAACATCTGATTTCATGACATCAGCGAGTTTAAGGACGCTAACATTAAAAACGACAAAAATGTCGTACTAAGAACCATTTTCGACCAATCTGTTCTATGGCAACCATAAGATATAGTCACCCGATGTCGGTCAACTTTTCCAAATTAGTTGGAAAGCGTTTAATATTAAGAATCACCGACCTTAAGAACGATTTACTTGAAAACAAAAAGTTTTTTTCACTAAGACCCATTTTCCGACCGATCGGTCCTATGGCAGCTAAAAGAAATAGTAATCCAATTTTGACCAAAGTTTGCAAATCTGTTTGAAAGGATATAATATTAATAATGGACGAATTTGAGGACGCTAACATTGAAAACAAAAAAGTTTTTCTCACTAAGACCCATTTTCCGACCAATGGTTCCTATGACAGCTATAAGATATAATCATCCGATCTTGACCAAAATTTGAAAATCAGTTTAAAAGCATATAATATTTATAATGACCGAGTTTAAGGACGCTAACATTGAAAACAAAATAGTTTTTCTCACTAAGACCCAATTTTTTGACCGATGGTTCCTATCGCAGCTATAAGATATGGTCATCAGATCCGGTCGGTTCCGATATATTAGCAGCGTGCAGTAAAAAGAAGACTCAGTGCAAAATTTCAACTCGATAGCTTTTTACACTGAGAGACTAGTTTGCGTAGAAACAGACAGACGGACAGACACACAGACAGACGGATAAACTGACAGACAGACAGACAGATGGACGGACAAAGCTCAATCGACTCAGCTCGTCGCCCTGGTCAAGAACATATCGCTCACTTACTTCAGCACTGGCGTAACTCAAAAAACACGATTTTTGAGTTAATGATGGAGAAATGTTCGCTTTATCAAATTCTATTTTGTGGAAAATTTTCATATTGCCATCTCTTATACTCTCCTCGTGAGATGAGCATATGCCGTAATTTCGTTTCACATGTTGCAGTGTTTTTTACTCACAAGAGCGACACATCTCAATTGTGCTGCAGACGTTATTATGTAAAGATTGTTTGTCATTCTTGCTGAAAAGGTTACGGAATTTTACATATATACACATTTCATGTATAATGCAATATCTCGTGTTGTGACAGTGTTGTTAAAATATTTCTATTGAATTAATACAACAAGTGTCGTTCTTGGTGAAAAAAATATTAAAATCAACTGAAGTATTTCGGTTATACCGTTGTTGGTAATAAAATATATTACTGCTTAGACGTAAGCCGCTTTCATTATAAGACAATGTGTCGTTATTGAAGTTAGTTTTGTCAGTGCCTACGCTGAATTAACCTTAATAACTAAAAATGTGTCACTATAGTTGATGAAAATTTTTACTGCTCAGCATTAAGAAGAACGGAACCAATAGTAAAACTTAAATGTTATGCAGATTGGTTAAAAATGGGAAACGAAAAGAGTGGCAACTCCTGATTGCCAATATCAAAATCTTCCAAGTCATCGAAGTCATCATCATTTTCAGAAAACTGTGACGATTCCGTATAAGATGTCACAAGTAGCCTATAATTCGATCAACAAAGAAAACAGTAGATCCTTTTACTGTAAAAGAACTCTCTTTTGAGGATTTTTTAATGGTCAAACGACATCGGACCGATAATATGACGGAGTTAAAACTTTCACAAGTAAAAATACTAAAAGTTCAACGCGAATCACCAAATTCAATATTTGTTAAGTCCGCATACACTGATGATCAATTTTTGGAGATTACTGTTATTCAAAAAAGAAACAAGCAGCAACAATTACTTTAACCAAAGATTTTCCAACCAAACCAGGTTTCAAGGTTCAATGACTTAATTAAAAAAAATCTTATTCTCCGCTTCTACAAACAATTTTATGAAAGTTTGTAAAAATGTTTTGATTACACTTATGCTGTAAATTTGTTAATTACTTGAAGTATTAATCTCAATTTTTGTTCTGCTTAATATCTTTATATAAAAAGACTGAGAAAATTAAGTTACTTTCTATAAGTAAGTTAATATAAAACCCATCTAATGATTCTAAAATATTATGTTTTTGATGAAATATATTAATTTGTTAATTACTTGAAATATTAAACTCAATTAATGTTTAGCTTAATATCTTTATATAATAAAACTGCGAAAAAAGTGCCATTCTATATATTATGAACGTTACTCTAAAACCCTCCTAATAAAATTTAAAATATTATGTTTTTGATGAAATATATTTTAGTTTAAAAAACTATTGAAAGAAAATGCCATGATTCAAAACTACTGCTTTTTTCTCACCAAGAACGACACTTTCCACTTATGACACCCAAATTAATATATTTTGGCAGCAAGAACGTCACAATTCAAAGTGGAGAAACTTTTCTTTTTACAAAAACCCTTAAGGGACTATTTAGACTAGATTTTCTTTAATAGACATATTACATATAAAATCTTTTACCAGATTGATGTAAAGCTAATACATTTTTTTCCGCGTCTGCAAGGGTGGAATTTATTACAAACTTTAAACGCGATTTTCTCAAAATAGTTTTTTTTGAGTTATGCCAGATATATAGTCGGAAATGAGTATTTCTATTCGTTGCAAACTTCTATAATATCCATTGCAAGTGTATAAAAATGACAAAACAAACATTGAAAGGGCTATCTTCCAATTTCAAAGAACAATGATCTTTTAGAAGCCTTTGTAGAGAACGAATGAACAATAACATTAGAGTACGGGTGGACGTTTCTGAAGAGCTTGTTTAACTAGATGTGTTCTGCTGATCCAAAAAATATGTTTATATTTTGACCGAAAATAAAGTCAAAAATCTGTCAAGCTATCTAAGAATCTATGAATTTTTCTGACATTATTTCTAAGATTGTTTCTTATTTCATATCGAATGCATCTTTATAGTAGTAGTATTAGTTAAAGTAGTGCTTCTTTGTATAAGTTTATAAAACGGATAATACATAGATGATAGCTTAGATCAGGGTTCCCCAAGCAGAGAGCGCTAAAATGTGACTGCGTCTCTCTCTAACACACAGTGATGCATGACTTCGGCAAGCATTCGGTGTGAATTGGCGAGTATGTTCGTGCCCCAGGGGCTATCGCTGGTTAACTCTGGCTTAGATTCTAAATTTATATCTAAACAAGAAGTTTGTTTCGTATATAATATACTAAGAGTAAATAAATCGACATGGTATGAAACCGTCAGTTGATCACTGCCTTCCAAATTCCTCGCTATTCAGTCTAATACACCTGGCTTCCCGGGTCTTCCCCAGATGCCAGATCGTTCAACTGCTTAGCGCGAGATTCGGTTGGCCGTGTTGCTCTGTCCCCTTCCAAAATTTGTTTTCGATATTTAGTTGCCTGACTTATAAAGTTATATAATATCAACCTATTTGATCCATTTAGTTGCTGGTGAACATCGTGGAGATCTAGTCTTGCCTTACCAAAATGTAAAATTCTGGCAGTTTCCAATAAAATGGATAGTGTTTTCCTGCTCGTTCCAATTGCAAAGAGAACATGCTGTGTTACTGCTTGCTATGTTTGGGACAAAGTTGAGTAAGAGGAATTCACCTCTGGCCATAAAAATTCTAGGAATTTGCTCCACTGAAAACGCGTCGTTGAAATAATTTCTTTCTCCTAGGTCGTAGTTCAATTCTTTGTATATTAGCCTCTGAGAGCTTCTCTCTGATTCGATCATAAGGGATAATCTATATGAAGCATCCATTTTTTAAGTATTTCTGTAGCCCATGATTCATACACTGAACTTTCTTCAAGGTTAAGTCTTTCGCAACGATTGGCTGATAGAAGTTCCCATTCCCGAAAGAACTGATGACGTCTGTTTTGCAGAAACTGAGCCAATATTTTGGGCAGTCTATTTTCGGGCATGCGCAAAACCTTCTGCATGTAGGAGTAGTGCATGTCTGCGGTTAATATGTGGAGAAGTGATAAAAATAATATCATTTACTTAAATTGATATTGAATAGTTTCAGAATGATATTAAAAATGTAATATTGATATGTTAAAAAATATCGATTTGAAATTTTTAACATATCAATTTGATATAGTTTTCATAGCGGCGTAAAATTGATATGAAAAAATGTCAATTTTTTTTCTCGGCGTAGAACCTTAGGTTCGGTAGCTACTAGAACCGGTTCGCGATCCGAACTTTAGACTTTAAAAGAAATTCGAAACGGTTTGTAGCGTTGATTAGCAGTCCCTTGTACACAAGTAATATTATATATAATGGGACATAACAAAGTTCATCATTTCGGGCCAAATCTTACTTACAATTTCTTGTTTCCCCTGCCTCAAACTAAAATATTACCCTAAGCTAATTTCGAAAAACTAAAATCAGTTCCGACCAACGAATACGCCCCTTCTAACAGCTTTTAGTACGTGGTATTCACAAAAATTATGAAAAATATTTTTAAGCGGGGCCAACATTCGAGCGCTTTAGCACCCCGGGAAAAAAAAAAAACAAATTGAATCATATTTTTAACACAGAAAATGGGAAATTATAATTGCCAGCTGAGCATTTGGCTTCATCGCACAGAAGACTCTCACATCACATTGGTTCATTCATGGACTGTTATGAATTAAAATACATACAAAGATGTAAGAGTGTGTACAGATGGTAGACATAGACGAGGCTGCTGACATGTTTTGTCCACAGGCACGCATTCTCTTGCGGCAGCCGCAATGACTGAACTGAATTGGTTGCTCTGCCCCGGCTGCTTGGCAAGTTTCCCAACGGCACGCGCTCTGCCTGCCACCAGTTTCCTGATCCCCGTTGCCTGCTGTTGTTGTCGTGCCGACGACAAGTCAGCCTGGCTATGTCACTCATATGAGCCACAAATATCCAACCCCGAAAATCCACCTCTCTCCACACCACCAGCGCTGCCACGCACGAACGCTTACTTTGTCGCATGCACAACTTTTGGCTATTAAGTCATTTTTTGGCTTTTTAGATTTGCGACAAATTCAGCCAGCAGCAGCAGGAGGATGAGCCGTTTTGGGTGGCAAGTGCGTCCACTAATTGCCCAGACTCTTGTGGCATGTTTTGTTTTTAGTTTCAACAATTTAAGTCTGAGGCGAGGCAAAAAACACTTTATCATCCAATGGGCCAAGTGTTGGCCACTGTACGAGACACTGCAGCAGCAGCAGCAGCTGCCTTCACTTCTGAACACACAACTTCAACTCTTTCATAAGAATTTACTTGAATGAATTGTGCAGAACTTCAAGTGGATGAGAGATGAGACCAGACAGAGAAAAACCTTCCGTAACAAAGACAAGATGATGGAATGAGCTGGTAAGAGCTGATGGTGATGAGGAAATGATGCTCTTTGCAAATATTTTAATTCTAGAAATCAATAATGAAATTAAATTGCAAAAATTATTTTAAATTTGTTTAAGATGTGGATTTTATCTCCAAATGTTTTCCAAATTACACCCGCAGTTTCTTTCAGTTTCTTTCATTTCAAAGAGTATACAAAACTAAGCTCTCTCTCTCTGGCATTGTAAGTGACAAGACAAACAATGGAGCAGCCTGGACATTTTGCCACTTCAGTGCACTAGCCACCACTTCCTCACCAACCCTTTCACTTCAAGTTAAAAGTGAAAAGCAAGATTTGTCACGCACTGATGCGTCTTTAAGCGTTTTAATTACCCACCAAGCGAACGAAACGAAACGAAACTTTAGCATAATATGCAAACCAGGACAATAATTCACTTTGCCAAAACCAAACTTGCACAGCAGAAATGGAGCTCGAGCAGTTTGCCGTTGCGTTTGCAATTTGCATTTTGCATTTTGGACGCTCGAGCAATTAATAGCGCACACGTAAACAAAACAGAGCCGAATCCCCGCCCAGGAGGGACCAGAAGGACACAGCAGCTACTGCTACTGGGACGGCGAAGGACTTGCGACGACAATGACAATACTAAGGCTATCAAAATGCAAAACAGCAGGCAGGTAATGAAAATGCTTAATGGCTTGCAAAGTGTCACAGTGGCTGCACGCCTGTGGATAGGCAATGGAAATGCCGAATGGCAAATGGCGAATTGCAATTGGCAAAACTTAAAGCGCGTTAAATTCAACTGGCCAGAATGGAGCGAACGAGTGAAGTGCGCATAAAAAGTCAATTAAAAGGCAAAGCCAGTTGCTTTTGCAGCTGCGCTTCAGTTTGAGTTTTGTATTTACTCCCTCCCTCTATATGTGGCCATGGCACTGTGTCTGTGTGTCTGTGTGTGCCTGCGTATGTCTATGTCTGTGTGTGCGTATCTCAAGTGCATGAGTGTTGGCCAGCGCTTTTAGCAGAATAAACAGTGAAAGTTGCGCAAAAAGGACATGGCCAAGACAGAGAGAACGAGACAGGCTAAGGAGCAAAAAAAAAAAAAAAGAAAAAAAAGTGTAAAGCATGTTGGACCTTTGAACGTGTTGAACTTTCAAATGGCTTTGCGCGCGGCTGGCAGCTAATGGCATTACAGTACATTCCCATCCCTTCACCGATTTCCCCCCTCTGTGCCTGCATACAAAGAGCGTGCGAAAAAGCAAAGTGTGACTGCAATGTATGTCCAGTCTTTCTACACTGAGGGAAAACAAAACAGCTACCACAAAAAGTAAAGTAAGTCAAAGTGTTGTGAGCAGGAAGTACTTCCTAAAATCGGTACAACCTAGAACAGGACCTAACAAGCTGAGCCACACATGGTACTGACCATCAAAAGGACAAAACTATTAAAGGAGAATATATTCTGTATGTTTATCAAAAAAAACTCTTAGTTTATAGGTCGATTTACAAGTTTTGTTTAATATTGGAAAACCAATAGAATACTTGTTTAACTATCATAGTCATTTTCAGCCGGCTGAAATAAATAATTGTCAGGTCAGAAACATGATGCAACAACTAAAGGAAGTTCATTGTATAGCTTCGATAGAGTGAGTCGGCTTTGTATCTCAAGGCAAGCAGTCACTTTTTGTCGAACTGACATGGTCGCCTTTGATTTTCTGGTACATCGCCTAACAAAAATGTGAACAAGGACTTTGTGGCCCTGATTTTTATGTGTTTTCAGCCATTGGGTTCTATAATCCTTTGCATATCAGAAAATACACATTCGATTGCGCTATCTTTAAGGGGGGATTCTCCATGTGCAAAATTTTTTTTTCGATTTTTGTTCTTGCGTTTTTTTATAGCTTGGATATTTGGAAAAAAACTTTTTTGGTTACAATGTTAGCGTCCTCAAACTCGTCCCGTATTTATATTGATATGATTTCAAACAGATTCGCAAACTTTGGTCAAAATCGGATGACTATATCTTATAGCTGTCATAGGACCGATCGGTCAAAAAATGGGTCTTAGCTGAAAACAAAGTATTTTTTTCATGTAAATCGTTCTTAAGGTCGGTGATTATTAATATTAAACGCTTTCAAACTAATTTGAAAAATTTGGTCGAAATCAGATGACTATATCTTCACGCTGCCATAGGACTTATCGGTCGGAAAATGAGTCTTAGTGATGAAAAACTTTTTTGTTTTCAATTTTATCGTTCTTAAACTTTTCGATTGTTAATTTAATATGTTTTCAAAAAGATTCGCGAAATTCTGGTCGAAATCAGATGTTCATCTGACGGAAACATGGATTTTAGTTACAAAAGTTTTTGATTTTTATCTAAGCGTTCTTAAACTCTGTCATTTCAAATACAGCTTTTGCAAGGGTATAAAAACTTCGGCACAGACGAAGTTAGCTTGGCCTTCTCGTTTTTAAGTGTTTTCAGCCTTTGGCTTCTTTAATCTATCGCATGTCAGAAAATACAAACTCGATTGCGCTATCTTTAAGTTAGTCATTGCACTGTGGTCAGTATGCCCAAAATGTGGCGTATAGTCAGATTTTTCTTGGTTTTTATAACTCAAAATCGCATTGATTTTATAGTTGTACATTCACAAGGTAAGAAAAATCTGTAAGGCCGTCGGTTAAATTTTAAGGCACGGAGTCAAAGTCAACTGATTAAGAGCAGTTCTGACTTATCGACAATCGGTGGCAAATATTGATAGACTTTGCAAGTGTGCTGTGGCTTATCCATTAAACAGAGAATAATGTGGAAATATGAAAAATGTTCGTACTGGAATGCCGAATGTATGTTTTATATTCCGATTAACAGATATAGTGTTTTTTGAGGTGTCTGTCCATTTGTTGATGGTGTATTTTTATATGTGGAGTATGCAAGCAACTAAAATGTGTAATTAAAGACTTTTGCCCGTTGTTGCCCCTTTTCGAAAAATTGTATCGTTTTTAGTGCAACCCCGATCGAGGTTTGGGACCACAACAGGAGCAATGATTCTGCATCTACTAAGTGGATACTCGAAAAAATTGATACAAATGACCTTAGCAGTTCGCAAATTGATGAAATTAAAAAAATATGAATTTTACTTTACATATAAAGCGATATTTGACAAAATGTTAACGTAAGTTTTCCCGTTTTAAAGTTCAACACTAAGGGCCGTCTTTCTGCGATGTTCGATGTTTTTGGTCAAAGCAGAAATCCATCTAGATTTTGCAACTAGATGGTTTTTGCGCAATCTGGTTGTCTCATGTAGGTTGATTATAAATTCGGGCATTTGCGCCACGGTCACACCGGGAGGGCTGGAATGGTATAATGACTAGGTTGGCAGCACCTTTGTACTCGTGCAGAGTATTGTTTATTTTTATTGCGCGCCAATTTTAAAAATATAAAGCATAGAATATTTACAGAGAAGGAGAAGGTTTTTCTTTTGGAACGACTTGTTACTATGACTGGGAGATTAAGCAGGAGGTCGAATCCTATGTTCACACAGGTAAATAATTTGGACAAATTTTCGATGAACAATTGGGCTTTATAGGCTAAATTGTGGAACTTTCCGAGCCATATTTGATTAAATGTATTTGCGTATTTATTGCGTCGGAACCATAGTTTAAGATTTTAATCCTGTAAAATCTTTAGATCGACGGCTATTTTAGTCAAAATTTAGACAAATTAATTGGATGTGTAAACTTAGCTTAAGCAATGAGACTAGGGGATATCTAGAATGTGCATCTATAATTTCAGCAATGTCTGACAGGTGCTTCTGTCAGATATTAAAGGCAGCTATCCAATATTTTCCATTTACGGTTTACTTAATAACAATTGGTCAGACTGTTACTGTTTTTAGCTAGCAGTTGTTGTTTGTTTTCAAATATTTTACCAGTGTGATTTCCATACTGCGCGGATACTATAAAATATACTTAATTTGGGCACTAACGAATGTAGCATGGATTTGAAATCAATGAGGTTGAAGTAAATTGCTACGAAATTCATCTAGATGGTTAGCATTGAACATGAGCAAAGCAAATGCAGCAAATCCACCTCGATTTGCAAAAACACCAACATGAGAAAACGGCCCTAAAAGTGTCTTTCTGAGAAGATGACGTTAGTCCTAGGAGAAAATCATTGATAGTCATCATCGTAGTATCATACGATGCGCCTTGCATCCAACCTCGTGGCTCAGAGTGCGCCCTGCATCTGTCCATACTCCTCATCTCTTCCCAGCATACCCTAATCCTCGCCTGGAGTGCGCCTTGCATCTGATTATACTCCTCACCTCGACCCAGAACACCCTCATCTCCGCCGGGAATACGCCTTATACCCAATCTCGTGGCTCAGAGTACGACAGCATCTGTCTATACCCGTAATCGGATCCTGGAATATCATAATTCTCGCGTAAAGAATGCCCCATTTCTCCGGACCTAGATCATCATCGGTGCCATCGAAAGCCCGCCACCCAACACCTCGAGGATCCCCCAGGGCATAAAGCCCCTGGAAAACGTGAACCAACGAACGCCGAAACCCCTCTGGGGCTAATTTTACTCTTACAGCCAGCCCCGTCGAGGACAGCACGAGCCCCCACGGCTCCCAACCGCTCCGAGGAACAAGTAATATAAGTTAGAGCTAAGTCAAGAAAAAATTAACCCCCTGAATAAAGAAATACATTGAAGATTCGATTGATCCGCCACTCGTGTTCTTTGTGGGAGGACTCAAGGGAAATTCGGGTACAGCAACCACCGACTACAAAAAAAAAAGAAAAGAATTTTATGTGACCCCTGCCCCCGGCGAGCTACACCCCGGCCAAAAGTAGCGTTAAACAGTCCATAGATATTGATACATTCAAGGCCTTTTGTGAAAGATCGTTTTCATTATACTTAAACTATTGTCCCTGGTATCCAATGTCAAAATGGCTGGCAAATAATGAACTCCTCCTTAGTTCCGGTAGAATGTCTAGGAGAGATTGCTTCAAAAGCACAAAACAAGTTATACAAGGACAATAGAGGATAACGTGCCCGAAAGAATAGCAGACTGAACAACGTAGCTATCAATAGGCAATGGATTCATCCGACTCATAAATATCAAGTCTGTGTTTGAATGGGAGGCAAATGCAAACCAAAAAGAAACCTCTTCGAGCAGAAGTAATAAATCTCCAAAAATCACCATCGATTCCGAAAAACCAATCAAGCGTTTCTCAGGCGGAATATAAAGATTCAGATTCCGATAGCGATGAAGAAATCGCTCTTGTTCTAAAAATTGCATTCATTTTTCATTTGAAGTCATTACATATGATATCTTCTATTAAACATGATATCTCAAAAATGACCTTTAAGCCTAAGCTGATGCATTTATTAAATTGCACTTATACATAACAATAATAAATATAATAAGTAATATAATCAATTTAGTCAACTTACTCACCTAGGATTTGGAAGATCATTTTAGCAAGAATCACCTTGTTGAGTCTTTTTCGAGCCCATTTGATGATTAAAAAGAGATTAAATGAATCATGCATATGCTCAAAATGGGATTTGTTTAAAAATGACGAAAAAACTCGCAAATGATTAGAAATATGACTCAAAAATGAGTAGAAACTGATCAGTAAAACGGGCTAAAAACGACTCTTCAAGACGAGTCGCGGCTAGGGTACCATTTTCACCCGACCAAAGTATCATTTATGATCAGAAAACACGCGCAATTATGACTGTTTTAATCAGACAGAGGACTCGAAAAAGATTCGAATGTGATCAAAAATTCCATAAAATGCTGACTGGGTTAGTACATATACCTATAGATAAAATTTCAGAGCACTTCCTTTAGAAAAAATGCATTTTCTCATTTGGGTTAGTATGAGAGGTAGGGGAGGGCGTGGTCCGATAGGTGTAAAAATTTTTTCCAAATTAGGACTTGGTCTAAGCATTATCTGTGCCAAATTTTAAACCGATATCTCAATATTTGGACTTTATGCCACATTTTTGGGCATTCTGACCACTGTGCAGTGGTCATGTCCATGGTTGAAAGTGTGTGAAGCGTGGGGCCGAGGATGCTCCCCTGTGGAACTACTGCACATATAGTTCAAGTACTCGATTCAGCTCCATCAAGGACGACAGAAAACGTTCTGTCAGTAAGGAAGCTGTGCATCAGATCAAAGAGCTGTGGTGGGAGAAGACTCTTAGCTAGCACAGCAAATCTTCATGCCACACATGATCGAACGCTTGCTACACGTCGACGAATACTGCCACGACGTATTTCTTGGCATGGGTACCCTTCAAGGATAAAGTTAGATACCCTGATTAACTGTTCTGGCTTTCCGTGCGACCTTTTAAACTCAACTTGAAAGGTCGAAGAATGCGTTAGCTGAATTCTGCTCAGCTGGCACCTCTCAACGATTTTCGACACCGACGAAAGCAAACTGATTGGCCGGTACGTTTCAACATCTGAAGGACTCATCCGAGTGGATCATAACGAACTGTGAGCTAGTTGATAAATGCGCGGTAAGCGGAAAATACATATTTATTTTATAGGGGACCATTACAAAGATACCTGCGGCAAATTTCATCATTCTACCGTTTAAGCCGTGGCCACCAGGATTAAGTCAAATTTACGAACTTCAGAGGCCTTTTGCCATGAAATGTTCCACAACGAAAATTGTGAGAAAAATGTGAAAAATATTTGTTCGTGTCAAACTTTCAGAATCCAGAATTTTTTAAATTTGGACCAGTCTAACTCTAACTAAACAATCATCCCTGGGGTTTAACCGGATGTATGGCGTAATATCAAAAGCATATTGGAGACCATCGAAATTGACGATTGACAGGCCTACAACCATTGGTACAAACTCTTCAACCCAGGTATAAATCTTATCAGATACTCTGGCATATGTCGCCGCACCCTGGCCAGACTTGGAACCCGACATACTAATCTCACTCACAAGCACATCCTCAAGGGAGAAAGTAAACCTAACTGCGGTGCTTACGGAAGGGAGCTGGCAGAATTTTGATTATAATTATATATAAACTATGGCAAGTACAGGGTATATAACGGGCCGACTTTCTTACCCATTTGTGTGTGGCTTAAAAAGACAAAAATGCCAAATTTCGACTCAAACATTTGCTCAGTGTATTGGATATGTGTGTGCAATTCGAGTGACGCACGCTTTATTGATGCCATTTGGCCATTTGGCATGCATTAGAACATGCCGCACTAGAGCACACACACACTCAGACACACACACACTCACACACACCAAGTTTCAAGGTACAAATATCAAAGTTGAAGTGCAGTTTATTTTCTACATTTGTCACGCAGCGTTGGGTCTATAAATTATTTCTTATGATAATTGGCAAAGGCGTGGGCGTCTAAACAACAACAACAAGAACACCGGCAACAATATAGGTAATACAAAAAGTAAGCACTAGAATGAGTGTCAACTCAGGCATAGAGAGAATCAAAGTGCAACAACAATCAATTGTTGTTGTTGGAGCGGAAATCACAGTACTGCCTGACATTTGGCCCGTAATTACCGTTCTACTACGTGTGCGAGAGTGTGTGTGTGTGTGTGTGTGTGTAAGTGGAGTGTGTTTGCTGAAAACTTTGTGCCCAAAACCCAACAACAATAACAGGAGGACCAAGACTGACAACGGTAGCAAACGACAGCAACCGCATCTAATCGCTGCACTTCACGTAAATGACACGAAAATGTTTTCAAATTAAATACGACGACAAGGTGGAGGGGAGGGAGACCAGAGTTAACACAGTTCGCTGGGTTATGAACGGTAACTGGAACTCTGGGTACGTAGTTAGTTGTTTTTTTTTCTTTTTATTTTTGGGGAGGAGCAGTGCCAGATAGTGCCATACACACACACACACAAAAGAGCCACTTTAGTTAACTGTAAAGCCGTCGAGTTGTTGTTGCTGCTGGTCGAACCTGGCGTATGAGCAATAAATGTGGTGCAAGTTGCAAATGGTTATGGTAAACAAATATTGATTTTCTATAGGTTAAGTGCACAATGGTTGAGCTTGAATGAATTTGAGTATAAATTGCTTTAAAGCAAAAATATCAAAGTTATTTTTGATTATTTTTCTTTAGATTTATTTCACTTTATGGCATTAAAAGTTTTGCATAGGACATCAAAGTTTATTTCTGCTTGTAAAAACAGCAATTAGTTCGATTTTAAGCGATTATGTAAAGACTGTGGAAAATATGCAGATGCATATTTGTAATTTTGGATGCATTGAAATGGTTTTAAAAATTAAGTTACATTTGAGTGAAAAGTCATAAAAATACATAAATACCTATTGTTAGTAAAAATCTAAGGCCTAGACCGATATCGAGTTTCATATTTAACCGTCTTACAGTTCTCTGTAAAGCTCCCGCACTAATGGAGTCTGTGTCCTATACGAACTCTTCTAAGCAGAAATTATAAAATTATGATTTTGTGGAAAAACTGTCAGTTTCACAATTTTTAAGCTTAAACCTCGTGAGTTAATATATATTATACAGTTTTTAATGAATTTGCTCCTTGGGGTTCCTTCTCCCCGCTCAAGTGCACCCCCATGTTTCACCAGAAGTTTGTCTAACCTTAAAAATATTAAGTATCGGATATAAAAAAATTTTAAAAAATTTAGATCCCTCGTGGATTTTGCCAAATATTCGGTGGTACAATCCAATATTATAGTTCATAACTCAGAATGCTATAAGTTCTACTTGGTCAGGTGTAAGTTGAGTTTTCAGGATAACCCAAAGAAGTTCTATAACTTTGACAATGCTAACTGAAAGATCATCTCAATTCCCGCCTTCCCTTTCCTTAGATAATGTAACGGCTGACAACGACTCTGATATTTCCAATCTATTTGCAACATTGGTTCAACGATGCTATTCTGAATCGCCTAATTATTTGGTCTCTACATATCCTTATTCTGTGGCAAATTCCAACTGCATTGTTTGACCTGTGGTAGATGCAGATAGCGTTCTTATCGGCTTACGATTAATCAAATCGTCTTTCAGTCCCGGACCTGACAAAGTGCCCAGCTGTGTGTTGAAACTTTGTGCCGACTCTTTATGTTACTTATTTCTTCCACTGGGGGATATCCCAAGTCTTTGGAAGAAATCCTATATTATTCCTATTCATAAGAAGGGACTAAAGTCAATCATATGCATCAAAACTGTCGGACTAAGCTTCTTGAAAAGAAGACTACAACATTATTGTCGCTCGGTTATATCCAAATCTCAACATGGTTTCATGAAGAATCGCTCAATACTCTTTAGTACCGCTCAGTACTGAATCAGAGCTGAATCAGTCCTGATTTGGAAGGGCTGGTACTGAAATCATGGCTACCTTTACATGCACTTCAGTCATCAATTTAACACAGACAGGGTCTACTACGTCATGACCTTCTCTTTCAGGTATGATTTCAGTACTGAACTCATGGGTTAGTTTCATGGGTAGTACTGAAAAAACAGTACTAAAATCAGTTATGAATTGGATCAGTTACTACTTCTCTGGTCTGAATTTGAACTGACAAATTCAGTACTGAGGCGTTGAACTGCAGGGTATCAACGAATTGACTGAAATTTACTACTCTTTGTAAACAATGGATTTGTTAACAAGCGGCAGACTGAAGTAGTTGATACTGATTTCAGCAAGCCTTTTGACTCCGTCAATTATGAGCTTTAAGTACATATATTGTGCTTTTGCTCGGCTTCCCTCCGCTCCTCCTCAACTGGATCAAGTCATAAGCCATCAATATCAACGAGTTCGTTTCAAATCAATACTATCCAGCTCCATTAATGTACTATCTGGTGTTCCCCAAGGTAGTCATTAAGGCCCCCACTATTTATTCTTTTCATAAATGGTATCCCACAGGTTTTATCCCATTCGCATGCATTGATGTATGCCGATGACCTAAAACTTTGTATGTTCCTCTCCTTCTCCAATCCGATTTAAACTCTCTTCACACCTGGTTTTCGGTCAATAGGCTGCCTCTTAATCTTAGCAAGTGTATATGTCTGACCTTTAGTCGTCATCAACCTTATGAGTTTGATTAAATAGTCCCATCCCTTTGAAACGAATCTATAAAGTGAATGATTTGGGTAAGCAAGTTATTAACAAGTTATGTTTTAGAAGTCATATGCAGTGTTGCCAGAATATGAGGATCGAAAGTTGCTAAATGTGCAAAAAATAATTGCTAAAATTAGCTAAAAATTAAAAAAAATGGCTAAAAAAGTTGCTAAAAGTCAAAACTTAACAAAAATATTCATTTTAGAACTAAAATCTAACAAAAACAAGAAAGAAAGTCGGTCAAGCCCGACTATAACATACTCTGTACCCTTAACGTCTCAGCTCGCATTTGCTCACGAGTTATACGCGCTCATCTCTAAGTTTCACTCTCTCTCTCTCTCTCTCTCTCTCTCTCACTAAGATTGACGTTCAATAGAATGCTGCGGTGGTGGGTGGGGTGGTGCTGGGTGTTTATTGGCCGTTTTTTGCTCATAACTTGAGTATCGTTCATCCGATCTTTATCATTCCTTCAGCAAATCGATAAATAATTTTATTTACAAGGTATTTTCCAAATTGCGGGGGCGGGAGGGGGCGTGGCAAAAATTGAAAATAAACTTGATCTGCCTGCAAGTATAAGAAATATATGCCCCATACATGTCAAACCTCTAACTCTTACCATCTCTGAGATCTCTTCGTTCATACGGACGGACGGACGGACGGACGGACGGACGGACGGACGGACGGACAGACGGACATGGCTATATCGACTCGGCTGTTGATGCTGATCAAGAATATATATACTTTATAGGGTCGGAAATGATTCCTTCTCCCTGTTACATACTTTTGCACAAACTTAATATACTCTATGTACCTTCGGTACAGAGTATAATTACACAAATATACTATTCAAGGAGTTAAGACTACAATAATGTTTAAAATCTGGTCTGCAAATAGCTTGGAGACAGAATCTCTATTGGTTACTTTCAGTATTGAGCTAAACGGGAAGGTTGTGATTTCGCCGTAAGCAGCAAAAGCATCTTCAGTGAATTTTTGGCTAGTTAAAATTCAACCTAAAAATTTTGCCTACAAATCAAAGAGGGGACAACATTTGCTATATCTGCTTAGTCCATTTGTTCAAAATAATATTAAATAATAAAGCGAATAAAAGTTCTTAAAACCATCCTAATGCACAGCCAAACGAGAAGGCCAAGCTAACTTCGTCAGTGCCGAAGTTTTTATACCCTTGCAAATGCTGTTTTTGAAATGTCAGAGTTTAAGAACGCTTACATAAAAATCTAAAAAATTTTAACTAAAACCCATTTTCCGACAGATAAACATCTTATTTCGACCAAATTTCGCGAATATTTTTGAAAACATATCAAATTAACAATCGCGGTGTTTAAGAAAGATAAAATTTAAAACAGAAAAGATTTTTCTCACTAAGACTCATTTTCCGACCGATCGGTCCTATGGGCAACCATAAGATATAGTCACCTGATGTCGATCAACTTTTTTAAATTAGTTTGAGAGCGTTTAATATTAATAATCACCGACTTTAAGAACGATTTACTTGAAAACAAAAAAGTTTTTTTCACTAAGACCCATTTTCCGACCGATCGGTCCTATGGCAGCTATAAGATATGGTCATCCGATCTTGACCAAAATTTGCTAATCTGTTTGAAAGCATATAATATTAATAATGACCGAGTTTAAGGACGCTAACATTAAAAACAAAAAAGTATTTCTCACTAAAACCCATTTTTCGACCGATGGTTCCAATGGCAGCTATAAGATATAGTCATCCGATCTTGACCAAAATTTAAAATTCTGTTTGTAAGCATATAATATTAATAATGATAGAGTTTAGGGCCGCTAACATTGAAAACAAAAAAGGTTTTCTCACTAAGACCCGTATTTTGACCGATTGTTCCTATGGCAGCTATAAAATATAGTCATCCGATCTGGTTGGTTTCGACATATTAGCAGCGTGCAGTAAAAAGAAGACTCTGTGCAAAATTTCAGCTCGATAGCTTTAAAACTGAGAGACTAGTTTGCGTAGAAACAGACGGACAGACAGACAGACAGACGGACAGACAGACAGACAGACAGACAGACAGACAGACGGACAGACAGACAGACAGACGGACGGACAAAGCTCAATGAACTCAGCTCGTCCCCCTGATCAAGAATATATTTAGTTTATGGGGTCGGAAATGAATATTTCTATGCGTTGCAAACTTCTGGGCAAAATTATAATACCCTTTGCAAGGGTATAAAAAGGACATTTATTGATGAACCATTGGATAAATACAGTTCCATTAGGACTGGATATTATTAATATTCGATTTTGGGTAGTGAAATATAAATTTAATTTAAGAAATAGTTCTTAGCCGGCTCAAGGTAGTGTATATTTTATGTGCTAAACCCAACAACTATCCATTTAATGTTAAATTGATCTTAGAATTTTCATCTAATGCAGCTGAAAATCGTCAAAAGGATAAGAAAAAAAAGTATTATTATATAAATTTTGTAAGGATATCTCATTCAGGTTCAACATTTTGAATGGTCCACAGTAGTGTCAGAACCCATTAGGTGGGCTCAGTACTGAAATCAGCCCTGATTTGAAAGTAATAGTAGTAAAAACATGGCTTTCCTGAAGCGATTTTTCGTAATGAATTTGAGACTGGCAGGGCGTTCTTTGTTAGGCGTAAAAACTGAGAGAAAACACTCATGAACTGGAGCTATTTCTAATGATTATGCCCTAATTCATTACTGATTTATTTACATCTAAGGCGTTGTACTAAGGGGCTGTTTAATAGCATAGATGCTCGGCTTTCAAAAGGATTTATTAGTCATTATTTTGCACTTCGACTCGAATAGCTACTCGTAGCGAATAGCTAAAAATAGCTAAACATAATTTTAAAATTTGCGAGATTTGTAGCTAATAGCACATTAAAGTTGCTAAATTTAGCAACTAAATAGCTAAAATGGCAACACTGGTCATATGTGTATGAGCTCTATGGGGACACCAGCCTAAAACCACAGCAGCAGAGCTGGATAGGATATGTTACCCGTATGGATGAACAAACTTCAGCGAGAATGGTGAACAATTGAAAGAAGAAAGAAGAGGACAGAAACTGAGATGGGAAGACCTGGTGCTGGAAGACGTTGCCAAGCTTGGTGTGAACAACTGGCGAAATCGAGGCGACTGGCGGTCATTGGTAGCGGCGACCAAGAAGAAGAAGAAGAAGAAGAAACAAGGCAGTGGGAGTTCTAAACGATAATTAATATCGCGATCAACTGGAATCGGTTCAAAAGCAGTTCTTAATTTTCGCTCTCCGAGACTTAAACTGGAATCCTACCACACATCTTCCTCCATTCAAAAGCAAATAACGCCTAATCAATCTGCCATCTCTTAAGAACTGCATAACTTGCCATAGTGTCTTTTTTATTCATAATCTACTGTCAGGAGAAATCGACTCTATCGCTTTGTTTTCTAATATAATGAGAATCGCCTCCCACACAACATTACCAGCATGTTAATGGAAAAGAATATCTTTTGGGTAAGAAGTCTAGATGAATTGTGCAAATCCGCTTAAAATAGACTGAAGAGACTTCCTTAGATCAGCACTGGAGTGAAAATTTTTTTCGGATAACCATTCAACCCTTGCAGTACAACCATCAGCGACTGGTCACTAGCGCCACTCGAATTTACAAACACTTGGACAACTCAGTGACCAATGAGTTCCAGTCTGTGCCCATCACCACAGCTTCCTGGGTACTTATGGTCCCATTCGATCTGACAACATAAGCCGTCAGAAACATGTAGCCTGCCCTCTATACAGCACTGCAGAACTGGATGACTTTGAGCATTTCTTAGATAGATGCCCAATTTTAAAGGAGCTATGTTTTATTAAGCCCTTGTTAACAAAAGCCTATATAATAAGTAGTCTGAATGATAGGGAGGATAAGAACTGTCCTTTGATTGGCGAGGTAACGATACATATGTTCCAATTAATGTTACTTGACAATTTTCACTTTTTGTTTAAGATTGTATTTGCTTCAATTCACGTGTGGGTGATAAGGTGTTTACTTAGCGAGTGAAAGTACAAAAACTTATGGCTTAGCTTAGACCGCTGCTTAGACATTCTATGGAGAGTTGTGGAGAGTGAGAGATACAGATGGGAAGTTTCAGGATCTTATGTTAAGTACAGCGAGCATTTACAGTGGTACAACGTTTATGGAATTGACTTAAACAATCTAGTATCTGGGAAAGACCCGAGCAGCCAGGTGTAGTAGTCGGTAGACGTCGGAGACGGAATTTGTTTTATGTCCATGTTGGTTAATTTCGTTTCTCTTGTTTAGTGTAACTTTTATTATAACACTAGTTTGTTTACAGCCAAAAATACCCATTTGCTGAACACAGAAATTGAATTTGGAAACTTTTTTAGATATGTATTTTGTCGGTAGGTACACCTACATGTTAAGCCATTTCTAAATTCAGAAACTTTAGATGGAGCCAAGCAAGGTATAAATCGAAAAGTTATTGAATTTCCCATAAATAATTGCGTTTCTACGATTCATACCTTGGTTGCTTGAAAAAAGTCATATTTAAACAAGTAAGTAAGTTGGTCAAGCCCGACTGCAGCAGCTGCTGAAAGCAGCGCTAATGCTGCGCTGCGGCAGCGAACCCAATTTTGCTTATAACTTGAGGATCGGACATACAATCTTTATAATTTCTTTGGCAAATCGATAAATAATGCTATCTTTAGAAGGTACGAACCATCCATCTTTAAAACTGTGGGAGATATGACGTTTTTTTCAAATTTAGGGGACGGCAGGGAGCGTGGCAAAACTTGAAAATAAACTTGATCTGCCTGCAAGTATAAAAAGTATTTGTCTCATACATGTCAAACCTCTATCTCTTATCATCTCTGAGAACTGTTTGTTCTTACGGACGGACAGACAGACGGACATGACTATATTGACTCGGCTGTTAATGCTGATCAAGAATATATATACTTTATAAGGGCGGAAATGTTTCCTTCTCCCTTTTACATACGTTCGCACAACTTCAAGATCCCCTTTTACCCATTATCGATGGGTAAAGGTTATACAAATTGGAGACTATTTTGCTTAGACGCAGACAGACAATGGATTAAGGGTGCATTCACACTCAGTGGCAGTTTGCCAGTTTTTTAATGCCATTCGCCTGGCAATCTGTACAGAAGACATGGACAACACATATGGCAACTGACAACTGGCACTGCTCTGGCAGGCGTTCACACGTGTATGGAAGCAACCGACAATTGATATCGAAAACGGGAACAGTCCTGATTGTCTAATTTATTCTATTGATTGCTAATTC
Source organism: Lordiphosa magnipectinata (assembly GCA_037044535.1). NCBI lineage: Eukaryota > Metazoa > Arthropoda > Insecta > Diptera > Drosophilidae > Lordiphosa > Lordiphosa magnipectinata. The sequence continues at coordinate 233,514 of JBAMBO010000481.1, forward strand.
TTTGCATGTTTTACATACTAATTGATTTTAGATTTGATTATAAGCCTAGACATCAAGTTTTCTAATTTTTTGAAGCAAAAACAAAATTTTGCATAAAACACAGAGTCGATTTATGTGCCACACCATACCAGATGGGATTTCACTCTATTAATTTTCAGAGTGAAACTTGTTATTTTAGAATTTATTTTGGGTCTGAACGCTCTTCTCTCTCCACTCAAAAAGAAATAAAAATGTTGCATATGCAAGCAGTCAGTGCCAGTTACTGTATCTCGTAGATACACGCATGCAATTCATATGAAAGTGTGTGCTTAATTTAACTGCTGCCCAAGTTGTCCTTCCTGGCATATGCCCCGCTCGGTTGCTCCTTCTTTTACTTGTTCTTCGTAGGTCTTTGTCGTTGCGTAGATGATTTAAAATGTGCATAATAAGCGGCACTTGGAAAAAAAAAGAACAAAAAATAAAACACATATATAGACTAGGGGACCGGTTGATGCCGTCACAGAGACTGGGAGGCGGAGTCAGGAATATATTTGAATCACAAAACTAACAAATAAATAACACAAGCAACGAGAATATGTAAGACAAACAACAACAAAAACAAAAAAAAAAACGAGCAGACAAATGGCAAACGGGATCGTTGCTGTGACTGTGCCCAAAGGGTGAGAGGGTTGGGGGTGCTGGCGCGAGTAAGAAAAACATATTCAAATTTAAAATTTCTGCTTGATTTTCTTCTCGTTCTCATGCAGTTTTCGTTGCCTGCTAAACCTCATTCACCTTGCAGTTGTTTGTCGTTTGCATTTTGCCAAAACAGCGCGAGACGTGGAACTTTTCACACATGAAGCCAGGGCCAGGGAATCGGCATCTGTGTGTGCGTGTGTGTGTGTGTGTGAGAGAACATACATATGTATGTGTTTACAGTTAGCGGGCGCCAAACCAAGGTGTCGCCGTGCACCCAAAATCGTTTCAGCGTGAATACATTTGCCCCGACGCCATGTGTCCCTCGTACCCAACCCTGTGCCCTAGGTGTAGAGGGAACAGTGGAGCAATTTAGACATAGAAAATTATACATTTTTCTAAATTCTAACACCCAAAACAATTTGCATCAATAACAATTTGAAATGCATTGTCTCAAATTGAAACTGAAACGAGTATCAAATTGATATTTTTGGTATTTATTTGATACTAAGAATATTTATTTGATACGAAAAAGTATTAGTTTGATACTAGAAATTTTTTAATGTCTATTAATGATAGTTCGAAAATTCAAGCGAAGCATGCCGAATGTCGCAGCTGGCAATGCTTGAATGACAGTGTGGCCGATTTAGCTATTTTCCCCCCAGATCTGAAGTTTTGTGAATGCGATTGCGGGAGAATTTGTTAAATGGCGGCTGGCTGGAATTCTAGCTATTTAGAAAAACTTACAAAACTATTGGAATCATCCTTGAATATTATAGTATGGCATCACTTTCAATCGATAGTTGCTGTCATAAGAGCAATCGATGTTGCTTCATCACCGACTTGTTTCATTGAAGTCTTTCAGAAAAGTGCTGAAAAATTTTCTCGGTCTTAACGGCACCTTCTACACTTAACGAACAACATATGGAATGGCGCACTAGCACCTTGAGCTGTTGCACACTTTTGCAGATTCACATCTAGGGAGCTACTTATACTCGCTCTCTTTCTCTTTCTGCCGAAACCCGGTTTTTGGAGTTTGTATAAAGTAAACATTATCCGCGATTGAGTACACCTTTACTTATTTCAAGTATATTTGGAACATTTGTGGTGAAAAATTTGGACATCTGGTTCTAATTTGATTTATTTTCTGAACAGATTTTTTCCCTTTGTGTATGCACTGCCCTAAAAAGGCAGCAGCAGCTTAGCAGCATTTGTAACAGTATGAAGACCTACTTCATTTGCCCACAACAACACACCCACAGTACTTGGCCGGGGCCATACCTTGAAAACGTTCGTAGCTGGCGAAATGTATTCGCATTTTCGCAAACGCGCTGCATTAATTACCGCAGCAGCCTCCACGCGCGCGTGTGTGTGTGTGTGTGTGGCAACGTTAGTGGCACGTTTCCCTGGTATGGTCTGGCCTGGTCTTTTCCACTCTGCCTGCCTCCCGCTGGCAGGTGCTTTAGGCATCTTGTAGAGGAACAGAGCTGAAGCTGTAGCCGCAGCACGGTCAGCGCTTCACTTCGCTTCGTTTCGTTCGTTGGCGCTGATATGTTAAGCTGCATTTTGGCTTACAAAAATATGGAGAGCAGGGCATTTTTGGGCACCTGGAAATCCTTTTACCTTGTTTGGACATTTTGTGATGTATTACGTAAGTGCGGCATTTGCGGTGTATATAAAAGAGAGTTGCAAAATAGCCCACACACACACAAACCCACAGACATTAAGAGGTAGAGTTGGAATCGGAATACTTAAATGATGAAGCGTGTGTGTGTGTGGCCCTAAAGTTGGCAATGAAAAAGTTTTGTATATATTTATAAGGGACAAGGAGTGGACTCAGAACAGATAAATTATGTGAGCTTTGCTTCGGATTTCGTTATGAGTCGAGAAGTGTAAAGGAGTTGCACTCATATTCATAACTGGGGATATTTTATAAGCTAAAATGATATGCAATTTGCGTTTGGTACGCTTAAGCTTAACGGATGGTGCAGCTATAGGATCGTGTGCTAACGATTGACATTATTGTAGATTTGTTAACGAATGAAGAAAAAGCACAGAGCGAATCGGAGCAAAAAAACCAAAAATAATTTATTGCTAAGACCAGGGCCGGCCAAATGGAGAGCACAGCAAAAAGTGCCTGTGTTGATGAGCACGAAAGACTACAGACGACTTGCTTGCTTTTCTGTACTCACCGATTCACACACTTATAATTTGAGCTCGCAACTGTATGAAATGCAAGAAGTGGCTATGGGTTAGACGGCCCTGGCTTAGGCTTGAGTAGCTTGCAGAGTAAATGCTGAGAGCGTGAGAGAGTTAGCAATAAGAGCATGAACCATGAACGATCCCAATTACAAAAAAGAAGTTACTCATTGTTCTCTATTGAACATATCTACATATACACAGAAAAAAAAGGCAAGCTAAAATAAATCTCAATAAAATTCAGTTGATCTCGACCTTCGCATTGAAATTTCAACTATGAGTCGTACTTGATTCTACTTAAAACAAGTGCAAAAGTAGTGAAACAACCCTGAAATTTCTGTATCAATCCGAGAAAGCTCATTTCAAGTATGGATACGTACTTGCAAATCAAGTGATATAGTGATAGTGAAATAGGTAGGAAATTCCCACGTAAAAGTAAAAAAGCGAAAAGAGACAAAATTTCTCTCAATAATACAGTCATAATACAGTTAAAAGGTTAAACACACATACACAACATTTTCTGACAACTTAGGGATTTTTAGTAGTGTGGGTTTTTTTGCACTAATCTTGCCTTGGAGTTCCTTAACAGTTATTGCTCATCTAACTTGAGAAGGTAGCTGCTTAATTGCAGTCAATGGACCAAGTCGTTGATAGAACCGGGATGTTCTTGAAAGTCAGCCTCTATTGTGGTGTTATTTGTGTCCTGTGTTAACAATTTTGTGTACACAACTGATGACCTCGAGCCGGCTAAAACTTGCAAGTTTGCAAAAAAGTTGGTTGATGTTCTTGTGGGCTACTTTTTTTGTAGTCAACATGAGTTTAAATAACGAGCTCAACCCAATCAAGGGCATTGTTGCAGTTATCCCTTTTCGGACTGTATACAGTTGAAAAGAGAGCTCAATTGAATCTCGGGTACACTGAGAAAAAATCAATCTAAAACCAAGATTATAATCTTGAAACGAGACGAAACGGTGTCAGAATTCGACAGAGACGAAATAATCTTAACCCAAGATTATATTCTCAATTTAAATCTTAATTCAACAATATTGAATTAAGATCGCTTATACTCGACTTTAAGATGAAAAAATCTCATTTTTTGGTATGAAAAAAAAAGACAAAAATAAATTAAGCATTTTTTATTTTTAGGTGATGGGTGGGGAATATTTTTGTGTGATTGGTGAATGGGGGGGGGGAGTGTTTGCTTTAGTTATTAACATTTTCTTCTTTCTAAAAAACTTATATAAATTGTAAATTATTAATCCGCGGATACTGGGACTTGAACTTAGTACCTTCTGCGCACTGAAACACTGACTGTTAGGCTTAACCAGTTGCAGTATAAAAGCACAGATTTTTACAGCCTGAGTTCTTATACTGCAACTGGCTGCGCTTAACAATTGAACCCCTACGGCCAAATCGGCTAATCGACCGTGCCAATGTGTTATTGAACGAAGAGTTCGTGGTTCGAGTCCCAGGAGGGGGTGGGTTGCATTGCAAACGAAATATATTTCAAAAAAAATTTTAACTGAAGCTTTACAGAAAACTGTAGGATGGTTGATAAGTTGCAAAATTATGAATCTTGTGTTTAGGATTTCTAAGCTCATTTAAAGGTTTTTCAACCTTGTTTTTATAAGAATGCAAAGTTCTTGAAATCGAGATTATCAAACTAGATTTTAGATTAGTTTTTTTTTCAGTGTACGAATATTGAGTTTATATCCTTCTTGATTCAATTCGACGAATAACAAGATAAAATCACTCCCTTGTGTTGTCGAATGTTTTTCTGTGTGTTTTATTTTAAAAATATTTATAAAGATTTCTTAGTGGGCTTGAAATATCATAGAATTATACGATTACTGTGAAAACGTCAGCTAATTTTCTTCCAAATTGAAACATATTGTCCAATTTATATGCTGTTTAGAGAATGACTTTTGAAGTCTTACAGGACTGTTTGATAATTTGAATCCGTCTAGTAAACAGTAAGTATAAACACAAGGATTGATACATATATCCTTGATTGTTTAATAAAAAAGCAAACATGTAAAATATTGGAATTCACTTTAGTGATAACCGAAACTTGATGGTTACTTTGATGGTACGATTTAAAAAACATGAATAGTTTTTATCATTAAAAAAAATTTCGATACGAAAACTGCTCTTTCAAAAACAGCTTAGTTTTGAGAGCAGTTAAAAGAGTCAGTCGGGTGTGGTTCAGCGGTTAGTGCGTTGGCCAGATGTGCAGGGGGCGTGGGTGCAATCCCGCCTCGGACCATCTAATAAATCCGGTTACCTTCAGCATCTATTGGCGCCAGCTGTTAAGTAACTAGCCATGAAAAAGCTTCTCAAACTTTGCCATTCCGATTCGGTCCCTTTCTCTTGTGCGAAAAAATATAAGCACACACGCCAAGAGATTGAGAGAAGCTTGGCCAGGCCCTTTGGGCCTGTTAAGACAATTTTACATTTACAGTTAAAAGATACAGAAAATCTTAGTGAATAGAAATGTTATAAACTGCTCTTAACTTTAAAACTTAAGACTAACAAAAACCACCAATAATATTCACTTCTTCAATCAGAAATTTAAAAACTTACCCATTTTTTTTTAAACATTTTCCGTTTAACAAGACATTTATTAGGATAAAAAAGCTTACCTGTAAGAAAAATGTACAGAATTGATCAAAAAACTGAATAGCTTAGAAAGGGATTATTAAATCTATCTCGTCTTTTTTTAATTATAAAGTTTTATCAAAATCTGATGAGGGTATTTGGAAAAGGTAACAGGGGTAAGGGTGATTTTTTGGTCACACTGTTTTTGGCAGCTCAGCTGTTTTGGTGTCACATGTTACTGTCAAACATGTTCAGTTTGGTTTACAATGCAAACATGAATCGACTTACAAACGAACAACGCTTGCAGATTATTGAATTTTATTATCCAATTTTCAAAATTCATGCTCGGTTAAGAAAGTGCAACGTGCACTTCTTCCTTCTGAGGCGGCTATTCGGAATCCTGTGACTAAATTTCGCACCAAATTTACATTATTGGACATTGAACCACAAACATGCATACGTAGAGTGCGGACAGAGGAAAATATCGCAGCTGTATCCCCCAGTGTTGTTAATGACTGTATAAAATAATACATTTAATCAGCACGGTTGTAGATTTTGATTTGAACTGCCTCGCTCAGTGTGATCGAGCTGCTTTTATTTCTAAATTTCTCATCCCTTAATTTCTATTCTTAACTAAGGCAGTATTTGTAAGATAGCTGCATGTGTATAAATATAAAAATGCATTCGTGCGAGGAATACACATTGCCTCACACGATGCATATTAAGTGATGGGAACCGGATGACCTGTTCAAGTGGTTCCCATGGTTGATCCTTTTCAATTGGTGTGTCTGCTGGGCTGATTCCGCTATTAATATTTAATGCTATTACAAAAGGTGGCTTGTTTATGACATAGGCGACTAAGGCTAAATATTTAATGTTACAAAGAATGATTGGTTTTTGATATGTAACGCAACGTTAGGATCGTGGTCGAGTCTCATGTTCAAGTTTGAACAATGACCGTTAATTAGCGATCCTCTGTTACTCCACTACTTGGAACATTTTGCAGAAGCATTTGGGTATAAAACCTTTTAAAATACAGCTGGTGCAAGAATTGAAGCCATACGACCTACCACAACGGCTTAATTATGGTGAATGGGCGCTGGCAAAGTTGGATGAAGATCCACTTTTTTATCGGAAAATTGTGTTTAGCGACGAAGCTCATTTCTGGTTGAATGGATACGTGAACTAACAAAATTGCCGCATTTGGTGTGAAGAGCAGCCAGAAGCAAGGCAAGAACTGCCAATGCATCCCGAAAATTGCACTGTTTGGTGTGGATTATGGGCTGATGGCAGGAAGATGAGATGACGATAAGATGACGAAGGCTGGAACGTTACTGTGAATGGAGAGCGCTACCGTGCGATGATTACAAACTTTTTTTTGCCCAAAATGGAAGAGCTGGACTTGGCTGACATGTGGTTTTAACAAGACGGTGCCACATGCCATACAGCAAGCGGAACAATCGCGACCGGTCCCAAACGTGAAATAACTGGAAATCAAATCGAATCGTATTTCGGTTCCGGTTCCGGTTCTGGTACGTACCGAAACTTATGTTTCGGTTAAAGGTTCTGTTTGGGTTCTAACATAATTTCGGTATTCGGTTCTGTACGTAAAATATAAAGGAAGATTGGTCATTGGTTTGGCGTCCATCAAATTGCTAAGCAAAGACATAATAATAGCACCCCGTAAAATAAAAGTTCTACGCTTACTTGCCCTTCTCAAAAGCATGCATACAATTGTGGAAACTTTGTCCAGTTATCTGACAACAATTTAAGTATCAGGTTGGCCATATTCGACGGACCCATCTGGCAACACTATAACTTTTGACAGCGATGTCAGATCAAAGCGTCAGTCCAAGTAGACTTTCGCCATGGAACAGTACACGCAACGCGAACGCTCTCATATTGCTGAAATTTACATTCAACAAATCAACAAAGTCAATTGTGAAAACTCAACGTGCATTTAAATGAATCAATATAAAGCTCATTTCACGATGAACGGAAAGAAAAAGTCACTGGTTAGTCAAAAATGGTAATTGGGCTGTTCTTTTTTGAAGATGAAGATAGCCAAACGGTTACCGTCAATCAGGAGCGTTATCGCGATATGATAAACAATTTTTGTATGCCAATTGTTCGTCAAAATCGTATGGTGCACTACTGGTTTCAACCAGATGGCGCTCCACCACACACAAGCCGCCCACAATCAATTTTTTGAGGCCATTGCTTTCTGGCCGTTTGATGTTACAAAATGGTGATTTTGAGCATCCCACTCTTAAAATGACTTAAAATGCTTAATAACTATTTGCTACGCCATTTTAGCCTTAGCCTTAGCTAAAGTATTTGTGTTAAAGCGGTCTCATTAATTTTCACTTGAACAGAAATGGATACATTGGAAATGGACTACATCATAGTGAGGGTCTTAGAAAATAGGATGCAATATTTTCAAACAGACTGGTCTCACGTTTTTCTTTTTGACGATAGAAAAGCTTTGCTAAGCTTGACTTTTTTTAAAGCTTTCTATTTAACCAAATTGTGTAAAAGTCCTCTAAAACTAAGTGGCAGCCTTGCCGACCGCCAACCGAATCTGTACCAGTACAATGTTTAGGTTCTTTACCGGTAAACAAAAAATTAAAATTATCAGTTTCGGTTCCGGTTCTGGCTCTGAATATTAATCGGTTCTTTTCGGTATAAGGTTCCGGTTCTGGTTCCGGTATGACTCCCTGGATATAGCGCCCTTAAACTCTTTTTTTGTTGGGCTATTTTAAGTCTCATGTTTATAGCGACAAGCCCGCAGCAGTAGACGCAGTGGAAGCCAATATTGCAGAATTTATTCGTAACATACCGGCCGATATGTTGGAGAGAGTATGCCAAAATTGGATCCAGTGTATGAACCACTTGAGGCGCAGCCGCGGTCAACATTTACATGAAATCATCTTTAAACATTAAGGGCCGATTTCTCTTTTTCCAGATGGCTGCTATGTGTCAGATAAGATCACAATATGCTCTGCTATTTTATGTGACATATAGCTCTATGTAGAAGATGCGAAATCGGCCCTAAATTATATAGATCGTTCTATAGACTCAAATAAAGATTTCATGCATTTTTCTAAATTTTATGTAATATTCTTTTAATCAAATCCAAAAGCTGATACAAAATTTGTTCTCCAAATCGCTTTTGACCCAAAAAAAACGACAAAATTATCATAAGTTCTTGTCGTTCAGTTTTAAGTTCATTCGTTTTTGGGATATTTTTATAGAACACTAAATTGTTTTTCTATATCAGCGATGGGCAACGTATTGCAATGCTTCCAGGCGCCGACACGCACAAGCAACGACCGAGACTCGATTATAGAGGTTGTTTTTTCTGTTATTGACTGCTCACAAACTTAAATTTCGTGCCCACCACTAGTCTATATAAAATAACTCATAACTAGTGGACCGATCAGACTGAAACTTTGTGCTTATGATAAAAATTATCGGCTTATAAAATACTTTAAAAATTGGAAATTTGTGTGTTCTTTATACAGAGGCTATTTGAACCTTTGGCATTTGGCAACCCTATTACTTTTTGATTTGATTGTCAATCAGCTCAATCGGCTTGAAAGACCGCGTGCTGTCACCGAGCAGCTTTACGTTTAAATAATAAACGTAAAAACGAAATTAACAAATCCACTCCACCTTTTCTCTCCATAGATACTAGTTCCAGTAACTCTTTTCTATGCTTGAACTGGTTAAACACTCCCTAGCTTACCTTAATCTGGTCAAGTAAGCGTAAGAATATTTGTCACTTTCTACACAAAATGATTAAAGAATTTAAAATACAAATCAGGGAATTCGGAATAGGATCTTATGTTTGTTCAAGACCGAAGTTAACCTTCTGCTTTTTAGTATTTATTTTATTTATTGTATACATTTCCGCAGAATGAATAACTGCATCCTTTGCATACAAAATCATGCATATATCTGATATCATTTCAATGACGCAGCTCTGGGGTTTCCTAATTGATTCTCAACATTATCGAGAACTTTTGCTCATGTTGTTTACCACAATATGTTTGCATGGACCACAAATATACATAGCCGCAACCTTGTCACACCATTTTGCCACAACGTAAAAGGTTTCTGCTGCTCCACATTGCATACTCAGCATACAATGTGTGTGTGTGTGTGTGTGTGTGTATGTTGTGCATATCGTATTTATGACCATAGCATATACGATGGCAATATAAATCAAAAGCTTTTCCAACTCCATCCATCATCCATGGCCTTACCCACACAGTTCCTGTGCCCCGCCTGCGTAGCATGCCAGCATTATCACACGAATTAACTGCACATTTCCACTTTCCACTTTCGCCCCTTCCAATTACAGAGATGCATACCCTTCGGGCGGTCGCTTCGGGCATTGTTATATGTTACCCCATAATTCCCTGGATAAACGATTAAAGAAGCGCCAAGCGTTAAACTAGGCAGGTGCCAACGCAGAAGAAGTTCAAGTTGTTTCAACATTTCTTCTTTCTTTTTTTTTTTGTCGTATTTGTTTGCTGCAAATTGAAGCAGCGATGCAAATTGGAGAAAGAAGAAAGAAGCATCATCCTTGTTGTCGACGTTCGTTGTAAGCAAATTCAATTCAAATTTCGTAAGCATTAAAATGTTGTTGCTGTTGTTGCTGCTGTTGCTATTGTTGGCTGGCTGCAGAAAACTTGGAAAACTTTGCAGAAAACGCCGCGAAATAAAAGTGATTGTAAGTGGGAGAGTGAAGCAGGGCACAAAAGCAAGCAAAATTTATGAAAAGATAAAAGACGCAGGCGTTCATTCAAACATAACACACAACCACACACACACACACACACACACACACACTCAGGTGAGGACAAGCGCCAAAGCCAAGCAATTTTAAATGTCGGCAGGCGGCCACCGATTGAGGAGCAGGAGTAGGTACACGGAGCAAAAAAATAAAGAATCTTTTATCTGAAACAAAAACAAGCAAGGAGTTACCAGCATGTAGAGTGCTTGATACAATTACTGGATACTCATTTTAAGTAGAATTGTAACATTTTCTTTACTTTTATTGGGTGTACTGGCAAAAAATCTACTTAATTTGGTTTTGTACTTAAAAAGCCATCTTTTATAAATGTCCATGACTGTGTCTGTATAAATATTGTGGTATTTCAGCCAAAGATGGTTACACTTGGCTAGAGATGGTATGTCGCCACATCTACTCCATCCTCAGTGACTTCGTCAGACAGAGAAGGAAACGAAACTGAGCTTGTAGGACAGCGGTACCCAAGCCTATTCACGCACTCGTTGTTTTGAGCAAAGGAATAGCTCAAGCGTATACGCGGCACGCGCGCCATAAGCAACAACAAATTCATATGCGTGCTCTCCTCTGTTTCATTCCGAGCTAAGGTTTTGCTGTTGGCGCGTCCAGACCTACAACCAAGATATACTTAACAAGGTAGCCGCACTCGCTCTCTCACAGCTTCTTAAATAAGAAGCTGAACACAAAAAAATTCGTCGGCGGAGATGCGTCGCTCACAAGGGTTGTTTACAGAGTGACATTTAAGAAGTAAGCAAAGAGAGCGAGAGAGCGAGTTCGGCTACATTGTTAAGTATATCTTGCCTACAACAACGACATCATATTTGACTCTCTTCTCTCTCTCCTATGTCTCTGGCAAATTAGAAAGCAACAACAATGTTGCTTATGAGTAGTTAGCGCTCGCCTCGCTCGTAGTATCCCAACGCTTTTCGCTATTCGCGGCGGCGCACACACACACACAAACAAAATTCGGGTTTCTCTTTCTATTTCTGGTTGTTGTTATTGCTTGATATATATTGATCAAGCTGCCGTAAGCTCATTCTAAGCACCCCTGCTGTAGGATATGGTGGTGGGGATGGCATCGGTGGCGACGGTAACGGCGGTGAAATTTCTATAAAGGCCAGTGTAGGGTTGCTCCAACGATTTCTTTGACAGTAGCTGGATTTTGTAAATTCTGGAAGCAGAACATCTGTGGCTTGCTCTGATGAACTGTTGGCGTTGTAGTAAAGCCGACTGTAACCTCGCGTGGCTTTGATTGGGGGTCGATAAGCTAGTTCGCCCGAGCAGGCTGAGGTTGCCTCTCGTCTAGGTGGTTGTTTTGCCTCTAGTTGAGAACTTTGTATTTCCTGTGCCTCTAGTGGAGGACTTTGGGGTGCCTCTAGATGACGACTTTGAGGTGCCTCTAGTTGAGAACTTTGTGTTGCCTCTAGTTAAGGACATATGAGTCCTATGACTAAAATCGATAAGCAAGTTTGCCTGAGCAGGCTGAGGTTGCCTCTCTTCGAGGTGGTTGTTTTGCCTCTAGTTGAGAACTTTGTAGTTTCAGTGCCTCTAGTTCAGGACGTTGAAGTTGTCTCTCGTCGAGGAGGCTTAGGTTAGCTTAGGTTGCGATGGCAGAAGCGGTGAAGCTTCTTCACTTAGGCCAAAATAGGCCCTTTGTGATACCATATAACCCCTAAATTTTTAGTTTTAGACAGTAAAGAGTAGGTCTTCCCTTTTGAACCACTTAGAAAGTAGCACAAACTTGAGTGGCAAAGCAATCTCTATTTCAGAGACGGCTGAAATGTTAGGTAGAAAATGTTGACCAAGGGTGGCGAATCATCTCCTACTGAGCGCTGGACAGTGGCAGAGAAGATGCTGAACGCTTTCTTTTTCATCAACTGAGCAACAGCTTCTACAGCAGTCTTTATGGCTGATACCAAGTCTCGCGGCATGCCTGCCGATGAGACAGTGTCCTGTGAGAATTCCTACGAGAAGGAAGGCTTTCTGCCTGCCTAGACGTAACAGCTAAGAGTGGGTCAAGTTAGCCTTGAGATTTCACAGGTGTGGATTGATCTCAATCGGTTTGTGGCCATCTTGTAGGTAGTTTCCTTTATTTTTAATTTACATGTCGCAAAAGTCACCCCTATTGTGCTCCTATCCGTTAGGAGCTGCGCGGTAGTGCCAAGTCTAGCGAGCCTGTCGGCTATCTCGTTGCCCTTAATGTTGCGGTGTCCAGGCACCCACATATGACGTATTTTAAAGAGCTGAGCCATCTCATTCAGAGATTTGCGGCACTTAGTAAGTGTTTTAGTATTGTTTGTATTACCGTCAAGAGCTTTACATGCAGATTGACTGTCTGAAAAGATAAATACATTTCCTTTCTTGATCTCGAGTTCTCTTCGATGGTTGGTAGCCTCCTGGATAGCTATAAATAAGTCGAGGAGGCTTATTTGCCTCTAGTTGAAAACTTTGTAGTTCCTGTGCCTCTAGTTGAGATGTCTCTAATGGAGAACGTTGAGGTTGTCTCTCGTCGAGGTAATTCTTTTGCCTCTAGTTGAGATTTTCGATTTGCCTCTAGTTGAGAACTTTGAGGTGACTTTGAGATGCCTCTAGCTGAGAACTTTGTGTTGCCTCTAGTTGAGGACTTTGATTGATATCGGTATGAGTTCTATGACTGAACCCGAATCAATTTGAAAGTTATATAGACAGAATGAAAATTTGAAACTGATACTCCCCTTTACGGCGAGCAAATATATGTTCTCTGTCATGGGCCGGCTGTGCATTAGGCAGCTACTTTAGTTGTCCTGAGTGGTGTTGCAGTTATTGGGAATAAGCATCCGGCCATAAACTGGCCTTCATAGCTCTCGAACTTAATGTTTGGATTGAGCATCTTGCGTTAAGATTGGATTGGAATCTTGTTGGATTGGACACAGGATCGAATACATGCCGGCGCAGGTCGATGAACATGATGTGGCGTAGGCTGCAAGGCCTGGACTGCTTGAGTAGACAGCAGATGTGAACTGGTCCGGAACACATTTCATAGAAGGATGGCGGAATGACTCATCTGGTTTAAGCTGTTGCCAACCAGCACCACGCCTGGATCATCGGCTGCATTAGGTTTGTAATGCATGGGGCACAGAAGGGCGTAGGACGTTGATTTTCATTGTTATTAGCACAAAATTCTTGATTTTTATAGTTAAAATATCCAAATATTTATATTTTAGATCAGAAAAGACTTCAATTAATTTACTTTTAGGTTAGTTTTCTATGTGTACGATAAATTCAAACGCACTTAACTTAGCTGGTCGCGCAGCTGTTGCTGATGTCTTTGCTTTCGGTGCTGTATGATTTGTGAATAAAGCTAAGATCCCACAGGCAAGTAATTTGTTCAAAGTTTGCTGAAAACTTGTCTAAATCAGACAAATTGGTGAACTTTTCGACCATATTTGATGAAATTATTTGCGTAGGGAACCAAAATGTGAATTTAAAGTCCTGATAAATCTGCAATCATGGCTTTTTAGTTGAAATTCCATCAAAATTGTGGCAAATTACTTGCGTGTTGCGACCTAAGCTTATCTTGTATATTGAGATTTTTAGATAATTTTGAAATTTGGACCAACAACATATGCTTTAAGTATCAAGACATACTTTTGGGCTCTATATTTTGAGGCTACTTTATACTCGATTCAAGAAATTCTTCTTACTATTGGCAAAACAAACTCTTAGCGTTCCTTTGTGGATTCAAACTAAACTATAAGTACAAAACATTAGAAATTCCAGCCTGATTGTAGCTCTGATAAACGTTTGTTTTTTTCTGAGTGTACAACTTGTCCCTATACACTTTGTGGCTGCCACTTGAGGCCGCATTACTTCAACTTTGAAGATGCTCGAACGCGCGACGGCAACGAAGACGACGACGACGACGACAGCGACACCTAGCGTGCACAGCTGGAAGCCTGGAAATGTTTATGGAATGGTGAATGGAATGGGCGGAGGGGGGGGGGGGGGGGGGATGAGGCAGGCCACGACCCACTGTCCTCGTCTCTTCATCGTTGTGCTGTGTAATATGCAAACAGATTTTTTTCACTTTCACTGGGGGGTTGTGTTCGTTGCTTGTTTGCAGCAAACACAGCAGCAGCAGCAGCAGCCCAAACCCACAAACCTGCCCCTTGTTCTCAGCCGACCACAGAACGTTTGCTGAAAAGAAGTTTTTTAGCAACTCAGCAAAAAAAGGAAATACAAAAGCGGTAGAAGTTGAGTGAGCGAACAGGGTGGCGGAGGAGGAGGAGGGGGGTAAGCAAAGTGGTGGAGGAGCAGGCTTTGTCTGTGGCAGCACATTTTCAAAATGTCCTCGCCAGGACAGTGTTGCCTAATGTCATGTGCATGTGTTCCCCCTCCTCCATCGCCCCCCTGTCTTGTTTGTGAGGCAATAAAAACACGCAACAAAAGCTGAAAGCTGCAACACACAAAACATTTAATCACACTTTGCAAAACTAGTTCAAAATGGAGCTTGCAGGCGTACACCCCCCTCTTCTGTCTCTTTCTCTCTTTGTGTGTGTGTGTGTGTGAGTGCGCTTCCTGTGACCAATTGGCAAATTAACTTTCATTTCAATTCATTGGCCACATTTGAAACATACATTAACACCTGCCACCGAGCAATTGAAATTGTATAGATACTCGTACTACATACCCAAAAGTAGGCGACATCATGCACGCCACTGCCACGCCCCCTGCTAAAGCTTGCTAACCATTTGATTGGATTTGTTTGAACTTTACGACAGTTTTGGCTTTGCTGTTGCAATTGAATAGGTTAATCGAGTCAAATTGTGTTCCCTTTTTGATGTTGTTGTTGTTTGCTTCTGGTTTTTGAATGGAATTGAATGACGTTTTTGTCTTGGACATTGGAAGGGATTAAATAGAAAGGATATATTTCTAAGACTAAAAACGAAACCGCTCTCAGTAAGAGATATCCCGGCAATATTTGAAAAGTAGTCGGTTGCGGCTTGAATTGCAGAGAAAGCAAGTTGAAAAGTCGAAGCAGCCTGTCGGATATAATGTGCTTCCTTTGAAGCATGGCACAATTTTACAAAGTTTTGAGATTTGTCTGAAGCCACATAAAATAGCAGCCCACCTGCCGCCCAACAGATCTGCTACACAAAAAAGGGTAATCAAAAGGAGGCAAACCCACTGAAATTTCGAAAATTCGAAATTCGAATTTCAGTTTTAATGTCCAGCCTAAGGGCGCGCGCACACATGCGACTGAAAGATGAACTGACGGTAGAACTTAAGGCTGATCTTGACAAATAACCACGCTCCAAGAACTGGTTTGAACTTTTAAGTTTAGTTGTTAGTTCAGCTTTGCGGAATCAATCAAGCATGTTTGTTTATTTCGGCTTCCTGCCATACTAGAATATCGTGGTCAGCCGTCAGTTCAACTTTCAGCCGCATGTGTGCGTGCGTCCCAAAGTGTTTCTCCTTCTTAAAATATATTGCAAATGTTACATGTTATGTTAGTGTCAAAAAATCTGTAACAATAGAAAATGATTTGCCTGATTAAGGGCTAACTTCTCATCTGCTAGATCAGCGGTGGGCACGCCCTTGCTCCCATTGCTCCGAGATATATTTTTCGACAACTGAACTATGTGTTAGTTAGACGCATAAGAAATTGGGTAGCAATTGCCTCACTTCAAAGTGTGTCAAAACAACACTCAGACAGCGCAACAGGTGCAGTGTGCGCTATAGAGTCTCGCTGAATGAAACACTGTTTCCGTCTGCCATAATACCAAATATTTCAAAACGCGCAAAATCGCGGAAAATCTATTAATTACACCATATACATTTAAGTGAACACAATTGCATGTTTAGTTGCGAGAAGCAACGAGACATTTATTCCATGAAACAAGTGACATTTAGGTTAGGTTCGCCTAACAAACACCACACCAACAGCACACAAAAAAAACAAGAAAGAAAGTCGGTCAAGCCCGACTATAACATACTCTGTACCTTTAACGTCGCAGCTCGCATTTGCTCACGAGTTATACGCGCTCATCTCTAAGTTTCACTCTCTCTCTCTCTCTCTCTTTCATTAAATTGCCGTTCAATAGAATGCTGTGGTGATGGGTGCGGGGGTGGGGGGTGTTTACTGATCAAGAATATATATACTTTATAGTGTCGGAAACGATTCCTTCTCCCTGTTACATACTTTTGCACAAACTTAATATACTCTATGTACCTTCGGTACAGAGTATAAAAACACAACACAAAATTTTAAAAAATTAATTGTTCCACTCTTAGAAAAAAAACCAAGAACTTTGTACTTGAATCAACTACAAACGATATCAATAGTACGATAAGTACGAAATTACGTGAATCAAGTCCAAAAGTCTTAGTTCGAGTAGATATATTCAATCCCGTAATACTTGTTTTAAGTCTGTTTCGGGATATTTTAAGTACATTTCACGCTATTTTTGAGAGTAAATCGGGCTGTAAGACCATAACAAACTAATAGTATGACCAAATAGATTTTATAATAGACATTGAATTATAATTGAAACAAAATAAAGTAACTACAAAATGTTCTTCGCTTAAGCCTATTAAATTCAAAAGATTCTCCCAATTTATATATGAAACTAGGTTTTATTATATATTATATCGAAATCCGGAGAAAATGAATTAACCAAAGACCGTGATCTTTATATTGTAGGTCAGAAGTCTACCCTCACTCCATAACCAAAGTGTTAGAACCAGAAGGGAATTTTAAGAACAGATTCAACTTTGGAGCTTCCATTGTAAGTTTATTTTGTCCTCAATCCAAGAGAGTGTGCGATTGAACGAAGAACGATCCTTTCTTAAATTTTTTGACTAACTGTAAGTACAAAATGTTCTTAATTCAAGAACGTTTGTTCCCTTTTTAATAATATTAACAGTCGTTTTTCTATTCTCGAATGTTTCGTATTTCTAGTATTTAATTCTTCTTCTTATTTCTTAGTATTTAAGTACGTCCACGAACAAAACATACTTGAAACTTTAAGTACAAAAAGTGTTTGTACTTAGCATTTCGTAATTGGGATGCTGGACGTATCAAATTCAATTTCAATTTGAATAGTAGGATGGTAAGTATCCTCAGGGACAGAAAGCGGTGGCACTCTAGTCAACACAGAGCTGGGAACATCGTTGGTAAGCACTAGATCAAGATGCCTATGCTACAAAGTCGTGTTGAGCAGATGGGAAGAGCTCATTTGAGTTATCACTTTATAACCAGGAAATATGCGGAATATTAAAGTCGCCAACAGACATTCGCCTATTAGAGCAGCTATTCGCTGAATTCGATTAGCATGACTTATATAAGCAGCAAGCTCAGAGGCAGGAGGAATTTGAGAGCATGTAATAAAGATATTATATTCATGAGTGCGGATTTTAACTGCAACAAATTCAATGTTGAACGAAGAGACGCAAGGAATGTCTTGGGATGCCCACACCGCTTTAACAGCAATTAGAATTTCTCCAACACGACGCCGTCCTGATCACATCTATAAACAAAGTAATTGTCTGTCAGGATTTCAGAATTGTTAATGTTAGCTGAGCTTACCACGCAGGCTATTGACATTTTGGAAGCAAATAGAGAACGGTATTAGTTTTTTGGAACAGGGACAGAGGATGGCGATTCAATTGAAGAAGTGAGATTTTTAGGTCGGTCAGTAAATAAGTGAACTACTGTGTGCTCAGGACAGAAGGATGGGGCAAGCGCTCTGTCGATATATGAGTCAGGCAACGTTATTTTAAATATATAGAAATTTTACTAGGGTACCTTAAATTAAATTTTCTAACCTCAACTACTTTAGGGCTAGAAATATTAAAGCTAGAACATATATAATGTTTGACCAGGGCATCCGTAGCCGATCCTATGAGTCGGTTCTTAGGTGGAACCGCAGTAAATCAGTCTTAAACTCTGATTTTTCAAAAACAGTTGTAAAACTTCGGCACAGATGAAGTTCGCTTGGCCTTCTCGTTTTTTTTTTAATTTATGCCAAAATTTAGGCAATTCCGGCCAGTGTGCAATGGATCAAACCAACTTTTCCTAAAGTAATTTCAAGTCGAGTGATACAAAACAAAGAATAACAACTCTGACGTTAAAGTTCGATTTCAAGATTGGCTAACTTTGTTATTAATCATAGTTTCCCTATCAAAATATCTTCAATGCCATTTTGCTTTCATTTCCGTATTACTTACTTGCTTACATTTAATTTCCATATTATGCAAAATATTTCACATAGTTTCTTCTACGCAACACACAAACATATAGTACATAATATATATGCATATGTAAGTCTTCCTGCTTTCCTTATCAACAGCTCCAAAGTACTAAATCAAATTCTGCCTCAATGCTCCCATTAACCCGCTTATGCTCACGGCAGAAATAAACCTTCGCCCATCCTTCACCTTTTTATGCGATGTCACCGCAAAGAGCAGAGCAGCAAAAGATAAACCCTAGCCAAATCCAAAACAAAATCCACATCACAAAAATTTTCAGCGTACTTAAGCCATTGCCAGGAGGAGTCATAGCAGCAGCAGCAGCAGCAAAAAAAAAATGAATAATTGCCAATATGCCACAAATTATTTCAAATGAAATGTGAGTGCCGGCCACAAACGAGCTCGTAAAATATGTATTTATGATTTATACGCAAGCCACAAATAAAGAAACAGAAGAAAAAAAACCGAGGAACAAAAACTGAGCTTCTGCTCATAGATAAAAGTTCGACAGAGGTGGGCGTGGATTTGGGGGAGGGGCGTGAAATGCAATGAAATGCAAGCCAAAAACTTGGCAAGCAATGAGATAGATTTGACATAGACGGGGGCCAGCCAGGAGCCACTTAAGCAACGCCCCACAATCTCTTTCTACTGATTCAACAAAAGAGATTGGCAACATTCACTGACATAAAGGTGGAAAAAGCAAGTAAGTAAGCGAACTAGACAAGTGCTCGACTGGGAAAAATCCCTGGATATGATTTCATAATAAATTAAAGTAAGAGTGAAGCTTGGTAGATATTTTTTTTTTTTTTTGAAAATCATAACTTATGCAATGAGTTCAAAGTCGTAACGTTTGCTTTTTAAATGGAAAATGAATCGTGAATAATTCCTACTTGGGTTGAATTTAAGCTTAGGTAGTATAACCCTTTTTAATCTATGAGTAACGGGTATAAATATAATCCCAATTTATGGTAAACGAAAAAAAGTAAAAGTAAAAGGAATAATTTTCTTGAAAAAAACAAGTGATAAAGTCAGTCAAGCCCAACAATAATATACTCTGTACCCAGTTCAGGACGCCGCTCGCATTTGCTTCCGATTATAATACATGAAATCGGTATTGAGGAGACGCCAAAAAAGAGCGGTTCATTGTTTGAAAACAGGTCATTGCAAACATAGCTGATGACAAATTTTTATGGCCCTCAGGTTCTCGGCACTCCGGCTGGCTTTCTGTTGAGCGTCGAAACGCAGCGCCAAAAAATTGTTACTAACACAAAATTGTATGATTAATGTCTATTATCAAGCCAGAGCAATATTATTTGAGCATATTACCTTTGGTACAGAGTATAAAAATTTGAAGTTTTCAACAGGGCTGTAACTTGTCTCTTAGCATCAATTCGTAGGTTCGGACCGAAATTTGCCAATGGTTAGTGTTTGGAAGTCTTAAGTTCGAGATTTTTAAAGGAGGTTTTGATTCGATACTGTGTTCAGGCCAAGTTTTAACCAAACCAAATAAAATGGCAATTTATGTAATTAATATACAAAATAATATTCTAAATTTCTGTAGTTTTCAATTCAACAATTTGCTCAATTTTGGCGTAGTTTAATGATCAGTTCAAAGTTTATTAAATTGGCGGAAATCCGGGTTTAAGTCGGTTCAGTTCATAAACGGTTCATAAATTGTTTTTGTGGCCAAGAACCCAGGCTAGAACCAAAGCCGAAGCTAAAGTTTAGCGACACAATCGAATTACTGGCCTGTTTGAGAGTTTTATAAAACTTCAGCTTTTTAAATATTGTGTAATGCTTTGGCATTAAAACAGTAAGAATCGATTTCTCATCTTCTAAAGAGCTGCTATATGTCAATTTAACTTACAATTTACTCTGTTATTTGTTGGTTTATGTGACACATAGAAGATACGAAATCGGTAGTTAGAAGTTCCTTTTTTGGCTTGCTTTTTTCTCTTACACACTTCCAATGGCTTATTTCCTAAACTAAGTTAAAATACTATTCTGTGTAACTTTGGTACATAGACATGGATAGAATGACAACGATTTCAGGAACAAAATTCTTCTAAGTTTAAGAAAGAACTATTTTGTATACTCTGGTATACACTCTATACACTATATACTCTGGTATACAAAATAGTTCTTTCTTAAACTTAGAAGAATTTTGTTCCTGAAATCGTTGTCATTCTATGTTTTATAGTCGAGGGAAGGAAGGATTGCTAACTAAATCATGGATAAATAGATCGGCATTACAAGTTCATTCTTGGATCAAAAAAAAGTTTCCTGAATGAAGAATTTTCATACCTACCGTATTTCTGACAACGAACATTCTTGATCCAAGTAAGAAATTCTCTATATTTCTTCTGAGAGCGGAATGATTTTATTTGATTTGAAGATGAAAAGCATTTGAATCAAAATTGTATTGCTTACACTAAGAAAAAAGTAGTTGGATTTTCTAAAAATTCGTTCCTTAAATCTAGCTTAATTCGAGCTTAATTTGTTTCTTATAGGCGAGGGGTGTGAGAATAAGTAGCTAAGAGAAGAAAGCAAGCAATGTATGAAATTATTTGAAAATAGCCGCCAAATCTGTACAATATATCGGACCTCAAAACGACAAAATTAAAAAAAAGTAGGTCTCAGCATTCCTTAAGCAATTATTTGTTGTATAATTTATAATTGTGAAAAACAAAAAATTGTATTTCAATTTTAAATGGGCGCGACAGAGCCTTAAAGTTTTGAGAAAAAAAATTACTCATACGACACGTTCGTCAAATAAAAATTTTTACAACGAAATTATTAGTTCATTTCATTTGCTGTCATCTTTTGAAATTCAAAAAGGCAACTATATTTGTGGAAGTATGGCAGATGGTCGGCTTATTGAGCCCAATTTTGGACAACACGCGTGCCTTAAGGCTCGGCTGTTGATGCTGATTAAGAATAAGAGATAAATAAAGCATTGACTTAGTTGACATTGCATACATACAAAAAAATAAATCCTGTAAATTAACATAGAGCTCTCTTTTTGGTTTTGAAATTCGAAAAAATTTTGAATTTAAATCAACGCCAAAAAAAAGTCAAATTATACAATTTTGTGATAGTAGGCAACACTGCGTATGAGTAATTCACAAAAACTGTAGAGCCTATTTGCGCCCGTTGAAACAGGGCGTTTTTTAATTTTGTTTTTTTACGCATACTATACACCAAAAACAGTGTTTGAGTACAACAGTACCTGACTACCGCATATTTTGGGGCTCAGACATGGGATTGGATGGTACGCGTCACTCAAAAGAAAACTCTAGGACGACAGCATCACCCTCAGTGGAGTAGCATTTACTCACACCGAATGAGTAAAAGGAAATATATCTTTACTCACAGCCGTAACAGAGGAAAGCAAGAATCAGCATGTAAATATGGCAAGATCGAGCGAAACGTGCTTATACAAACATTTAAACTACGCAGTAGGGGTTGAGTTCTGCAATACCGCCACCAAACAACGAACCATAACATGGATCCTAAAGGCGCGAGGTGATATGCTACAGTTGAACAGCTGTCCCAGAAGCACGGTCAACGATGGATTATGCTCTCTTTGCAATTTGAAGGAGCTAAAGAACAAGCAACACTTTATTGGAAGATGCCCTAATTCTGCAAGAGCTGCGCTGGCGCTGTTTTAAGAAGGGAGTACTTAAGGAACTGGAGGTCTACGCGGCTTTAGATGGAGACATGGGTTGGGAATTATATTGAGGATGCTTGGTCAATTATATTGAGGATGCTATTCGATATAGAAAGAAAATATCAAATGAAGATTTTTAATATAACTTAAGATAATTCAGTTAAAAACTGTTTTTTTTTTTGTAAAGTTTAAATTTGTATCAAGTAATGTTTAAATGTTCAGAAAAGCTGACGGCTCTAAGCTTAGCTTTTAAATTTGTTTTTATTATATATTTTGTCCCTTTTGTATATCGAGAACGGTCAAAAATTTGTACAACAAAAATAAAAACAAAATCTATATATCTATCTAAGCATCAGATAGTGTGGTAAGACTGTGACTTTAAAAATTTCATATTTAGGAGGTGCAATCAAATATACAAATATATCGTTAAGTATTTTAGCGCTAAGATGTTTTAAGAAAGAGACGATGGTCATCGAGAAGAGTAGATAGTAGTCTTGACAGACAGATGAGACGAACGAAGCGACGCTGTATATAAATGAACCGAAAACCCGTATTGACATTGTAAATTGTAAACTGAGTGTATAAAGAAACCCGTGTAAATGGTATTTAAATAAAAGTCCGATACTTGAGTTCAAATCTCTTGGATTTCAAACTTCGATTTAGAAATTGCATACTTGAATCAAAAAAATCCTTCTTGGATCCAGAATTTTCATACTTACCTTACTTTTGATATCGGATTCTGAGTGTCAGCGCAACTATTGTATACTACCGATGGGCATTAAAATCTAGTGGAAGGGCGATGGAACAACCGGACCGAATGAGCGGAACGGACTGTAAACTAAAGTATGTCAACAACTGTAGAGTGATAATTAGAGTTGGAAACGGGACGGGAATCCCGCGGTATGTCTAGACGGCGCCGCTTTACAAACAGCAAATAAAAGTTAAACTGATTAGTAAAAGTAATATTAACTTAAGACCGTCTTCATTCAAATTTTGAAGTGTGGAAAAACTTTAAATTGTAAGAAGTCAGTAAATAGCAGGTGGATTTTGTGTTTTGTGTAAAGTGCAAAGATGTGTTGCCATATGCAGGCCGCACTGGCACAAGTAGATTACACCGACTCAGCTGCACAAAAATGTCAAATGAGCCATCTTGAATCATTTCATGAAAAGAAAAGTTCCACCTAAAGGCATCCAAAATCTAGTTCGATAGCAGCTATTCTTTGTGACAAAGAATTTGTGGCCACTTTTCACAACCTAAGGTATGCTTTCTGGTGAAAATTCATTTTTTTATACTTTTGTATAAAAAAAACTGTCTTCAATTCTTAAAAAATCATTTAAGGTCTGAATCGGAACGGGTCGGGAGAGACTTGGGTAGAGACTGGACGGGAAAGAATTTTCCTTCCCGCGCCCATCTCTAGTGATAATTATTATTATTTTTATTTAATTGTTAACTAAGCCTAATTCGACGAACAATATGGGCAAATTTCTCTTTTTCCAGATAGCTGCTATGTGTCAGATAAGCTCACAATTTACTCTGCTATGCTCTATGTAATAGATCTGGTTTTCACATATTTTTTTGATTTTAAATGAAAACAAAATCGAACGATTTGATTTAAGTTGTTCTGGTAAGTTAAGTTGTTCTGGAATGATTCATTTCCAAGATGTTCCCTTTGACTACTTTTCCACCTCAATACGGAAAAGTCATAGAATTTGATAGTATTTTAATAAAGCTGTTTAAGATGTCGTTTATATTTTTAATGGAAGCTTATTCGCATGTTTCAACCGTTTCATAAAAATGTGGAAACGGGAACAGGTTAAACAAACAAGAAAGAAAGTCGGTCAAGCCCGACTATAACATACTCTGCACCCTTAACGTCGCAGCTCGCATTTGCTCACGAGTTATACGCGCTCATCTCTAAGTTTCACTCTCTCTCTCTCTCTTTCTCTCTCACTAAGATTGCCGTTCAATAGAATGCTGCGGTGGTGGGTGGGGTGTGTTGGGTGTTTACTGGCCGTTTTTTGCTCATAACTTGAGTATCGCTCATCTGATCTTTATCATTCCTTCAGCAAATCGATAAATAATTTTGTTTACAAGGTATCTCTAGAAGGTACGAACGATCTATCTTCAAAACTGTAGGAGATATGACGTTTTGTTTAAATTGCGGGGGCGGGAGGGGGCGTGGCCAAAATTGAAAATAAACTTGATCTGCCTGCAAGTATAAGAAATATATGCCCCATACATGTCAAACCTCTATCTCTTACCATCTCTGAGATCTCTTCGTTCATACGGACGGACAGACAGACAGACGGACAGACGGACAGACAGACAGACGGACAGACGGACATGGCTATATCGACTCGGCTGTTGATGCTGATCAAGAATATATATACTTTATAGGGTCGGAAACGATTCCTTCTCCCTGTTACATACTTTTGCACAAACTTAATATACCCTATGTACCTTCGGTACAGAGTATAAAAATGTGAATTCACAGAACAAAATTAAAGCTTTTCATCAAAATTATTTATTTTTATACAACAAATTTTTTTCAAAAGAATGTGAGATTGCACAAAATATCTAAATACACTAATCATTGCGACACAAATAATTTTAAGCCATTATTTTGACACCATTAAGTAAAAAAACGTATTTACTTTTGAATTCATCGACTCCGAGCAATGTGAATTCAAATCGAGTAAATCTATCAAATTGTGAAAACCGAAACAGGTAACCAAATCGAATTCGAGCAAATTATGTGAAAGTGAAAACCGGAACAGGCCTGTAAGTCAATTTATATGTACTTGAAAGTTTCAATCATGCCAGGATAAATGTATAAGTGCAATTTGCAGCAAAGGGATCTCCATGGTAATAAAACCGTTAAATACTTAAGAAACTGCTTTTTAAGGCCATAAATGAACACGCATAACTACATTACAATGATAATGAAAATACTGAACCGCGTTAAATATGGATCATGGATCATCAATAATGGATGATCAATAATTTAAAATACAGTCAAGATCATAAAGAATGTTTCTAACCACTTTCCGTGACTGACAAATCATTAAATCGCCGAAAAATACCATAGACGATACAAAATAGTAGCAATGGCAAACAAAATTTACTCCCAATCAAGTGAAAAATCATGCAAGGATCAATGCATAAGCGCAATTCGCAGTTAAGGGATCCCCATGGTAATAAACCATTTTTTTGATTTTGAAGACCGCAAACGATCCCACATAACAACATTACCATGATAATGACAATACTTAACCGCGATAAATACAATGGATGACCATGGATGGAGTAAAGAATATATTTGTAAATCGACTATTCTGTTTATGCCGATTAAGAAGTTTGATTGGCGTTGTTACTACTTTTGATCCTCTTTTGTATTTTTTTCGATATTTAATGATTTGTAAGTCACGTAAAGTGATTTGAAACATTCTTTATGATCTGGACTATATTGTTTACGATTGGTCATCCATGGTATTTATCGCGGTTCAGTATTGTCATAAACAGGGCAATGTAGTTATGTGTGGTCATTTGTTGCCTTGCAAATCAGTTTCTTAAGCATGGAGATCCCTTTTGCTGCGAATTGCACTTATGCATTGATTCTGGCATGATTTTCCAATTGGTTGGAAGTAAAGTTTGTTTGGCATTATTACATTTTCTGATCCTCTTTGGTGTTTTTCGCGATTATTGATTGGTCAGTCACGGAAAATGGTTAGAAACATTCTTTATGATCTTGACTATATTCTTTACCATTGGTCATTCATGGTATTTATCGCGCTTCAGTATTATCTTAATCATGGTTATATTGTTATGTGTGGGGATTTGCGGGCTTGAAAAGCAGTTTCTTAAGTATTTAGCGGTTTTATTACCGTGGAGATCCCTTAGCTGGAGACTGCACTTATGCATTGATCCTGGCATGATTTTTCACTTGATTAGCATTAACCATTTTCATTATTACTATTTTTTATCCTCTTTGGTATTATTTCGCGATTTAATAAGTCGTCAGCCGAGTGCCGGCTGCTGGCTCCCAGGCAACATTCGTTTGACGGTTCACGACTTATGAGCTGCGGCTCACGAGCTGTGGCTCACGAGCCGAGAGCCGCTTCATAGCTCATGGCTCACGTGCCGTTGCAGCTCAGAGCCGAGAGCTCTCACTCCGAGCGAGAGCCGAAAAAAGAGCGAGTGCGGGGCTCGCTCGCGAGCAATTCTGAACCCTGCTTGAAACCTTCCATTTCCACTTAAATGCGAATAACTTCTATAGTCTGTAATGGATTTTAATGAAATATGTGGGGTTGTGTTTTGAATAAATGAGCCTTTAGAGAGCAATAATAAAAAAAATTTTACACAATTTTTTTCGTGGTGAAAATCGTTCTTAAAATCTAGCTTTTTTTTAAAAAGTACCAAATTTAATGCCAAGTGGCCGATAAAAGCTATTAAAACTTCGAAGTCAAGCACCAGATAAAAAAGTGATATACAAATGAATGATAGGGCATTGAATAACCTTTCAAGAAAACATTACCTTTTTATAATAAACAAACCAATACCGAAGATATTCACATTTTTCTAAAGCAACAATTCTTCCCAATCAAAAAAACTAGCTTTTTTGCAATTTCTCGAAAATTATAGTAAATGACAGCCAAATGGTGGGGATCGAAAATGGTGTACACTAGTGTAATCACGGCCTCACTTATGCCTTTCTACAGGGTATCAAATAAGTTGTTAAAAATGTCTGCGTTTGCGTTTCCGCGACGTATGTATGCATGTACATACATACAATATGTGTCATGTTTGTTGCAAAACCAGTGCAGAGGCACAAAGAACACAAAAAAAAAAACACCCAACTATTTGAAAGGCAGCCAAAAAAGTAGAAAAAAAAATGCATTGCATTTGCAATAATAATAAGTTGTTTACGGCGCGTGAGCTTGCATCAAAACAAGCGCTGACATTTAGGGGCGGACACGACCAAGACATGGACAAGGATATGGACATGGACATGCAGTTGGTTTTTGCTTTGATTTAGGCATTTCCTTGAAGACGCCGCCGCCGCAGCCATCTATCTGCACAACTCAATCTCTGCGTGCTTCCCCCAGGTGGGTGGGTGGCTCTTTTGGCGTCACATTGGCGCCATCTAACATAGCTTTTGGGCATCCAAACAAAAAGCTTGACGCCATTTTTATGAATGAAAAGCACTTGCCATGGTCCAAAGCTTTAAGAGCATATTTAAGAGAGAGCGCAGCTGGCAGAGAAAAAGGGAGAGAGCTTGGCATTGAGTTTTCGCATTTTCCAACGCAGCTGACGGGCAGAACTTTAGTTGCAAGTTGCACGTTTGGCGGCATGGTAATCACGTGCTAGCTGCAAGGACATTGCAAGTAAATGGCAACTGTGATTTTGCATTTACTTGGCAACTTCGTCGTTGCAACTTCGTCATCAACAAAAGGCAAAAATGTTGCTAGACGCTAGATGGTGGGGTCATGCAACTTTAATATGTAAACAACACCGTTTGTCTCTTCTCCTCAACTCCTCGGTATGTCTGTCTGTCTGTCTGTGTGTATGTGTGTGTGTGTGCGTGTACCGGAAGCAGACATGTTGTGACACTCTTTGACTTGACCTCGCCTAGCCCCCCCAGACTTGCATCTGTTTATCTGCATTCGTACATACATACATACATATGTATGCACGCATGTCAATCAGAGGTAACCCCCAACAACAACAACAGCAACGAAACAATTTTCGGTTATGCAAAACAGCTAGAAATATTGTGACCCAGTTTAAGGCCAGGCACAAAGTGCAGTTGCACAGACACAGACAGCGTCGAGCACGAATTACGTGAGTTCTGAGGTCCTGGCCCATGCGGGTGGTTTCTTTTTGACTAGACTAAGGACTCCAAAATCAGTAGGAGAAGCACTGCCAGACACGTAGCACAAAATTTCGTAATAACTTAATCGATGTCGACTCTTGAGCCGACTCTAGAATTTTTGGTATCTTTTATTTTTTTTTTTGTATTTTTCATCCATTTTTCTTTTCTTTCTCTTTTTCCTGTGGGGAAGCCTATCAAGTAGGAGCAGGAAGTTGGCAATATATTTGACTGCTCTGCTAACGGAAACGCGACTAAGGTCCTGTTACTGGTTTGACAATGGCTGCAGGGCGGAAAATGTCGCTTAGAAACGGCGAGCGTACCGACCCCCCACACCCCCACACCCCCAAGCCCAAAGAAAGAGTCAACGAGCTGGAAGCAATGAAGGCTAAAAAGTTGTTGCTGCTTCACGGCGGTGCTCGGTGGTGCCGTTGGTGCACAGTTCGGGAAGATAAGCTGGCAAAGTGTACTTATTCATGGCAGAACTAATAATAAGACAAACTATGCATAACTATACAGTACGCAGGTGTACAAAGATTTTTTTCTCTCAGTCTTTAATTTTTGGGGAACACAAACCGATTTGATAGTCAACTGAATTACTTAAGTGCACTGAAACTAAAGATATTTGCAATGTGACCTCTTTGAATATCAATCATAGAACTTTTAGCAGGCTCCAGGTCCATAAGTTATGTTTTTGTTCATTACTTTTCTAAAACAAGACCCAACACACACACACACACCACAAAGAAGGCTGATTGACTATATAGCTATTTCATGAATCACCACAATTTAATCATCAGCAGTCGTTGCCTGTCTTCAGCGGGCTATCAAATATTTAGATATGGGCTTAAAATAAAACAGAACACTTGAGCATTTCCATTCCCTGTTTTAGCATTTCCAAGCATGAATCCCTATTTTCCATTTTAAAATTCACCAATTTGTATCTTATGAACAAAATCAAAGCTTTGTTTTTGGTTTTTCTGCCGAGGGTAATATTGTTAGATGCATTTTTGAACTAAAGCCGACTGACCACACTTCAAATTGTTGTAGAAAGCTTTCTTACCTTGAATAAGATAGTTGGATACATTACAGAGAATGAACATTTGAATATTTCCATATTTGAACCACGGTAGACCGGATCGGGTCGGGTTTTTGGTTCTATCGAACCGGGCTCAGAACCGAACTTTTTAAATTGTTAACCTCTCACGACCGACCGACTTGTTGTTGGTCATGCCGCCCCCCACACGACCAACTTTTCGGGATCTCGTGTCGAAACACACACGGCGCTTTAGCTCACTCGACTATCAGGCATAGGCGAGACCTGGCGGCGAAATCTTTGTTAAGAATGTAAGCAGTTGGCAGTTTGCCACTCAGCGAGCAACAAAGGCTGTGCTCGAGCGTTCCCCTTAGAAGCATAGTTTTTCTTTTAATTTAATGTTTTTCATTTTTATTTGAGGTGTTGTTAACATTGTCTTTATTTTATACAATCCCTTAATCGATTAATTCCTCTCACTCGAAATGTTCAACATCAAATAAATGGACGACCGACCGCTCACATCTGACAACGACAGTGTACTGCTCTCTATTACCCCTCTACTCCCCTCAAAGTCAGAGCCGGCCAGTCATTGCTACCACGAGCCGAAATCAGTCGTGTTTTTGCGCAAGCGCGAGACGAACTCATGATTGTGTGAATCAGTGATCACTGAATTGCAAGTAAAACGGCTGAAGTCTGGAGAGAGCTCTCTTGCTCACCAACACAAGCACACTTTTTTATACCCGTTACTCGTAGAGTAAAAGGGTCTACTAAAGTCGTGCAAATGTATGTAACAGGCAGAAGGAATCATTTCCGACCATATAAAGTATATATATTCTTGATCAGCATCAACAGCCGAGTCGATATAGCCATGTCCGTCTGTCCGTCTGTCCGTCTGTCTGTATGAACACCTAGATCTCAGAGACTAGAAGAGCTAGAGCAACCAAATTTGAAATGTAGACTCCTATTGTCTGCACGCAGATCAAGTTTATTTTCAATTTTTGCCACGCCCCCTCACGCCCCCGCAATTTGGAAAAAACGTCATATCTCCTACAGTTTTGATGATAGATGGTTCGTACTTTCCAGAGATATCTAGTTCTTAAAATTATTTATCGATTTGCTAAAGGAATGATAAAGATCGGATGAACGATACTCAAGTTATGAGCAAAAACCGATCAGTTAACACCCACCACCCACCCCACTCATAACCTAAGCATTGCGTTCAGCAGCAATCTTAGTGAGAGAGAGAGAGAGAGAGAGAGAGAGACGAGTTAAAAAATGTTGCATACTTTTCGGCTGACCCACCTCAGGCATACAGGAAGGCTATTAAACATTTGTTTCCATGAGTAACGGGTATATCGAAGTCGGTTAGAGCCGACTTTAACTTACGCTCTCGTTTCCTCTTCATTTGGCCGGCACTGCTCTAAGTAGTCTCAGCATACACCCCTCTCCCATGAAAAACCAAACTGTGAGAGCGTGTTCAAAGCTATTCCCTTAAAGTTTGCTTGCCCTCTCCGCTCCGATACTTCTCCTCACTCCCTTCACTCACTTCCCTCTGCTCTAAATTATTCGTTGGAACTAATACCGTATGTTCGATAATTCAAGGAACCGGCCTGAGAACCGAACCTTTGACTTTCCAACGGTTTCGAAACCCGGACTGAACCTTCTACAGAAATGCAAAGGTTTGCAGCCTTGATTTCTATGTAAGCTTACGCTGCGTTCAAACTGTTCGAAATATAACAAAAATCGGACTACTACACTGAGAAAAAATAATCAATCTTAAATCTATATTGAAAATCTCGATTTCAAGAACCTTGCAATCTTATAAAAAGAAAATTGAAAAACCTTGAAATGAGCTTAGAAGTCTTAAAAACAAGACTTATATTCTCGCAACTTATCAACCATCCTACAGTTTTCAGTAAAGCTTCAGTTAAAATTTTTTTTGATATATAGATATATTATACAAAAAAAAAACAAACGAGAGCGTAAGTTAAAGTCGGCTCTAACCGACTTCGATATACCCGTTACTCATGGAAAGAAATGTTTAATAACCGTCCTGTGTGCCTGAGGTGGGACAGCCGAAAAAATTGCAGTGTATTAGTGCGTGTAACAATGATCTGTTTAATGTAAGTGAATGGGCCAAGAAAAATGGACTTAGCATCAACCTCATCAAATCGAAATGCCTTGTCATACACAAAAAGATTTTAAGTACTGAAAACTTTGCAAAATTAGAAATAGATGGAGCAGCTATACTGTATGTAAATAAGGCTGAGAACCTTGGAATAACTTTCAACAAAACTCTATCCTGGCAGGATCATATAAATAAGGCAGTTGGGAAGACTTACGCACTGCTTAGGCAACTATCGCTAACCCAGAATTGTTTACCTATAAACATACGACTGCTGATTGCGAAGTCTTCCGTTGTTCCTATACTTTTTTAGGGTATAAAAATTTTTGGTAAAAATTATGCAAATTAAATGTAGCTTTTAATAGCATTGCAAGATATATTTATGGGCTACAAAGAAGGGATCACGTCACAAGCTCTGCAGTTAAAATATATGACCTCAGCCTTAACGCTTTGATTAGTTATAGAGTCCTTTTATTCATTCACAAAATAATCTACAGACAAAATCCAGACTTCTTGTTTAACATGTTAAGCTTTACCTCATCCAGAAGAACCAGCAATCTTGTCTGCGTGAGAAACAGACTGGCATGTTCGGACAAACAGTTTTTCGTAAACGCTGTACGCCTTTGAAACCAATTACCACACAACCTTAAAACTATCAGTGGCGCACACACATTTAGTAAAGATCTCAAAACACATCTTCAGAGAGCCGTCTAAACTCGAGACAAACAAAACTAATAGATAAATATATAATTAAGATATATTAAGTACTAAAAATAACAATCCAATATATTTTTCAAATGTATACTATTTTATATTTAAATTTTTAATTATAAATCTATATTAAGAATAATGATAAATAATTTGTGTGACTAGTGCAGTAAGATAAGTTAACAAAACTTGTAGCACTAGAATGAATAATAATATTAATAATAATAATAATAATTCAACATTTTTTTATTGTGGGGGCGGGGGTGGGCGTAGCAACAATTTGAAATAAACTTCATACACTACATTTCAAATTTGGTTGCTCTAGCTCTTCTAATCTCTGAGATCTAGGTGTTCATACAGACAGACGGACATCGCTGTATCGACTCGGCTGTCGATGCTGATCAAGAATATATATACTTTATATGGTCGGAAATGATTCCTTCTGCCTGTTACATACATTTGCACAACTTTAGTATACCCTTTTACTCTACGCGTAACGGGTATAAAAAAAAAACAAAAATAAACAATTTTCGGTTGCAATGCAACCCACCCCCCTCCTGGGACTCGAACCACGTCCTCTTCGTTCAAGAACACATAGACACGGCCGATTAGTCGATTTTGCCGTAGGGGGTCAATTGATAAGCGCAGCCTGTTGCAGTATAAGAACTCATGCTGCGAAAATCTCTGCTCTTATACTGCAACTGGTTGGGCCTAAAGCTGCCTTTACACTTATCATATATCTCTAAAGAGACTCTCTGACGATAGTGTAATAGCAAAGCAAATAACTCTAAATATTTGGAAAATATAGCCTTTTTTGATGCAATTTGACAGGTTCAATTTGATAAGAGTTTCTCCTTAGAGAATTTTGACAACCGACTATTTAAAGATATATGACAAGTGTAAAGGCAGCATAACAGTTGCCCCTCGATAGTAAAGTGGTGGTGTCAGTGTTTCAGTGCGCAGAAGGTACTAAGCTCATGTCCCAGTATCGGCGGATTAATAATTTACAATGATTATAAGATTTTCAGAAAGAAGAAAATGTTAATAACTAAAACAGCTAACTAAACCAACCACATCAATCACCACCACCCTTTCCCACCCATCACCTACAAATAAAAAATGCTTAATTTATTTTTGTCTTTTTTTTTCATATTAAAAAATTAGATTGTTTCATCTTAAGGTCGAGTATAAACGATCTTAATTCAATATTGTTGGATTAAGATTTAAATTTTGAATATAATCTTGGGTTAAGATTATCTCGTCTCTGTCGAATTCTGACACCGTTTCGTCTCGTTTCAAGATTATAATCTTGGTTTTAGATTGATTTTTCTCTCAGTATCGGGTATCATGTGTGAATGCAGCCTAAGCCTGCACATCCGTATTGGTTTTGGTATAAACTCTCGCATTTCGAATTAAAACTATTTGCCCTTATATGTGAAGTGCCACAAATATGCCCTGCTACTAGATAAGATGACAAAAGTTGGGTGATTTGAAACCGACTGCTCAAAGCCAAGTAGATTTAACACGTACGGTTTTACCGACCTATGACCTAGTAGTCGACCTTATTCCTATCATTTCACATATAAAGATCTCCTAGTCTAGTTCTAAATCAAATCATTTGTACGAAAGTTTCTGGAACACACCCGAAAACAATCATCTAGAGCTTCCTCACCGAGTCCAGGGTCAGAGAAATTTATGACTTCTTATAGTCGTAATTGCTGCAAATACATTCCCTTAACAACGGCCAGAGGTTCAATGCGGTCGACTTTTTATTTTGGCAGATTAGCATTATGTTCGGTACATGTTGGAACAGTTCGAATTGTTTTTGATATATTCCGAAACGACATAGAATTTAGAGTTGAAAATAAGACTAAGCTTAAGCAATTTATTATAGAGATGCTTTTTATAGGAAACTACATTAATTCAAAGTTAGTTCTAAAAAAAAACTTTGTTTATTTTCTTGACTAGAAACTTTCGCCCTCCATTCACAATTTCGAGAGATCAAGCTTGATTTTAGAATGATTTTATTACTTATTCCCTGCCGTTTTTTTTGGTTTTATTGTTAAGCTGCCATTACTGGGGTACTAAAAACGGTTCTAAGAAGCTTAAGAGCTGCAGTTAGTTTAAGCCAGAACAGCTCCAGGCTTACGAAAAAATGTGCTAATGATATCCTTAAAAGTATGCTACAATTTTTAAAATCTCCAATTTATGCAAATCTCTAACAACTAACCAGAGACATAGCCTAAGAGTGGCATATATGCAGAAGTACTCTAATGTGTGGCTGACTAAAAAAAAAAAAAGCGAATACTTATCAACTCTCATTCTCAAAATATTTACTTTTCTAGTGTCAAAATTGCCTTCCTGCACTATGGCATGGCAAAACTCAATAGAAACCTCAGGCAGCAGGTTATAAAGAAGCAAAATTGTAGCCAAATCAAGGCAGTTGTGTAAAGAAAGCCGGCAGCCAGTCAGTGATCCAGTCGGCACCTACGAAAAAAAAACCAAACAGAAGGAACCCAATATTCAGTCAGTAGGCAGGCAGGCAGGCAGGCAAGAGGCAGCGTCTGCAATTGAAATGGGCCCAAAAGACAGTGAACAACAAACACATAAAGTCGATAACCCGGCAGACACCCAAAGGGGATGTCGAGACGTGTGTGTGTGTGTGTGCTGAAGGGGTGGGGGGGTGGGGGGAGGAATATTTGCTCGTCTGCTTTGCCTATTTTAGTTTTTAGCTGGTCTCAGTAGTTGCAACTTATGACTTGAAGTTTTTTTTTTCCTTTTGTTCCATTGATGCAACTCTTGGTTGGTGTTGACATTCACAGCGCTCATTAAACTCTGGAATGGGGCGTGCTTAAAGTGTAACTACAATTTGCTCCTGCCAAGCTGTTGTTGTTGTTGTAGCTGTTGTAGTTGTTATTGCATAATTTTAATGTGTCGTCCTTAATTTAAATGCTTCCGCTGCACACGGAGAGAGTAGAGAGAGACCAAAAGTGCATAAAGCGAATCCTTGGCAACGTCACGACATGGCCTCCACAAGCAGCTCCGCCCTGCAACCTCTCTAGCATTGTCGTGTTCCGTTTTTCAGTTGCCAAAAAATTGTCTATTAGTTGGGCCAGAATGAACATTCTATAATAATGGCATATGACAAGCGCCACATGCGGCTGCAATTGAAGGCACTAAAGGAGGAACAGCAGCAGGAGCAGCAGCAGGAGCAGGAGTTGAATCCCGGATCTTGGGCCATGCTTATTAATTTAAAATTTACGGTAGCCAAGGCTTGAAATTGCAAACGTTCAGCCAAAGGCAACAAGACATTTTGATACTTCGTACAAGTTAATTAATTGTTGCCAAGGACCAACCTTTGCCAGCTCCTGCTGCCACTAGAGCAAAAACTCATGCAGGCGAGGGTTGCCAGTATTATTTTCACAATAGCGAAACGTAGTGTGGTACTTTAATAAACTTCTCAAAAGGGGGGAATCAACATACCAAAGCCATTTTGTGTAGACTTTGGAAATAGCCGCCAATATGTACAGAGATGTATCGATATTTTAGCGATGGACACATTGTATAAAAAACGCACAGATGAACGATGAAAGACAGAACAAACCCGTATTGACATTGTCAATAGTAAGCCGTGTGTAAATAGAAACCCGTGCTTAAATAGTGTCTAAACAAAAGGCTGATATTTGAGCTTTAAAGTATTTGTAAAACAGATACAATGGTCACACTATATAGAGAACTCAGTAGTGGTAGACAATATCAACTAGATCAATCATGCTCAACTCAAATAGCTCATAGGATTCGTAGCACAGACGAAGATCGGTTAGCCTTCTCTTTTTTTTTAAACTAAACTTCAGAACATTGAGTGGCAACAATGTCAGCTGCTCAAAGCTTTACTACGCCAACAGCCTATTTACACAGATTCCACTAACAAGCGGTTAAGCGTAACATTAATTCTGCGAACATGCCATATGTGAAGTGGGGTGAAATCGTTAAAAACATGTCACTATAATCAACAGAATCTTTGAGACGGCGAAGGCACCTAAAGGATACCAATCAAACATCGTGTATCCAATATTTAAGAAGGGTGACCCTAAGCATGTGGCAAATTACAGAGGAATAATTTTTTTGAACACTGCAATGAAACAGTTCACCGCAATACTTCTTGCAGGAATTACAGAGTTTGTGAAAACAAATAAGTTACTCAGCGAAAACCAAGCCTGCTTCCGAGAAGGTATTCAACCTTAGACAGCATTTTTGTGCTCACATCCACAGCAAGAGACTATTTGCCTCGAGGAAAGAAAACGTATCTCTCCTTTATAGACTTAAAGGCTGCTTTCGATACGATAGATAGAACACGGGAATAAGCACAAAAATTCTCAAAATAATTCAAAGCCTGTATATAGATAACCGAACAACAGTCATTGGCGAGTGCCTGTCGGAGGATTTTGAGACCAAACGAGGAGTGTAACAGGGATGCCTTCTTAGCCCTCGCCTATTCGCTCTTTTTGTCGACGACATAGCATATGACCTGGAAGGTGGAGTTAAGCTTGGAGACCATAAACTTAAGATCCTCATGTACGCTGACTACATGGTGATCATGTCAGAGACCCCAGCAATGCTGCAAAGAATGTTAAATGCAACATATTAGAAAGAGCAAATCCCACCTGTACACTTT
This sequence comes from Lordiphosa magnipectinata, assembly GCA_037044535.1. Classification (NCBI taxonomy): domain Eukaryota; kingdom Metazoa; phylum Arthropoda; class Insecta; order Diptera; family Drosophilidae; genus Lordiphosa; species Lordiphosa magnipectinata. The sequence continues at coordinate 270,115 of JBAMBO010000481.1, forward strand.
AATGGTCCGCAGTGTAAGCTGAGCTTTCATTTAACGTCCCAGCTAATTACGTTCAAGGTCTAACAAAACCTAACACTCGCAGACGCATCGGTCTTTGTTTTAAGTTTTTATACTCTGTACCGAAGGTACATAGAGTACATTAAGTTTGTGCAAAAGTATGTAACAGGGAGAAGGAATCGTTTCCGACCCTATAAAGTATATATATTCTTGATCAGCATCAACAGCCGAGTCGATATAGGCATGTCCGTCTGTCCGTATGAACGAAGAGATCTCAGAGATGGTAAGAGATAGAGGTTTGACATGTATGGGACATATATTTCTTATACTTGCAGGCAGATCAAGTTTATTTTCAATTTTTGCCACGCCCCCTCGCGCCCCCGCCATTTGGAAAAAACTTCATATCTCTTACAGTTTTGGAGATAGATCGTTCGTTCCTTCCAGAGATACCTTGCAAAAAAAATTATTTATCGATTTGCTGAAGGAATGATAAAGATCGGATGAACGGATACTCAAGTTATGGGCAAAAAACGACCAGTTAACACCACCCACCCCCCCACCAACAACCACAACAACATACCCTAACCGTTCAACACAGGCAATCTTAGTGCGAGAGAGAAAGAGAGAGAGAGAAATTTAGAGAGCGCACCGCGTTGTGCGCGGGGTGTTAACTGGCCGTTTGACTCCTGAGCAAATGCGAGTGTAAGGGTACAGAGTATGTTATAGTCGGGCTTGACCGACTTTCTTTCTTGTTTTTTTAACAACCATGTTTTTGGATTTTATACACATATACAAGCCCTCTCTGCTGATCAACAAGCTCTTCAAGGATTTCACCACCGCTGTACTCGGCCACATATCGTGGCGCAAAACTCCCCCATTGGGCCTGCCAAGAGCTCCATCAGCTCTAATTATCATTGTGACACTTCTTTCTAATGGTTTGGATAAGTAGAAATTTTTTTATATTCCTTGTAATGCCCTTTATCAACGCCTACTAATTATTGCCTTTGCCTTCGATTAGGGTATCTTGATTGGGCAGATCATCCGAGACGATATCTATTACGTATATATTTATGCTAATCATCACTCCCACAACAATCCAGCTTAGCAAGCTGCGATGGCCTACGTCATTAGCCCAGCTGACATCGGTGGATCAGGCCTTGGGAGTTCTAAAATTAGATACATGATACATATGTTACATGTTTATTGGATATTGTACGTATTTAGCACCGATTACTTGCACCCTTGTCTTACAGTTTCGTAAACACTGATTGGATAATGCAGAATTTGTATATATTGAATATGCAGTTGCTAATGGGCAAACATAAGAAGTCCACATCTTCAGATTAGCATAACCATTTAATGTTTTGATCCGGCCCATTGACCTTCAGCTGAATAAGCACTTTCGAATTGCTGATTTACCTACTGTATATTAACGTCTCAGATTTACTACATGTAAATATTGCATAGCGGCCGCCTTAAGCAGCTTACAATGAATTGCCCTCCTTCAGTACTAACTAGTTTCGTGAATATTGATATGAAGTAACGCAAACGTGATATTTAATAGTGTTGCTACTTGGGGCACCAATGATCTGATCACCGCTTCACATCTATCACAAAATGCTAAAAGCCCCCAACTACAGGATTTTGATCCGGCCGGGTGGGTAAAGCGAGAAGGACACCAGACCTCTGCATGTGATTATTCCCCCACTGTCAATACTTTTAGCGTCTGTCAGACTTATTACAGTAAGGTGATTGCTTAGCGTTGCTGCCAAAAGCAAAAACCCACGCCCAGGCACTGAGCACAGCTGCCAAGCTTAGACGGAGCTGCTTCTGAGCCGTAAACCAGCTTGATCGCGTTCGTCACAATATAAGTATTGACAAATGTAGAACCTCACCATCAACGTAGAAAAGTCAAAGGTAATGATGGTACGACAAGGGGGCGGGCGACAAATGAAAAGTGGAAATTATTTTGGAATAGTCCTAACACCAAATATGAAGTTTGACACCCACCTCCAAGAAAAGCTCAAAGGCACTCGAGTAGCCATTAACAGCACCTGGTCGAGCTTAATGCAGGGAAAGTACTTTAACACAAGCGTCGAATACAGGAAGTACCAGGCCATAACCTGCTATGCAGCACATGTCTGGGGTGGCCAGCAATACGAGAATGTAGAACGAAGCCTGATATTCTTTATCAAAAACTACGCCATCTATCTCGAAACTGGGTTTGTATACCCTGCGCCTTCACTTTGTATACATCAAAAATGATTTTAGAACCTACTTACTGCAACACAAGGCACAATTCTTTCAGAATTATGTAGAACTTGCATCACGATACAACACGGAGGTATACTTAGATAACCAAAGTAGATGAATTGTTGAGCATGAAAATATGCTGGCCGGCATCTAAGCTCTTTTTAAACGCAGCTCGACAAAGGCGCACAAGAACCACATACAGCAGACTGACATACGACCTAGAATCAAACAACTATTTCTAGGATAGCATGGCGATTGCAAAATATCGCTGTGTCCGCTTTGCAGCACTGCAGAAAGAGAGGACACCGAACATAATGTAGCCAGGTGTCAAATTCAACGGGAGTACAGACTGCTACATTTCAGACAACAAGCTCTGCCTGAACATTTTGAACGGAACAAATTGGTAGATACTGGGCAGTTTCCTCAACGATGCTTTAAAATATTAACAGAATCTTTTTAGTAGTTTGTTAAACATGTGTCATGTCCTGCCAAAATTAAATGTCAAATATCTGTTCTTAATCTAATCAAATAATAAACTATTACTGCTACTACTCTATAACACAAGGCAACAAAATTTAACTTTTTCCAGTATATTGAAGGGTTGGTGGTGATTCTAAATGATTTTTGTGTGCTGAACGCGAATCTGTTTTCAGAAATGTTCTATCATTTCGAAATTTTCAGTAATTTGAGCTTTAAGTTGCAAAAAATGCCTATTTTGATACTTTTTAGACGCGTTTAGTGGGGAAACAATACTTTTGTTGTGACTCTCTTTTAGAATTTCGGAAAGAACAACTTCTTAACTTTGAAATAAACTATCCCAAACAATTTTACGATTTTTTCAAATGAAGAAATACCATTTATAGTAAATGTATCCGAGTTCACCACAACCCAATATATTGTTGCTGCCAAAATGAATGAAATGGGTTTTGTTGAAAATTTTCATTGAAATTCTATACAAATTACTAGCCGATTGTACTGTTTCTGCAAAGCATACTTTTGTGCAGAAGACAGTTTTGTTATATTATTATTAACGAGACTATGTATTCAAAATGGTATATCTTCGCTTAAAAAAAATCGTACAATTCTTTGGGATAGTTTATTTTAAAGTAAAGAAACCAACCCTTCAATATACTGGACCTTGTTGCCTAGTGTAATCAACCCCACAACTTTAAATGGTGCATTGGTATTTGAAATTGGAATTGAATACGACATAATTAATCGTGAAATAAAGGCATACATATATGTACGAGCAGTATGAGCAGATTTAGGGAAGACTTTGATACGTTAAAATGGTGGGAAACCAATAAAGACCAGTTTCCCCTTCCATATATAAAGCGAGCTGCAAAATGTTGACCATTCCTGCAAGCAGTGCGTCATCAGAAAGGGCCTTTTCTCAAGCCGGAAACCTCATATCACAACAAAGGGTCAGCAATCATATCCAAAGATGATATCTTTGTGTGGGCCTGCAATCGATCTCTATATCTGCTGCTTCCATTGATATGGGAGCAAACTGGTAGAGTGCCAAGGTCGCTCTAGATGGTACCAGGGAGCAACGAGCTTCATGTGAATGAGCTTGATCTGTTTGGAGTTTGATCTGTTTGGAGTTACTGGGAATTTGAGCTGACTAACTCGAATTAAAGCAATTTCCCACTTGATTTACTTGAACCTTTTTTTAAAACATGAATCAAAGGGCACTCTAACTCCATGCATGCAGTGCTCTAGTAGACAAGATAGACAGATGAACGAAGACAGACAGAACCAACCCCTATTGATATTGTAAATAGTAAGCCGTGTGTAAATACTGTATAAATACGTTTACATTTGTAAATTTTTACAAGCCAATTCGAATGTAAACTAATGTCAAACTATTCATACAACAGAAAAGTTGAAAGTAAACTAAACTATCAACGGCAACCCTCGTCCATCCTACATATACATGCATATATGCAGTGTCATTTATGTAAATATTCAAACACCCTCAGCAACCGAGAAACGCCCCCTCCTAAAAAGTTGAAAGCCAACACGATACGAACTGGCAGCAAAGATGAAGAAAAACAACGACGTGGACAGCGCCAAAGGCGCAACAACATGACCAGGACACACACACTTTTCCCAATGCATGTGTGAACTTTTTAACCAAACTCGTGCCAAAGTCAACAAAACAGCGGGGCAGCAGCGGGGCAGCAGCAAGCAATGCAATGCAAAAGTGTAAAACTGAGAGCCGAGGCAAACCATCTATCAAAGCGCAAGATGCGCCGGCCACAGCCTTAGGATAATCACATTCAAAAGAAAAATGAAGCGTGCTGCAAAAACATCACCAAAGAAGATAGAAGATAGAGGAAGCAGGACGACACAGGAAATGTTGCACGGCAGAAAAGGGGCGGGCAACCCACTGAACTTTGACTGATGCGAGCGAGTGGGCAACTGTCCGTCCGGCACTTATTTTATTGACAATTTCTCTCCATTTTTTCTTTCTCCTTTTAGTCATTTAATTTTTATTTTCCTTTTTTTTCAATTTAGCGTTGCTTGCGGCAAATTGTTGTTAACTGCCTTCAATGTCTAACGACTGTGTGTGTGTGTGTGTGTTTGAGTGTGGGTGTATAAATTAATCAGGAAATCGAACGCCTCTTAGTCTGCATCCTGAGATCGTTGCAGACACCCGGCGCAGGTATTTTGAAAATTTGACAATTTTTAGATTTAAAAGAAAAAACTGAAAGTGGCAAAAATATTTTTCATCAACGGTTTGTTTCCTAATTGAATTCCATTTTCCTGGCGAATTTGAATATGAAAGGCTAATATGCAAAACTAGGCACATTTTTTTCGCCTATATCAATTAAGAGCTTACCCGGTACGCAGTACCATTTTATGGCCAAAGGAAATTAAGTTGAAAGTCTTTAAAAGATTTCTAAAAAAAAATATCAAAATAAATTGGATTAGCGGAAATACGAAACTTCTTTAATTTTAAAGACTCTTGCGGCCTTGCGAAGAAACGAGAACTAACGATTTCGCCGCACAAACAAAGTGGACAATTTTTGATCGAGTAGTATTACCCAGGTAATTTTGATATGTCAAAAAATGGGCAAACATATATCTCTGACGAGAAACTTTTGCCTTCTCTATAGACAAATATGATGAAATAGAACTCTTCAAAGACAAAGCTGTTAATTTTGTGGAGTTGCCATTTCACCCAAAAAAAAAACTTAACTTTTATTCGATATACTCGATTTTATTTATCGATTACTCTAAATTGAGAACTCTGAAACTCCGGGTAAGTGTAAAACAGTTGCAGAATATGCATTGTGGCTAACATACTATATTCATTTTAGACTTCCGAATGGTAAAAATGCGAGGTAGTAGCACTCTTGGAGTTTTACGAAAATGAGACACTCCTATACGACAGCAAGAGCAAGCTGTACAAAAACAGGCTCGCCAAGCAGCGTTTTTCAATATTGAGCAGAGGTTGACTTCAAGAATTAAAGACACGAACATTAAAACTAAACTAACCCTTCGAGTTCCACTTTTGCAGAGAGTGTTAAATGTTTTTGATAAAATAGGTATAGTTTTATATAACAGATTGGTGATGAATCAGATCCTTCACTATCAGAAAAGTCAATTTCCGAGCCGGAAGAGAAACGTCCTATGGTCGACGAGAAGGAAAAAGCCATGAAGGAGGTTCTTCCAGTAATAAAAAGTCCAAATCGGAAATTCTCCCCTTCAGTGGACGCATTTGGAGAATTTTTAAAGGCTGAAGCGGCAAAAGTCCCAGAAGACCAGCAAGATGAATTCTTCCTTGAAGTAATAAATTTTTCTGTTAATGCAAATGTTAATGCAAAAACAATATAAACGAGAAGGCCAAGCTAACTTCGTCTGTGCCGAAGTTTTTGTACCCTTGCAAATGCTGTTTTTGAAATGTCACAGTTTAAAAACGCTTACATAAAACTCAAACATTTTCCTAACTAAAACCCATTTTCCGACAGATAAACATCTGATTTCGACCAAATTTTTGCAAATCTTTTTGAAAACATATCAAAATACAAAAATCGCCGAGTTTAAGAACGATAAAATTTAAAACAAAAAAGTTATTCTCACTAAGACTCATTTTCCGACCGATCAGTCCTATGGCAACCTTTAGATATAGTCATCCGATTTCGACCAAATTTTGCGAATATATTTGAAAGCATACAGAATTAGTAATCAGTGAGTTTAAAGACGTTAACATTAAAAACAAAAAAAATTTCTTACTAAGAACTATTTTCGACCGATTGGTCCTATGGCAACCATAAGACATAGTCACCCGATGTCGAACTTTTTCAAATTAGTTTGAAAGCTTGTAATATTAAGAATCACCGACCTTAAGAACGATTTACTTGCAAACAAAAAAGTTATTTTCCCTAAGACCCATTTTCCGACCGATGGTTCCTATGACAGCTATAAGATATAGTCATCCGATCTTGACCAAAATTTGCAAATCTGTCTGAAAGCCTAGAATATTTATAATGGTTAAGAACGCTAACATTGAAAACAAAAAAGTTTTTCTCACTAAGACCCATTTTTAGACCGATGGTTCCTATGGCAGCTATAAGATATAGTCATCCGATCCGGTCGGTTCCGACATATTAGCAGCGTGCAGTAAAAAGAAGACTCTGTGCAAAATTTCAGCTCGATAGCTTTAAAACTGAGAGACCAGTTTGCGTAGAAACAGACGGACAGACAGAGAGACAGACGGACAGTCAGACGGACGGACAAAGCTCAATCGACTCAGCTCAGCTCAGCTTTCTATGCTATCTCCTCTGTCAGTTTTAAATCTATCTTAACCAAACTTTGCAAGAAGCCTTTTCGTACAAATACGCTGCACATTTGTCGGAATCGGCCGGATCGGATGACTATATTATATGTTATATAATGATGATAATATAAGCCATCGGAACCATCGGTCGAAAAAGTAGTTTTAGTAAGAAAAACTTTTTTGTCTTCAACGCAAACGTCCCCAATCCTCGTATTTCTAAGTTTTCTATGCTTTTACATAATTCCACTAAGTTTTATGAAAATCGGACAACTATATATTATAGCTGCCATACAAAAGATATGTCTGAGAAAAAGTCTTAGTGGGAAAAACTTTTTTGTTTTCATTGCTATCGCTCTCAAACTTGTCACTAATCAGTATTATATGCTACCACACAATTCTACCAAGTTTTATCCAAATCGGATGACTATAGCATATAGCTGCCATAGGAACTATCGGTCGAAAAAGTAGTTCTAGTGAGAAAAACTTTTTTGTTTTCAATGGTAGCGTCTTTATACCTTCCAGTTGTGAATATTATCAGTTTCCACTCAATTTTGGGGAGTTCGGTCAAAATGGGATGAACACATCGTATAGCTGCCATATAACAAACTGGGAAGCAAGTGCTCAAAGTAGTGGCTCCATCATGCTACAAGGGTATAAAAACTTCGGTCGAGCCGACGTTAGCTTTCCACTATTTTTAATATTCATTAGTAAACAAAATAGATGAACCATGCTTCTAAATTTAAAATTATCTTTTTGTACCTTTCACCTTTACCTAAGTACTGGAAATTCCGGATATCTTTTACCTTACCTAGGTATATTTTTTGACGTTTACCTTGTACCTTACCTAGGTAAGAAAATCGAGTAGCCTTCCAATCACTGGACATAAGGCATCAAGCGTTCCTTTCTTCCAAAGAAATTCCGTTGTTAGCCAAGCTGCCTTCTAGCTGGTTTCATTCTATTGCCTGCATTGTGATGTAGTTTCGTTATGCATCAAAATATGCACTATCCAGCTCCACTTCATTCCTAAATCCCTGATCGCCTTAGTAGGCTTGTATTTCATATTCTGTCAGACCAAAATATGAGGAATATGCGTCGCAGGCCATAGTTAACAAAAGTCTAGATTTTGAAACATTTCTTTTCATTCGTAGTAATCTGGACATCTCTGTTTTAGAACGTCGGCATGACGAAATGAACAAACATGCCTGGTTATTATTGGCTCTTATTATTGGTCAAGTTCAAACTTGAATTCTGCCATCAGTTAATCGCCCCAAGCGAAGTCGCTTAGTCGCTCTGATAAGGGAAATAACCTTTTTTGATATCGCTCTCCTTTCCAACACAAGAAGTTCGGACCGTTTCTGAAACCAGCTTCCATTTCGCATATGTTGTTTATGGCGATTAAAAGCGTTGCAACGCTTTGGTGTCATTGAGCTTCGCAATACTGGGCCACAGACAATGCATCCTAAGCACAGAAGTCTCATAGATACCGTTTAAAATTGCATATCCAAAACTAAATAGCTACAAGTACAGCATATCCAAACCTAATCACATTGCATCTGCACGAGTAATTGGGTGTCTATGTTAATAATGCTAAGATACTGATCTACGAACTACGGTAAACAAATGCATATGCCGTGTTGCGGTGTTTTGCATGCATTTGTTATCGTTTTCGCTCTACATAAGTAATGAATCAGACTGTCAGGCGACAACAGATCTACAACTTGAATCCATCAGATATAAACAAACAATAGAGCAGTAAAAGGCAACTTTATTTTTAATTGGAAAACACTAAAATGTTTAAGGAGCGTTGAAAAGAGAGGGAAAACATATATAAAGTTAACCATCCAATGGAATTTTCAGAAAGTTACTTTAAGGACCGATTAATATAATATTAAACATAATATTCCCCAAAGAAATTTTTTTGGTCTTTCTCGGCACAAGCGGTTCCGTAAACTCTCACATCACATGGTAAATTTTTCCAATATTTAGTTATATGATTCATAATATAAACTTTACTTTAAACTTTGTCTTGGCTGTGTAAAATGTATTTAATAATCATTTACTCTTGGCTTATTCCACATCAGCTATACATTTCTTTAATCTAACGACTTCACGTGGACAATTTGGGTGTCCAAAATCTTATGTGCACACAGCTTAATGCTTGAGGTAAACAAATCCCTGTGCCATGGCTTCAAGTCGGCTTCATTTTCATTTGAATCACACACACACACACACACAAAGCTGGCAAACAAACAAATTTAACAAAAAAAAATAAGAGAAAAACTGAAAACCAAATCGAGAAATGCATATTTATTTGCTCAAAGTATCGAGAGAAATGCTCCCGACTTTGACTCCGACTCAGACTCTGGTGCCAGGGTGAGCATTTTTTTTTTATTATTATCGCTAAACGGCATCAAATTGTAAGCGATATGTGCATAGATTTTGTTCAGCTTTTTGTTGTTTTTTGTGTGATTTTTTTTCCAACTTATTTGTTATTTGTTGCATGAGTAATGGGGCGTCTTTCTGTACTGATGCAAATGCAAATGTATCTGTATCTTTGGTGCATATATAAATAGTATTTCAGTTGAACGCACAGCTAAAATAGCAAAAGGCGGATGAAGGGAACGGTCGCTAGCTACACGGTATTGTATTTCAAAAATTTTGTCAAAGTTGACACAAATCAGGCAAAGAGTTGACAGGCCCAAACAAAAAGCCAGAGGCCTTTCATCAACGTCTCTATGTATGGGTGTGAGTACACTTGGAAAAAATATTAAGAATATTTTTATACTTGATGCAAGTACAAAATTTATGAAAGCCATAAAAAAGAATTTTGGTTTGTTTTTCAGATACAGACGAACTTTCATATAGCTAATCTTAAGAGGATCAATAAAAATTCTTAATATAGAGAAAGAAACACGTAATACGAAATTGCAGTGGTCAGGAAACGAATTCGTTATATAGAGAACTTCTTCAGAAAGCTGTACGCGTTCTTTGTAGATTTCAGAGCTGCATTCGACTCCATAGACAGGCGATCCCTTTTATTAAAGCTGTACAACCTAGGCATGTCTACAAAAATCATTAAAATCTTAGAGAGGAATATGGAGAAGTCGCAAATTCTCGTGTTTAAAAAACACTGGAGAGGGCTAGCAAGACATGAAAAGTGGCAATTAAACGGAGTTGAGCTACGAGTAGTCAAAAACTACAAATACTTAGGAGTTTACTTCAACCACAACGCCAGTTTCAATCTGCATCTAAAAAACAAACTGGCAGACTCCAAAGTAGCCATCAATTGTACCTGGAGGACGTTGCTTGGCAAAAAGGATGTGCCTACTAGCACAAAATACAAGCTTTTCAGTGCAGCGGTGAGGTCCATTATGTCCTATGGCGCTCAAGTGTGGGGGTTATACCACTTCGACGAAGTAGAATGCCTACTAAGGTATTTCATTAAAAGATTATTCCAAGCAGAATGATTTATCTAGAAACTGGACTTTCGCCTCTTCACGTATATACAGCCGACATCCATTTCAGGTACATGCAAAAGGTAACGCACATGCCCGATCACCGACTCCCAAAGATTGTGTCTTTGTTTTTACTGCGTGAAAAATTACAACACTTCCAAGAGTGGGAAAACCTGGTGGAGAAGCTATCCGTACCTTTACGTTTGGACGACAGCATGGAATGGGCGCTCTGGTCAAACAAAATTGTACGTAGGATGGGTGAGAGCTGCAGAGATGAATTTATAAAGGAGGCGCAGCGCAGCTCGGTTCGCCAGCTAGGAAGGGAACTAAATCATGAGCTCGGTACAGCCAGCTACTTCTCGGATGTATATACGATTGACCAAATTAGATCCTGGCACCAAATTTCATACCACATATAAGGTCTGGAAATTGTACGCTTTGTAATATGAGAGTGGGTGAGGACATACTACACTTTATTGTCGACTGTCCCATAATAGCAGAGATCAGGCAATTGTACTTCGGAGGAACTGCTTTTGGAAGGGAGATGGTCTTGGATCTCCTAAATGGATAAAATTGGATGTTGCTCTCCTCTTATATTGCTGCAGCTTTAAGGTACAGACACAGAATTGTAGCGGAGGATTTTTAATAAATTATAGATTTAAAAATAATTAAACACAATAGAAATAATAATCAATAATAGCCTTAGGAGTTTGCCGAAATGTATAATTTAAATAGTAATAGAGTAAAAAAAAATAAAAAAAAAACTTGGATTCTTAATCTATCTTTATGCTGGGAACGATGCGGTATCTTGCGACGAGCTTGGCAGCCGTGTGTAGCACTGGTATGAAGATGGAAAAAGGATCAGACTGACGGTTTATATACCATGCCTTTAGTATAAATCTAAACGTGTCTTTTAAATTCGATGCACATGTATGTTACAATGAAAAAATGTTGAAAAATTCCATTTAAATAAAGACAACTACTACTACTACTAGAGAACTTCTTTGTACGAAAGTTCGTATTACCTATTGAGAAGCTTGACTTTATGTTCAGACCAGGTGTCGTCAATGGAAACAGAAACGTCGCCAGAAAAAAAGTTTTCGTTGAAAACTTTTCAATGAGTTGAGCTCATTTAGTGAGCTTTAAGGCTGTCTATTCTCTGTCTGGCTATGTTTCGTCGTCGGCGGTTGAGAGTAAACTACTCTTTAAGCCTGTCCCCCAGGGGCCGAAAACATTTCGATATTTACACCTACAAGAGACGAGCGCATGCCGTGGCTTGTGCCAAGAGAGCAAACAGCTTTTCAGGCGCTGGCCAGCGGTCAGAGCTGGTTTACGTCGCTTTATTTTCGCACACCAATACGCTCTCACTTTTTGGCCTTGCTCTTCCCGACAAACCCTGTTTTAAACAACAAAACCGCAACATTGGAGCTTTCCTGTCGGTGTGTAAGCTCACTCACAATGCTGCGCTTTAAAATTTAAATATTTTTACTTTCTCCTGCAGCATTTGTAATGGTGGAAGTCAATTGCAATGGTATGAAGCACATGTAAACATGCCGCTTCCTCGCTTAACAGATCTTAAAAGTCAAAGCCAATGGATAATTAGATTTTGAAAGCTCTCGACACTTTTCTGTTTATGTCAGAGTTCCCCAGAGTTCGTTACTGCATGTCTGAGAGTCAGTCGCAGTCAGCGTTACAAAACTAACCTTTCTGTGGCAGTATATTGCCGAGCAACACTGCTAAAAAGCATTTACTCATTTTCTGTCCTCTGTTCTCGGAGAATCCTGCCCTAGGTGCCGAACACATTCGGCAATTCACACCGAATGCTTTCCGAAGCCATGCATGACTGTGCGTTTCGCCCTTTCTTTTTGCGGAACCCTGCTTTATGTATACCAACAGCGATTGGCACGCCTAGTCCGCAGTAGCCGAACACATTTTGCTATTTATATGCCAAGAGAGCAAACAGTCGCTGGCCAGCGGCATGGAGCAATAACCAAAAGGCAATAACGATTACCGTCCCATCTTAATCCTCGCCTTCTTATCAAAAGCATTTGAACAAATCCTGGCCTCACAAATTGGTAGTTATATGGAGCAGAATTCTCTACTAAATGAAAAGCAATCGGGGTTCCGAAAAAAGCGAAGCTGAAATACACTGTTGTAACGAAAATTTCAGAAGATATACGTCGTAATTTGGACAAAAGCCATGTCACACTTTTAACATTGTTGGACTATAGTAAGGCGTAAGTCACAAAATACTGTGCGCAAAGTTAAACAAACTCTACAACTTCTCCAATACAGCAATGAAACTCATGAGATCATACCTTAGTGATAGGCAACAAGCTGTAGTCACACAATCGGAGTTTTCTTCCTTTCTGACCGTGAATTGTGGTGTTCCACAGGGTTCTGTCCTGGGACCCTTGCTATTTTCCATATATGTTAATGACCTGCCATATGTCTTGTCTAAATGTGAAATTCACATGTACGCAGATGATGTTCAAATGTATGTTAGTGCTCCGTTAAGAAATATTAGTGAATGTGTCCATCATTGTAATAATGAGCTGGAGCTAGTAAGCAAATTGGCTAAGGGCATTGGTCTTAAAATAAACCCAATTAAATCAAAATGTCTAGTTATTTATAAAAAGAAATATGACACGAGTAGATTACAGCAGATAAAGATTGATGGATCCGTTATAAATAAAGGGCATCAAATTTAGGTTTTACTTTCAATAAGACTTTGTCATGGGACGACCATATAAGAAAGTCAATTGTGAAAACATATGCTATTATTAGACGGTTAAGCCTGACGTAGCAATACATCCAGACACATACAAGAGACCTGATTGCAAAAGTGCATTTAATACCATCGCTGCTATATGGGGTGGAAGTTCCTTATGCTATTCGTCTATGGAACCAGCTACCTAACGATATTAAAACAATTAGAAGCGACCGTTTTTAAAAAATCAATGGAAAACTACCTACAGCAATAAGTTATGTTTTTCTTTCTTTTCTCGTTCGATTAAAAAAAAAAAAAAAAAAAAACCCTATAAACTATTTATATTTTAAGAGTCATATTCAATGTTAAATGTTAATTTTAAATGAATAACCCAATCGACTGTTGTCTATGTAATTGAAATAGTGATTAGTGCTTCCAAATAAGTCGTGTACTTCTAGCACTAAGAAGAAATATCAAATAAATAACCCACCTAGCATTTGGAAGATCATTTTAACAAGAATCACCTTGGTGAGTCTTTTTCGAGCCCTTTTGATGATTAAAAAGATATTAGTTTCATGTGCGATTTAAGGAAGACTCGAAAATGAGTCATGCATTTGCTTCAAATGTGATTCATTAAAAACAAGAAAGAAAGTCGGTCAAGCCCGACTATAACATACTCTGTACCCTTACACTCGCATTTGCTCAGGAGTCAAACGGCCAGTTAATACTCCGCGTACAACGCGGTGCGCTCTCTAAGTTGCACTCTCTCTCTCTCTCTTTCTCTCGCACTAAGATTGCCTGTGTCGAACGGTTAGGATATGTTGCTGTGGTTGATGGTGTGGGGGGTGGGTGGGTGTTTACTGGCCGTTTTTTGCTCATAACTTGAGTATCGTTCATCCGATCTTTATCATTCCTTCAGCAAATCAATAAACAATTGTTTGTTGTATTGTTGTTGTTTACTAGATATCTCTAGAAAGTATCGAACCATCTATCATCCAAAACTGTAGGAGATATGACGTTTTTTCCAAATTGCGGGGGCGTGAGGGGGCGTGGCAAAAATTGAAAATAAACTTGATCTGCGTGCAGACAATAGGAAGTCTACATTTCATACATGTTGGTTGCTCTAGCTCTTACTAGTCTCTGAGATCTAGGTCGTTCATACAGACAGACAGACGGACGGACGGACGGACAGACGGACAGACGGACAGACGGACATGGCTATATCGAATCGGCTGTTGATGCTGACCAAGAATATATATACTTTATATGGTCGGAAATGATTCCTTCTGGCTGTTACATACATTTGCACGACTTTAGTATACCCTTTTACTCTACGAGTAACGGGTATAAAAATAACTAAGGGCCGATTTCACTTCTTCCAGATAGCTGCTATATGTCAGATAAGCTCACAATTTACTCTGCTATTTGTAAGTTTATGTGACATATAGCTCTATGTAGAAGATGAGAAAACGGCCCTTAGAGAGTCCAAAAATAACTCATAGAGCCTAAATGACAGCGAAAAGCTGTCAAATATCTGAGTGAAAAGTTGTTGTCGCAGCAAATTGTGCGTCTAAGTTCAATTTTCTCTGCAGCAGTCGATACAGTAGGTCACAGCTGATTTGCGTCGCTTTATTTTCGGTCACCAATACACTCTCACTTTGTGGCCTCGCCCTTCTTGACAAACACTGAAGTATACAAATATTTTCTTAGCTGCCTGTGGTAACTTCTCTGCTCCCTGACTAAAACGATTACCCACCATATTAAGATCTTTAAAAGTTAAATTTTGTGTCAATTTCAAGTTTTAAAACAAGAATTGGTCTGCCTAAATTAAGTTCAAAATTCTACAAATTTTCATCTCTTCTTCATCTTTATCTAAGAATGAAGTTTCTAGTAATTGTTTACTGCAAGTAGAAAAACTTCTTGATTTAAGAATGTTTATTCATATTTGGATCAGGGCAAAAATCCGGTTCTCCCCTAAGAATTGATGTGGTTCCCTTGAACCTAAAGGACCTTCTCTTTTTTGGCAAACGGTTCGGTTTAAAACAAAAACAGTTTGTCTAAACATTCCTTATTGGATTTAAGAATGTTTTATACTAAAATTTAAGTACACTCCAGAACAATTATACTTGAAATGTCAAGTACAAAACGTTATAAATCCCTACCCCATTCAAACCAAACACTCGTTGACAATCGTTTCTCTTTTTTCCAAGTGTATGTACGCGTATGTGTGAATGACTGACATCGAGTGTTTCCAGGCGATAGCAGCAAATACATTTTCAATGCATACAATTACTTCCAGCAAACTGCTTGCGAAATTAAAATTAAATTACACCGCTGCAGACGCTGCTATGGGTGGGTGGGTGTGTGGGTGGTGCGGCGGCTGGTTAGTGCTGCCGTCTGGGCATGGCTGTTGCTTTGAAAAGTTCATTAAGTTATGTATGACTTGGTAGTTGACACGAAAAACGCCACAAAGGCGCACCACCACCTATGATGTGGGCAGAGAAGAACGTCATTAAGTAGCTAAGACAATCGTGCCAATCATTAAAAATCTTGGCCCAGCTGGAGAGTCAAACGCTTTCGAGTGGCTTCAAGCTGCAATGCGGATGCCGTCGTCATCGTCGTCGTCACCTTCTCATCTCTGCAGTTATCAACACGTACGCAGTAGTCGCTGCCTTCGTCTCGGCTGCGGCTGACGTCGATCTGTCTAAAGCAGCCTAACTATGGCTATGTTAGACGTCAGAACCCCAAGCGCATGTTTATAGACGCCCTAGATTAGGTCTTTGTCAGCACTTTTCGAGTATGTACAGTGCGGGCGGCAGCGGGCATATGTATGCATGTGTGTGAGTGTGTGTGTGTGTGTGTGTGTGTGTGTGCTGTGTGCAACTGTGTGCTCGAGTGGCGATAGCTGCGAAAAATCCAAAGCATAAGCTTTGGCGCGAGTGGCAACCACTTGAGCACCCACCAGGACCAGCCGCTTGTTCCGGCCTGCGACTGCTTTAGTGCCAGCCAAGACCAGGGCGAGAAACTTGTCCGCTCGACAACAATAACGCTTACAACAGCCGCAACTGCAGTTATAGCCAAGAGGTCTATAAGCTAAGTTGGGCATCGTTAAACGCCATCAGAGAGATAGACACGAAATTTCTACAAACTGGAGAGCTAACGGCTAGATTTGAATTGAATGCAGTTTGGTTAATTGTAGATGGAAAACTAAAAGGTACGGGAATCAAATACAAATTGCAGAATTTAAATTTCACTTTATTCTTGGGCGAAAGCAAAATATTAGAAAATTCTTGCAACTCTTTTAAACCCAATCAGAGAATAAGATAAGATTTGTAAGTTATTTGTAACTCGGAGAACTGAAGCCTAAAGAATACTTGGAAAATTTACACTTAAAATTTTACAATTGTTTTCTTTATTTCCAATCTAATGTAATAACTAATAGTAAAGTAAAGAAAGTATAATACAAAATAATAATAATATTAATGTAACTGGCAAAAAATCCTATTTAAAAACAAAAATTAAGTGAACTTGAGAAATAAACTTAAATTGTACATTTTGTTCTCAGCCTGGAACTGTGATATTAGTCAGTCGGAATTTAAGATCATTTAAGCACAGTAATCTTGATATGATATATAATTTTTCGATCATCAAGACAAGTAAAACAATGATGCCGTATCAGTCTGTCTATTTCTATACCAGCTCCTCTCTTACAGCTTTCTGAATGAAAACTTGAAACACTGACGTTATATTTGTGTTAACCTGCGGGGATCCAATTTCTAATGTCAACCCCTTTCACACGAATTTTGGTACAACTTTTTCTGAAAAACCGAAAAATTCGAACCCCCATAACACCCATTTTCAACGACAAATGTTTGACTTACTTAAGAGCCGAATATGTATGTATTATATTTGAAATAGATTAAATCAAAAATAAACAGAACACAGCCTCTCTCTCTCAGCCCCTCTCTTTTGCCATGGCAAAGTCAAAACAACCACAAGTTTGCATGAGTTATTCATGACAGTGTTGATTTATGATTTCGTTTGGCATAAACTCTGAGACTTACAAAATGCAATCTGTAATCTCAAAGAATGGCTTAAGGACAATTACAGAAGATGTATAGAACCAGAAATGCTGGAACATTTCGAATTCAACTTTCCAACATCCCTCGCTGCATTGTGGCAAAATTCCTTTTGCGTCGGAATAAAGACAACGACAATCCAGATCCAATTTCGTTTGACGTGCTCATGAAGTTATGAACTTAATTGAACGTGACCTCAAGTGTAAGTCGAACTCTGCCCTACTTTGAAATACCCGTGAAAGCCGGGTATCCAGTAACGGCGGAAACTAAAAATTCCTAGCAAACTTCATGTGCAGAAAACTGTGCCATGGAGTTTTTGGTTTAACTTTTCGTTGTTTGAGTATCCGGCAGCATCGGGCGGAACCCACACTTTCTTATCGGCAGTTAGCCCATAGATAACGCGTGTGGATCGAGAGGACAGCTGATACGCAGCTCAGGAGTATGTTGTTTGCAACGCATTTTGGACGTGATGAACGAGAATTTTGGGGGATCAGCAGAGTGCAGAGATTGGCAGGGGACGTAGCCAAGGGGACACTTATGCCAGATTCGCTGGAGGCGGCGTGAGTTGATGCCCTCCATAGTCACACAGGTCGATGGGATATACAGGCTCAACCCTGTTTGTCGCCAGGGCAATGGAGTGGAACCTGTTGGACGGAGTCGGGCGGACACCAGGCAGACCCAAAGAAACTTGGAGGAGGAGACTGTCGGTAGAGAGTTGGAACGCATCGTGAAAAGTTGGGGAGAACTCAAAGCGACAGCTAACAACAGAGTTCGCTGGAGAGGAGTAGTTGATGCCCGATGTCCCACTCGGAATTGGAACTAGAAGAAGAAGAAGTTAAAGTCAACTCTGCCCTACTTCGAAGTAAATTGCAAATTCCTGTCAGGACTCTGCCGCTACTGCTGGATACAGCCCGTTAAGCAGGGGAATAGATAGGTTGAAAAATGGTGCCAAAATAGACAGTTCGTAAATAGCGATTTACCTGGAGACACACGAAGCAAACAGTAAACAGTTCTATATAAAATACTGAATAAATAAATTAATCAATAGAAACAAACAAAATTACGTTTTGGTACCTAGTTTTCTTGATATTCTACCTGAAACTGGACCAAATTGCCTTAAAAATTTTGTGTGTTCTTTTAAAAACTGAAAATCGGTTAACTTTGAAGGGTTAGATTAGGGGTGCGAAACTCCAAGCGAATGAAAAACGAACAAAACCCTGGTTTACGAATTCGCCAGACATTCGTTTTTGATACTTGTGTCTCTCAGTTTGTGGCAGGCAAACATTCGTACTCGAACATTCGCAAGCGAACTCGCGCGCGAATGTTGACGGGAAAGTTGTACGAGCTTAATTTTCACTCGTTCCTAAAAATAATTGTTTAATAAAACTAGAAATTATTGTAAATTTTTTTAAATAATATTTATTTAAATTTATCGCCTTGTCTTCCATTGCAGCTGCTTCCACGTGTTTTAGTTTCTTAATGAAAAATGCATTGCTTTGCATATAAAAAGCAGTTGCTTCCTTTTATTTGGCATTATTTCAACATTAAGACAATTAACAAATACAGAATAAAACAATTAAGACAATATAATCATGAACCTTTAAAGTACATAAAACAATACAGTAAAACAAACTATGTTTGCCGATTAATTGATTGTCGCTCGGCAGTTTGCTTAGCCAAATTAGAATGACGCCGGCCTAAGCATAAGGGCTTCAAATACATACTGAAAATGCAAAGTCAAAGTCCAGCAAACGACGGCGACGCTGCGTCATTTTCTACCTGGTGCTGAGAGAAGCAAAATAAAAGGGAACTCACAAAGAGTTTCGCTAAAAATAAACAAAATACGAATAATGTTCTTCGCGAAACTTTCGCTTGTGTGTCGGGTGGGAAGCTTACGTGTGAATACCAATACAAATGCACAAAATATATCTCAAGAATAAACAACAACAAAATATAGAAAGAGAAAACCCGATTTTTGTTTGTGTGTGTGGTCGTTGAGATCTTAAGCAAATGAGCGCGAGGCAAAGGCAACATTGTTGTTGCTTTTTAATTTGCCAGAGACATAGGAGAGAGACAAGAGGGTCACATATGATGTTGTCGTTGCTGGTGTGCACGCGCCAATAACAAAACCTTAGCTCGGAAAGAAAGAGAGGAGAGCAAGCATATGTAATGGTTGTTGCTTTATGCAGGCTTATGGCCGCGTAGAATGTATGCGCGCGAGCTATTCCTTTGTGCAAAGCCGACACACGTATAGATAGAGAGAATATGTTTGTTCTATAAAGAGCACGCTCGGGGGCTTGCTCTCTTACGATGCGCGTGCTCGGCTTTTTGCTCTCTCACGAGGCATTTGTTCGTTTATTTGTTGCTCATGTTGAAATGTCAACATGTTTACTTCGTGTTTCGCTGCTACACACTCAAGCGCTTAATTGTGTAAGTATGGACACCACTGCACTAGATACACGAGTGAGAAACTACAAGTCCAAGCGAAATGATTGAAAATGGAACAGTCGGAAATGAGAGAGGTTGATTTTAAGGTTTCACTCTTCGCTTTCGTTTGCACTGTCAAAATCTGGACACATTAAACCAAAAAAAATTCTTTATAAATCAATTAAAGACTAGAATGCCAATTAAATTTCACTAACAATTTCTAAATTGATCACAGAATTAAGGAAAATACACTTTATGTACATCTAGGAACTGTATGAGTTACTTTTTATTGCACTGACCAACAAGAGTTACTTTTGAAAACGAAAAACTTTTTCATTTTAGTGTTGCGAGCACATGAATCAATTCCACTTTCGAAAAGTTGCCGTGGAAGTGGAATTGAGAACATGCCTGATAATTTCTTAACATATTACTTTATAAGCAAGATGACGTAGTTATCGAGTTTTAGCTGGTTCGCTGTTTGCCGTCTTAGAATTCCCAACCGGTTATAGCAGTTCTTGCAAGAGGTGGCAGCTGCTGACTTGCAGTCGATGGGGCACATGAATGAATAAACATAGATTGCGACATCCCGCGCACAAAAGTTGTCATCTACTGCGCAGGCACCGCTGACGTCACGGTTCGCGTGCTGCTATTGGTTGAAAATAGAGAACAGCGCCATTTAAAAAAGAGAGCAAAGCTTGTGACAGTGGGACCAATTTTATAAATTTGCTATTATTTTTTAATAGTATTTAGCTTGTGAATTATCTCATTAAATTCATAGACATTTTTATTTAATTAAAGAGTAGCAACATATAACTAAATAAAACGTCAAATGTTATTGACTGCTTATAACATTTTAATGAAAGATATTGTTTTTTGTTAGTTATTTTGCCTGCAGCCGACCACAGTGCACCTCATTTTATCTAACTGTGTTTTTTTTACAGGGTTGTCGAAACTCTCGAATATCACACGTTTTGTATGTCAATTGTATGGCCTTAATTTATATAAAAAAAACGTTATATGGTGGCAACTCTTCGAAAAGCACCGCTGACGTTTTATAACGGGAAAACATGCGCATGTCGCAATCTAAGTTTATTCATTCATGGATGGGGCAAAGAATACTAAAGATAGGGACGGGAGGTTCTTGGAACAGCTGTATAGTCGACCAGCCTCCTTTGTGGTGTTGTGTCTTCCTAATTAAAGTTATGTGCAAACATAACATGAACTTGTATCAGTTTAAAACTTAATTTCTAATGATTTCCATTAAAAGTTTCTCCACTTTCAAGAAGATGTTATTGGTTGTTAAAACTCTCAAGTGGGGGGAAATTTAAACAAATAAATATAGAACTTAGATCTTGAGTGCCCTCACAATGCTTATGACAGGGCAGACACGAATACATTTGAATAAATTCCGATACGGTGTGCGTGTCCGACTTATGTCTTGGGGTTTATAACTCTCCTTTGCTGAACTTTCCATCAATTGACTCTTCCGTCGGCTGCAATACAATGAACATCTCTATCATTTTGGCTCTGTCCTTAACAATTTGCTTTTGCATTAAACGTCAATTGACTTCGGGGACTGTCTTAAATACCAATTTCAACTCTGGAAACAAATTTTGGCCCCCGTTTTTGGGGTTTTGTAGTTTTGTTTTGGTTTTTTGCCTAATTTACCAGCTCCATTGGGCCAGCTGTGAATGCCAAAAACGAAAATAAAAATTAAAAAAGAAATAAGACACACATCGGACACCAAAATGGCAAAAGATAACAAAAGCAGAGCAAAAACACATTCGACCATTTCAAGTTGAGGGTGGAGAGGAAGGGGCGCGGAGCGTATTGAAGAAGCCATTTGAAAATTTGAAAATTTTTTGGCACAGGTACAGAAAAAAAAAATAGTCCCCCCCCCCCCCCTTCACCCTTTCAAACCCAACAAAAACATTGAGAAAGGCGAAATAAAGAGACAAACCAAAGACCGCATTGACTCTTCAACTATTGCGGCATATATGTATGCACGATCCATGTGAGTGTGTGTGTGTGTGTGTGTGTGTGTAGATATGCGCTATAGGTTATAATATGTTAGCGTAATGCCGAGTGCCACTCTGATGATGGGCGGAGCCAACAATTTCGCTAAACAAAAAACTAGCGACGACAACAACAAAAAGCTTTCTGTATGTGTGTGTGTGTGTGCACTGCGGATGTGTTGGCGGCTCCAAGAGTTCCCTAAAAACCAGGGCGCATCTTGGCCAAGAGCCCCAGACAGTTGCATTTTGGCCCTTTTCGACTGCCAACTTTTCGAGTGGCATCAAATTTGGTTAATATGAATGTAGACTTTTGCCTTTTGATTAGCCTAATGAAACTATGCGGCAAATAATGAGGGCAGCTTGATTCCATAGCAATTCAAACGGGAGCTTCCCACAGAGCAGGCGGCTGCAACTGCGATTGCCTTCCCAATTGACGTCGTCATCGTCGTCGTCGTCTGTTGTTTTCGAGGGAGCACAAGTAAATCTCAAGCATTTGATCAATTACAATTTCAATTTAAACCAAACCGCCGCCTGTCGCTCGTTCATTGTTTTCGATGAAAGTCACACATATGCACAAAGTACACACAAATACAAATCAAAAGGCAAAAAAAAAAAGAAAATATACGAATCCAAATCAATTTGGTAAACAATTCAAATTAAGATACAAAAACATTAAGAAATTCCAAACGAAGCTGAGAAATATGTAAGGGTGAATGGTGAATAATCTCAGAATTAGTTGTAATATGGAAATTTAAGACTTAATTCATTTGCAGGTTCTTTACAGAATTACTATAGTTTTAATTAAGTCGATATTTGGCAGAAGGTTGTAACGTTTCGGTTGCAAGATCTGTTTTCAAGCCCAAGTATTAAGTGTAGGCAATGTAAGGGAATCAGTGAAAGTTCAAATATCAAAAATGTTACTTCTAGAATCGTTTGCAGCATGCACACTTAAAGTTCAATTTTTCTAACCATCTACTTCACGTCACAGTAACATCGTAAATGGAAGGGGAAATAATAGCTCAGACAAAGGAAAGTGTCTACTGTACCTCAGCTTAGGAATGGAATTACAACTACTCGCTACTTTATACTTGCAAACAAATTACAAAAAGATAAAAAGTCACAACAGAGTTAACCAGCTTAATATGCAGGAGCGAATATCTTATCTTAAGATGTAGCGACAAACCTTTTATTGGAAAGCTTTCAATTGCAAAATGCAAGAAGATTGAAATCTAGATGACCACAAACGTTGTCAAAAACAATGTTCTCAGTTCATGAGCAATTTTTCTCTGATCGGCTTAAAATTTCCTCATTTCAAGAACATTTGCTATTTGAAATATTGGTGGATCAAAATAAAGTACGATACCGGGGATACAAACAATTTCAAATGGATTTTTTCCGTGGCAATTATCTCTTTAACTGGAAGATTTGCCCTAGTCTTTGGAAGAAATCTTAAATTATACGTATTCATAAAAAGGAACCAAAGTCAATCATTTCAAACTACATGCGTGTATTTAAACTATCGAACATTCCTAAAGCTGCCATTACACTTTTCATATATCTCTAAATAGTCGGTTCTCTTAATCTCTTATCAAATAGAAAATATATTTACGAATTTACTTGAATTTACTACTCTTTGTTAACAATGGATTTGTCAATAAGCGGCAGACTTATGTAGTTTATACTGATTTCAGCAAGCCTTTTTACTCAATCAATCATAAGCGTTTAGTACATAAATTGTGTTTGCTTAGCTTTCTTCCAAGCCTTTTTAACTGAATCAATACGTATTTAAGTGATCGATCTCAACGAACTCGGTCAATTTAATACTATCCAGCTCTATTAATGTACTAATGCTCCCCAAGTTAGTCGTTTAGGCCCCTTACTATTT
Organism: Lordiphosa magnipectinata; assembly: GCA_037044535.1. NCBI lineage: Eukaryota > Metazoa > Arthropoda > Insecta > Diptera > Drosophilidae > Lordiphosa > Lordiphosa magnipectinata. The sequence goes on from JBAMBO010000481.1 coordinate 293,722, forward strand.
AACCTTCATATAAATGTCTAGTATAAAACCCGTCGCGCTTCGCTGCTCCGCCATCAGCATAGCCTTTATCAGTATGTAACCAATATCCCACATCCCACCCACATCCCACTCAAATACAGTTCCCATCTACTTCCCACCCACTTACCACCCACATACCGATGTGAATTTTCCGGAAAAATGGTATGCAGTTATAGTTGAATTTTCATAAAGATCTTTCAATATAAGTTTGAACGAATGTAAATGTTAGCTGGCTCTAGGTTGAGAAGAAAAACTCAGTGTTTTTGATTTGTTTCCGATATATTTCGAATGCGCCTCGGCATCCGTCTTCAGGAACACTACAAAAACAATGTACCAATTATCACATTACTTCAAAAAACATTTTGTACATACAATTTATAACACGTCTGTACCGCTTGACGTGGAGTTCAGTACTAAATTATTGCCTATTGAGTAGATGTCTGTATATGTGGGCTCAGTTTTCAGTGTCAGTTTTGTAGTTTAGTCTCTTGTCTGTTGGCGTGTCAATTATATGTAGCATTTCAAGAGTAAAGCGCTTCCTGTAATTGCTCTCTTGTTGTAAAATTGTTGTTCCTTCAAAATTCGGTGAATGTCCGCTCTCCATACAGTGGGTTGCTAGTGCTGTTTTTTGATTTGTCGTTTGGTGTCGGAGCTTGTAATCCAATTTATGTTGTGAAATCCTTGTTTTAAGTTTAGACTTTGTTTTTCCAATGTAAAGTTTATTGCACCTGTTCTCTAAATCTCCATTGCATGGTATTTTATATATAACATTGTTTTTGTCGGCTTTTTCTATTTTGGATTTTGTAAAAATTTTTCATTGTGTTTGTGGGTTTGTGGGCTATTTGTATGTTGTGTCTGTTGAAACATTCCGATTTTGCGAAGCGCTCTGAGAGTTTCGGAACGTATGTGAGGCACCTATATGATTTTGGTTGTTTGTCGTCTTTTGGTTTTATTGTCTTGTTTCTACCAATTAATGATTTTATAATCTTCATGGGGGGAAGTCTTTATTCGTCAGTATTAGCTTAATTTCGGAAATGATGTCCTTATGGTAAATCTCGTCGCTTATGTTCAGCATCCTTTGAATACAGCTAGCAGCTGTATTTACTATCATATTTTTTGGGTGTTTGGAGTAGAAGTTTATTATTCGTCCTGATGCTGTTGTTTTCTTGTACCATTTAATTTTAAGTTTGTTTCCATGTCTGTTGATAGTGGAATCTAAATATGGAAGTTTTCCATCTATTTCTGTCTCGGTGGTGAATTTTAAATTTCTATGGAAAGAGTTTCGTGCTTCTAATGTCTCATGAACCTCGGTTTCCTTGATAATGGCAAACAGATCGTCAACATATTTGGTTAGCAGACTTGGTGGGTGCCTAAGTTTCATCATTGTGTGGTCCAGAAGCTCTTCCATCACAATGTCTGCTATTACCGGGGATGCTGGGGAACCCATTGGCAGTCCTTTCAATTGTGTATATAGTTGGTTCTCGAACTTAAAATACCTATTTTCCATTATGCAAAATCTAACCATTTCCATAAACAATGGCTTCGGTGAGTTTGAACTTGATCGAATGATAATCAAAAAAGTTTCATACAACAGTTTTCTGCGAATTTTCTGACCTTGGGATTGAACTTTCCAAAATTGGTAAGTCACGTTTCCTATATTTTATTACGTGTAACTTTGAAAATATGTTTGGAGCTAATCGCTGGCAACTAACCTTTCGCCCACTCAACCTTGACCACCCTCTTTCCACCCAGGGGGGATTTATTTTCCGGAAAATTGGTATGCAGTTATTGTTGGATTTGAAACAAAAAAGTTTCATACAAAAGTTTTTCTCGAATTTTCCACATTTCCCGACAGAATTTTCAAAAATCCATTCTTAGTACTCACTTTCAGCAGAAGATAAAACTACTGTGATAGATTCAGCATCCTATCTCTTATGGTTTGGGACCAGTCAGTCAGTCAGTGTGTCAGTCAGGTTGAACTTTATAAATATCGATCTCCCACAGGTTTTATCCCAATCGCATAAACTTTGATTGCCGTATAATGACCCTGCGCCTCCACTCCTTCAATCCGATTCAAACTTTCTTTACACCTGGCGCTCGGTTAATTGCCTTCCTATTAATCCGACCAAGAGCAAATGTATGACCTTTAGTTTGTAATCAACCTTATGAGTTTGACTATACGATTCATACCATCCCATTGTAACGAATCAAAAACAGTTCTTAATTTTGGGCTCTTCGAGGCTTAAACTGGGATCCTACTACCCATCTTCCTCCTTACGTGAGCAGATTACGCCTAATCAACCTATCATAAATAAATTCGTGTTAAAACGGAAGAATTATTGACTTTTCTGTATTTTTTCAAAGCGTTCCTCAAATTTCAAATAGAATACAAATTACTTTTCTGCTTCTTGTTTTCAATTTCTTTAATATTTTCATCACTGAGCCAACATTCTCAATAGATTTTGATCAGGAGCGTTCCGAATTTCGACTCGATTTACGTGTAATGGTTAGTATTTGGCAGTCGAATTTAAAAACATTGTAAATAAGGGAACTAATATTCAAAACATACAAACTGAGTTGATATAGCCATGTCCGTCTGTCCGTCTGTTTCTATGCTATCTCCTCCCTCAGTTTTAAAGCTATCGTAACCAAACTTTGCACGAAGTCTTTTGCTACAAATACGCTGCACACTTTGCGGAATCGACCGGATCGGATGACTATAGCATACCTATATAACTGCCATTGGCGTTTCAATGATTGAGCACGGTGAACACGGCCATTGTCTTTATTTTATACAATCCCTTAATCGATTACTACATGGTGTAGTCGCATGTGAAGAGAAAACGACGAAACTTGCTCAATACATCTGCACTCTTCTGGCATTCAACAAAAGCCCTCACATAGTCGCCTTCGTCGTTAACACCAAACGACAGCATAGCATAAAGCCATTTCGCAAACATTTTAAGAAAGGAGAAAGGATTTAGAAAAACTTTCTTAAAATTAGGGTTTATTTTCTTAATTTAAGGGCAAAATACCCTAGTATTTTCTAAAAAAAATCAATTTTTTTGGAATCTTTACTAAAATTCTGTAAAAATTTTTTTAATTTTAGGGCGTTTCTAAGTCAATTTTCTTAAATATAGAAAAATAATTTTCTGAATAAAGCAGCCTTTACACTTATCATATTTCTCTAAAGAGTCGGTTGTCAAAATTCTCTAAAGAAAAACTCATTAGTGAATCAATGATTAGCAATTACACTTTTAATAACAGAGAATCTTGAACTAGACGCTAAGAGCTTGTTCAACGCAAAACTCAAGAGAAAAAGTAAGACTAGTTTCTGTGAAAATGGATAACAATCAAATAAACGCATTTACATTAATGATTGCGGATTTGGCTGAAGACGAAATGGATGATCCGGGACCAAAAAGAAGACGACATTCTAAAAAGCGTTCCATGTGGGGTCGGCATTTGCGTCGCTGTAAAGGCACACATGCCGCAGCGTGTCTTACGAGAGCTCCAGTACGAGGACGACGAAACCTTCAGAAATTTTAATCGCATAAACAAATCAACTATTCACAAGCTGCTCGAGTTTGTAAGCCCTAAAGTTCAAAATGAGGATACATTCTTAAGAGAAGCCATTCCCACACAAACACGGTAACCAAACAACTACATTTTCAAAACATAGCTAAAGTGTTGCTCTTTCAGCCTTCATGTGACTCTGCGATTTCTGCGATCTGTTGCATTCAGAATTTTCCAAATGACAATTTCCAAAAATGTGCCAGAAGTCATGAATGCAATTAGTTCATCCTTTTGCAGCATATAAAATCAATCGCTTCTAAAATTTAGTTTAATTTTCTAGATGCCTCAACCACAGCAGGAATGTCGAACCATTAATCAAAATTTCGACAAAATGTGGAAATTTCTTTTTTGCCTCGGTGCCAAATTCCACTTTTTAACATTTTTTCTTTAGCTGGCAAAGATAGTGCATATCGAGCTAGAATAAATGATGGATCATTTGATTACAATTAGAAGGGATTCCACAGCATTGCTCTGGAAGATGCAGAGTACAGTTTAGTTTATGTTGATATAGGCTGCAATGGAAGAGCAAACGACACCGCCGTTTAGTGCAATTCCACGCTATGAACAGGCATTGAAGTTAATCGTCTTAATTTGAAGTTTTACCCGGCGGTTCAAGGCATGTGCCATTTGTTATAGTTGCCGAAGATGCATTCAAATTAACCACTCCAATGATGTACATATGTTATTATCTTTCAGAGTTCTCAATTTAGATTAATCGATAAATAAAATCGAGTATATCGAATAAAAATGTTGTATATTTATTTGGGAAATGGCAGCGCCACAAAATTGACAGCTTTGGCTAAGCAGAGTTACTTTTACCAAATAGAACAGGTTCTATTTCATCATATTTGTCTAAAGAAAACGCAAAAGTTTCTCGTCAGAATTATATGTTTGCCTATTACACTATAATATCGTGTCTTTAGAGATACTCTTTAGAGATATATGACAAGTGTAAAGACTGCTTAAGAAATCGTTTGAATATATTTAACAAACTGGCAGACCTATGGCCGGCTGCAAGGCTATATAAACTACGGTCGAACAGAATTTAGTTTTCTCTATTTTTAATATTTGAAAATTATAATTAATTACAATTAACTACTAGAGGGTATATTCTTTCATAAACCATGGCTTTCTCTTCAACCAAAGACTGTAAAATTTGAACTTTTTTTTTCCAGCAGTTGCACTAAATTTGTAAGCATCTTGTTAGCAAACTCCCGCGAGTAAAGTGCCACAAATCTATTTATATACAAAAATAAATATATATATGCAAGAATCAACAATGCTAATTGCCCCTTAAGGCAATTTTAGCGCAGATCAACTAATTTGCAAAAAAAAAGAAGAAAACAATCTGGCTCTTCACTTACCTGGACTGGTCTGCCAACTGAGGCCACCAATGAACATTTTGCTGCAACGAAAGAGATAAATGAGTCATTAGCATTATATATGGAGCATACTTAGTATAAAGTAAGTTTATTGGTGGGTAAAAACAACAAAAAAAAACGGCGTGCAGGGGTGATCTTTTTTTTTTTTTTTATCAATTCTGTGACGTCTCATTGTCGTCGTGGGGTGGCGGGGGAACTCCCTGCACTTGCATATCTCATCATCATCATCATCATCATCATCCGCGGCTGCAGTTGCGGTGGCAGCCGCCTGTTGTCTTCGTCATTATTTAAATCATAGAAAATAAGCCGCTTTCCCGGCATTGTTTTCATGCTAGAAATCTCTCTCACCCCAGTTCTCCAGGCCCTCTTTAGGCCCAGTCAGCCGATGCGACGGCTTATAAAAAAAAACAAAAACAAAAGCAAAGTCTGTGCCCGAAACGAAAGTAGGCGGCGGACGCGACGACGACGACAATGATTATGAAAACTTCAACAAAACTGGAAAAGAGCGCAACAGTGGCAACCAAACAGAGAGGAGATGGTGATGGCTAGGTGGGTGGGTCGGTAGGTCGTTGGTTGGGTGGGTTTTTGGTGGGAGTGGCAAAATGCAGCGGCGACACGAAAACGAATGTAAAACACACACCAAAATGCATAGAAACACAAATTGCAATGAAAAGCAAAATAAAACAAGAGAATGACAGAGAGAAGGCAAGAAGGAGATAGAATGGGGGGGGGGGGGATAGGGGGGAGGCACAACTAAATGAAAATGTTAATAAAATGTGCAACAACAAACAACAAAAAGTAAAGTAAGCTAAAAAGAAAAACTAAACCATAGAACGGAAGAAGCGTCAACAACAACGGGAATGCAAAGAGCAGAAAGGTGGCAGAAGTGGGTGTGGTTTGGGGGGGGGGGGGGGAGGGGGGGTGGGCGAGGTGTGGACAGGCACAGAAAGTAACGACACTGCCAACCGTTTTTGGTCTGCATAGTTTGCTGAAATTTAGGCCTAGGCATTGCAGTTTCGATTCAACTATTTGTTTTTTGCACGACAGATGATGGCAAAACAATTTGTCATTAATCAATGTTTGGGAATTTACTTGTTTTTGAACCGGATTTCGAATTGAGAAAGTAGAAAGGTAAACCAAAGGAATGCCACGCAATCAATCTTCATGGAAGGACAAGGTTTTACGAAGAGGAAATAGCTAGCCACTCGATGGTCAGGAGGAAACAGTAGGTGCTACTCGAAGTAGAGATGATTTGACCTAATTTTCAAAGTATTAGCTGCCGCTTGCTTTTGTATTTTACAGCTGCTTTTTCTTTGGTTCACGTCTTTAATTTGGGAATTTTCAAGCCCGACTGTAATATACTTTGTGCCGAGTAGCAGCTGGATGCACTCCGGCAGCAAACTGTCTTTAGGTCATAACTTGAGATAACTTCATCATAGATGGCGCTCATCATTTTTGCATCGAACAATGCTTGCTGACCAATAGATGGCGCCAGAACTTACTTTGCTTGTTGAGAGATTTAAAAAACTGACCAATAGATGGCGCCATCGCTGCGGAACAAACTTTCTTTTGGTCATAACTTGAGTATAGCTTATCCGATCTTTATTATTACTTCGGCAAATCAATAAATAATCTTGATTACTAAATATCTCTAGAAGGTACAAACCATCTAAATATAAAACTGTGGTAGATATAACGTTTATGCCAAATTGCGGGGGCGGCAGTGGGCGTAGCAAAAATTGGAAATAAACTTGATCTGTCTGCAAGTATAGGAAGTATATGTCCCATACATGCCAAATCTTTATCTCTTACCATCTCTGAGATCTCTTCGTTCTTAGGGACGGACAGACGGACTTAAGGGACCCAAGGGACGGTTCTAACCCAGCAATCATTTTATGAAATTTCTGATCACACTCGAGTCTATTTCGAGTCCTCAGTCTGATTAAAATAGTTTATTCATTAATTCGCTCGTTTTCTAATCATAAATTTTACTTTTGTCGGGAGAAAAATGTAACCTAGCCGCGTCTCTTAATGAAGAGTCGTTTTTAACCCGTTTTTCTGATAAGTTTCGCCTTCGAGCAAGTCATTTTCCAGTCTTCCTTAAATCGCACATAGAACTAATCTATTTTGAATCATCAAATGGGCTCGAAAAAGATTCACCAAGGTGGAGGAATTACCTTATAATCTTCCAAAAGCTAGGTGGGAAGGGACCCAAGGGACTAGGCGCTCGGAAACCCCAGAACTACCTGCGTGAACTAAGTATATGTGCATTTTTGTTTTTGTCTCTCTCTTCATTAAATGTTATTTTATATTTCTTTTTGGCAAACAAGTTTTTTGTTGTTTGTTTCCATATGCAGTCATCTCTTTTGATCTTGGTATTTATTGCTTTTCGCCTAACTCTGATTTCAACTGAAATAATTCAATGTGTAAATTGACATTACAGTGTATTTTAGTGGAAAAAATTAAAGTAAATTGAGGTGGAATACTTATTATAAAGATAAAACGTAAGTGCATAAGAAAATAACTCTTAAGAATGATTTCGACTTCTCAAAAAATCCCGATAGCTATGGTATAATAACGCGGCAGATCGACCACCAAAGAAGAAAGGTGTAAACGGCAAATTCGGCGTCTCGTGGTCCAAGAAAACAAGTCTTGCATGCAGATCAAGCGCCATTTAAGTCTTAAGGTATCCAAAAGACGAGTATATCAAGTTTTGGCAGAAAATAAGCACGTTAAGTATGCTTCACGCGAGCGTGTACCAAATCTACTGCCACGCCACCTAAGCGCCCGTTTGGCATTTGCTGAAAAATATAAATTTTGGACTACGGGCTCCAGCAGGTCATTTATTTTGATGTGAAAAAGTTTAACCTGGATGGCCCTGACAGCAGTAATAAATATTGGCGCTATTTAAGGCAACCACGGGGAACATGCCATAAAAGAAATATCGATGGTGACGCACTGATGGTTTGGTCCGGTTTTTGTACATGCAGGAAAGTCTCCGCTCTGCTTTATACCAACTAAAACAAATGCGAACAGCTATGTTCAGTTGTTAGATGATGTCCTAGTTGATTTTTCTGAAAATATTTGGACATTTCAACAAGACAACGCCCCAATTCACACAGCCCCCCCTTCACATAAGACTTAGTTTCTTCAAGAAATATACAAGTATTGGAGTGGCCAGCGATCAGCCGAGATCTAAAACCAATTGAGGATCTATAGGGAATGCTTTCAGCCAAAGTTTATAAAAGTTGACGTCAGTTTAATACCATAAAGCATTTGAAAGAAACTTTGGTCGCAGAATGGGAGGAGATTAGCCTTTCAACTCTGGAAAAATTGGTAGACTCATTGCCTGGTAGATTAAATCTGATTATTAAGCTAAAATGAAAACGCATTAGCTATTAAAGAGCCATTGTTATAAGTTCAATAAGAACAATTTTAAAAATTACCCTATGCACATTTACTTCTTTCATAAGAAGACGAAATATTTGATCGAATATTTTTGTTAGTAAGTGAACACTGAAATTAATTAGTATAATTTTTTGTTACTGTTGTTGAGTACTGTAATAATTAATAAGACATTCGAAAAATTCAGTTGGTTATAAGTCCTTTTTTTTTAATTTAGTCTATGCACATATACTTAGTTCACGCAGGTAAATATTAATCCCTTCCAGTCAAGTGGATGCTGAAAAAATACCTCTACCGCCCAACTACATTGCGATCTTCGGGTCTAGGAGGATTGTGCATTTCACAGCAGCATCAGCACTGCTTGTCCATAATTGGGAACGTATAGAGGTTCCTTAGTCTTTCTCGAAATTTAAAGGGAAAGGCAGCCATTCTTCAATTAGTATTCAATTCAAATTTGCTTTCCTTTTTTTTTCCCCACCTCCTCTTCCCACGCTCCCTCCACTCTTCCCCCCATCTTCCACTATTCCCCTACTGTTCGTCCCTCGTCCCACTCTTCGACCCCTCTTCACCACCTCTTCACACCCTCTTCACCGCTCCTTTTCCCCGCTTTTTACCCACATATCCCACTTCACCCACAAACACACTACCCACCTGCAGCATTTACATACACAAACCCACAAAGATGTACATATGTATGTAGTTGTTGTTGGTTTTACTTGCAGAGCACGCATGTTGATCATGAGAGTATGACAGCAGAAGTGAGAAGAATTAAATGCGCAACTGTTATTCTTTTGCGACTGTTACAGTTACAGAGAGTCCTTGGTACAGAGAGGACTAAGTAGCGAGTTTATATTGTTGTTGGTGTTTTTACTCTAATTTGACTTCCTTTGAATCAAGATAAATATTTAGCTTATATTGAATCAAACGAAACGAGGTGTTCCGGCACGCACACACATCCAGCTGCACACCCATCCACAGAGATGTACATACCCTCTAGTACGGTCGACCCACGCTGTATCAACGTTCCATCGACGATTTTGTGACTGTCGTTGACGCTCGACTGACGTATTTTTCAAAGGCGATGTCCGCTCAATACGTTAACAGCTCTCAGGCACGATAGGTCGACGCAATGCCATGCAGAGAAGCGACATAAGCGACGCTCGTTCGACCCAATGCCATGTATGGGCCGACTTTAGCGACACTCGTTCGCCCTAAAGCCATGCATGGAGCGCCATAATGCATTCCACTGGCATGCTGTGAAATATTTTGCTGAAAGGGTGTTCGAGGATTGAAATACCTTTTTATTAAATCCTTTCCAATTCTTAGCACACGCTCTCTCACGGAAAAAAATTAAAGCGTACGCCTTCTCTCTCTCTCTTTGTCTGTTTAGCGTTCGGCCCATGTTACAATTTGACAGGCGGCACGACGCATCACCGTACAAAGAGCAACGCTGGGTTGACGAAAATAGAGTCACTGACCCCAGCCGTACTAGAGGGTATGTATGTAGTTGTTCTTGTTGTTGTTGATGCTACTTGCAGTGCACTCCCGCGGATTTGGATCATGAGAGTCGAAATGTTGTGAGAACATTTGAGAGCGGAACTGTTGTTGGTTTCATTTATGTATGGATCAGTGCCGGCCAAATGGAGAGGAAAAAAAAGTGCGCTTGTGTTGGTGTGCAAGAGAGCTCTCTCCTGACTACAGCCGTTTTACTTGCAATTCAATGTTCACCGATACACACGATACAATCATGAGTTCGGCTCACGTTTGCGTAAAACCACTACTGACTTCGGCTCGTGGTAGCTAAGGCTGGCCGGGTCTGGTATGGATACAATAGACAACAGTTACAGAGAAAATAGAGCAGTGTTCCCCAAGCAGAGAGCGCAAAAATGTGACTGTGTCTCTCTCTAACACACACTGTGATGCATGACTTCGGTAAACATTCGGTGTGAATTGGAGAGTATGTTGGAAATAAAGAGTTATATGATATAATTATATTAGGTCATACGAAAAATTGGCAAATTTTGACCTGTTCAATCCACGCATCTTATTTACCAACGCCTGCGCTTTCGTAAATACTCAAATGAAAATTGGACAAATTTCGCGGTTTTTGGTCTAAGCCTCTTATATGCAGCTAGAAGCTATCCAAGCTTCATAGTTACCTTAGGTTCTTTGAAAATTTTGAAAATTTCGCGATTTGCTTGACCACTTGATCTACTAATTCTATTTACCAGCCGGAAATGTATTCTTTATGATAGTCTAAACTCAAATGAAAATTTTTGAAATTTCAGTCAAAGTTGCATCTGGCTAGCTCAAGGTCCATGGTTGAGTATAATTCTTTATAACCAACACAAATCAACAGATATTAATTACAACAATTTGGAATAGCAATTGGGTATGTCCGTACAATGATCGCTGTTTCGAGAATAACCAAATGCTGTCATCAGCGGACTTGTTTTGCTGTTCACACTTCAAACAAACAACTTAACAAATTTCGCGATTTTTTTGACCGTTCCACATCTCTTTTATTTACCCGTGTACTCTAGCCGTCCATAAAATCTTCATAAAAATCTGAATTAATGAACAATTTAGAAATTTCCCAATAGCTTAGAACTTTTAAGGTTCACCTTTCATTTACTCGGTCTACAACATCCATTTAACCGTCTATAAATGCCATCTTTATAATAATCTAAGCTCAAGAATCAGAATTTTTAGAAATTTCGCCATTTTTATACATTTTTTATACAATTACATATTTTGCATAATTGTTTGCATATTTTAAATTTATAAGTATTGATAGGGGTCGGAAATGATTCCTTCTCCCTGTTACATACTTTTGGACAAACTTAATATACTCTGTGTATCTCTTGGTACAGAGTATAAATATTTACTGAACTCGGGGTCGAACCTAATCTTATAAAACCGGCTCTGCGAACCTCAATCACGAAAACTGTTTAGTCCCAAATAATTTGTAATTGAAATTACCTTTCTTACAATTTCGTGACATTTTTCCATCAGATTCAGATAATCAGATATATATTCACCCAGCAACATTCATTCATCATTCATTTTATATTCAAGTCATTCTTCTTTGCTTTTGCTTTTTCTTACAAAAGAAATTCTCAAACGCACTTATTATTGAGATCATCCATCACATTTGATTTGCAGTTTGTCAACCCAGTTTACCCCTCGTTTCTATTGAAGGCAACATTGTAAATATATGGGATGCGGCGGTCGCACTGATCCACAAATATTTGAGTTTATTTCATAATTTTTCAACGTTTGTGGCGTGGACACACAGCAGGTAACCTTCGGTCGTAGCATGATGACAACCGATTCCCTCTCCTCTGACTCTCTAGCCAATTGCAAGTGCACCAAATAAATGCGACCTTGTCCTACACTGCACAATTTGTGCAGCCCGCAGAAGCGCTTGGTGCGTGCGTCCAGCTGCGTGAAGCGTAATGGAAAACTATTGTGGGAGAAGAGAAAGAGGAGGTGGTGTAGTAAGCAGCGTAAAAAGTGTCAAAGTCAGCGCCGTTTATAGTTTATAGCCGATTTAAAGATTAAAAACTACTAAAGATTAAGCATACGCCGTGTTGATCCTGTCGTCTGTTGTTGGTCTTTTCCCGCGGGCAACGATGATGGCAGCCAACTTTGATGACATTTGCCTTTGTCTCTCTGTGGGTTGAGGTTTGGTTTACAGTTTTCGTAGCTATTTACAGATTTCCCACAAGTCCCCTCAGACACTGTGTGTGTGTGTGTGTGTGTGGGAGTGAAATGGGGGTGAGTGCATTTGTGTGTGTGCGTGCTAAGCTTGCAGTCATAAACAAGTCAACGCAACATGTCCGATTAGTAGTGCAACCACCGACTGACATTTGTCACTGACTGACTGACTGACTGACTGACTGGTTGCCTGCATTGGTGAAAGATGCTCCACAAGCTGTTCTAATCTGCACTTGTACAAAAATTTTGTTAAAAAAAAGCTACCACAAATGGTTGGCTTAAGTATTTAAGAAACAATTTTAGAACCGCAACACTGAAAAATTAACTTGTAATTTTCAAAGTTCATTTTCAAAATTAATATTGTTAACTCATTTTAGTCACCTTTTGAAAGTAGTTTGATAGCAGCTACTTTGTTAGGATTAACTATTTATCGAAAAACTATTGAACCAAAGACTAAGCAAACGAAAACAAAGATAATAAGACTACTGAAACTTGGGCGGCTTTCACAGATTCCAGATAGTTGCTCTGTGTCAAATAAACTTACAATTCATTCTATTATATGTACACTTTAGTGACAGATAGTGATCCGCCATTTCGTTTTTCTGAATTTTGACTTCGAATTCGTAGTCAGTGACCCCGAAAACCCCTGAGTACAGACTTTCAGCCAAATCCAAAACATTTTTGAAGAAATTGTCCGCCGTATTGGATCCGGCATTTTGTTTTTCTGAATTTTGAATTCGAATTCGGAATCAGCGACCCCGAAAACCCCAGAGTACAGACTTTCAGCCAAATTAAATACGTTTTTGAAGAAATTGTTCGCCATATTGGATCCGCCATTTTGTTTTTCTGAATTTTGACTTCGAATTCGTAATCAGCGACCCCGAAAACACCCGAGTACAGACTTTCAGCCAAATCAAATACGTTTTTGAAGAAAATGTCCGCCATATTGGATCCGCCATTTCGTTTTTCTGAATTTTGACTTCGAATTCGTAATCAGCGACCCCGAAAACCCCCGAGTACAGACTTTCAGCCAAATCAAATACGTTTTTGAAGAAATTGTCCGCCATATTGGATCTGCCATTTTGTTTTTCTGAATTTTGACATCGTATACGTAATCAGCGACCCCGAAAACCCCCGAGTACGGACTTTCAGCCAAATCAAATACATTTTTGAAGAAATTGTCCGCCATATTGGATCTGCCATTTTGTTTTTCTGAATTTTGACTTCGAATTCGTAATCAGCGACCCTGAAAACCTTCGAGTACAGACTTTCAGCCAAATCAAATACGTTTTTGAAGAAATTGTTCACCATATTGGATCCGCCATTTTGTTTGTCTAAATTTTGACTTCGAATTCGTAATCAGCAACCCCGAAAACTCCCGAGTACAGACTTTCATCCAAATCAAATACGTTTTTCGACTTTTGGCAAGCTATTTGGGACTTGGGTCCACTGTGCGTCGTTCTACTGAACTTTTTAACGTCGTCAGAAAGGTTCTGTTGAGGTTTCAATTTGCTCCCTTGAGGGGCTTATTTCAGAATAAATTAAGATATAACCTTAGTTCTATGGGTTATGCTAAATTTTGCCGGGGTTAGAGTTCTGGTGTTTGGTTCTAGGATTGCCCTTGATCGTCCGGCTCTAGCTCTTTTTTTGGAGCGTCTGTTCCAGGTTCCAAGTTTCGCGTTCCCGCTTCTCTACCTCGCAGGAAATACTAGGAATGGAATTCCCAGAGTTGGAACACTCTACGAAGCCATCCACCTAGGTTTTCAGTGTTTCGGAGACAAGAGTGACTAATACCATTACCAAACCCTACCCAACGGATCATGGCCCCGTACTGGTACAGAGTACCAGACCTTCAAATGTGGAGACGTGAACCGCTCGAAACACCTAAAATAAAACATGACCGCTACTGTATTCTTCTCCACGTCAGTGCAGCTGGATACAGACCCTTATTGAGATCGTGTCTCTGACCAGGGTACTGGGGAATGGAAGACAGTCGACAGAGAAAACTCTTTGAAACCCTTGTATCCAAGGTAGATCAGCGTTTGAGTGCCCAAAAGGGAGTCTATGGTCTTGAATATGCGAATTCTGGATACAAGCCACCCTTAGTTGATGAAGTAGGCAAAGAGTGTGCTCACGGATTATCAACCAACAAAGCCACTGAAGCAGCTGGTGAAGGAAACCACAGAGCGATAACGATCTGTGAAAGAAACTATATTGAACCCCTAGCAATGATCAGATCCCTTGGGCCAAATGGAATCTATTAGATTCTGAAGTGTGTGACTACTTCCCTTAGAGATGTTCGAACTAGGACCGCTATTGTTGCTATAAACTGGGTTGTTGTTGTTTGACAAATGCTTTTTACTCTACTTTAGAGAAACCTGCTTTGAGGTAGAATCTAGATCAGCGGTGGGCAAGCCCTTGCTCTCATTGCTCTGAGATTTTTTTTTCGGCAATTGGCGCCCGTCAGTCTCATAATAAACTGCATCGCAATTAACTCACTTAAAATTGTGTACAACAAAAAAGTCAATGTGAATCGGAGCACGGCGCCTACCAGACGCGCACACAGACGGCGCAACAGCTGCATTTTGATTGAAGTTTTTTCAATGGTTCTTGTTGGGCTGCTCCCAAACTCAAATTTCATGTCCACCGCTGATCTAGATTATAAGTTTCTTCGATCTGATGATCGATCATTTTTGGTTTTTTTTCTTTTCAGTGTAGTACAGTTCGCCGCACTGCCGCTTGCTGTTGCTTTGCGGCTCTGCTCGGTCACATTTGCTTGCATTACGAAATAATTGTAAAGCGCACGTCACTTTTCTATAGGCCTCCCCTCCACGCAATCCTCCCCTCTATTACCGCACCACCCCTCACCTCCCCCAGTCTGCACACTTATGCCATTCATGCGCAAGTCGTCATCGCCCATTCACGGCCTGTCCCTGTCCCGGTCCCGGGCTCCGGCTCTTGGTTTGGCTTTACCCTGGCTGCGCTTTGTAAGCTTGGCGCCCGCCGCCGTCGTAGTCGTCGTCGTCGTCATCGTCCGCTTTGCCGCTTGTTTGCCATTCAAAATCCGTTCAGACTTTGTATGCACATCAAGTGTTGCCCTCTCGCTTCAGCATACATTTGCATATAAAGCTGTCTCTGTCGGTCGTTCTCTTCTGTCTCTTTCGCTCCATGCACTAGTTGACGTTTTCTATTGTGGCTTCATTGTTGAATAGAAAAATGTGCAAAATAGTAACGAAAAAAAAAAAAATAAAAAATAGAAGCAAGAAAATGGCAAAACAGCTCCTCCCCGCACACTCTCTATCTATGCCACACGCATGCAGCCACCGCCGTTGCCCGTTGTGGGCTTACTCCTCATCATCTATTGCGTGGACTTGCCGCTTACATGGAAATAAAAGTGCAGATCTTGTAACTTTAGTAATTTTTCACATGACAAATTATGTGAGCGGCGACAACAACAACAACAACGATGACGACGACCAGGGACGTTGAGGTGAGGAAGTTGAGAGGCCAACAAAGCAGAGTGGAGCAGCCCAGAGGTGCCAAGCTGTGGCATTTTGAAAGCGGACAGTGGCAAAACTGCATTCGGGTGCCACCGTTATGCAAGACACCAAATAATGTGCATGAACATCACAAGTGGAAGCCAGAAAATGAAAATTAAATATTGTATAAGTTTTTAGAAATCCATTAAAAGATTTTGTCAGCGTTATTCAAAGAATTACTTTAAGCCAGCATTTCTATTTCAAAAATTGAGAGATTAACTAAAGTATTGCACACTGTGTAAAGTTCTGAGATTGTCAAAAGGGCAAAGATTGAGCAAGCGTTTGCTCATGCCATGTCCGTCTGTCCGAAGAAATGATAAGAGATCGAATGAACGATAGTCTGAAATATAAGCAAAACAAACCATGTATGATGGGTATGCACTGGCTACTCACTTACTGGCACTTTATAGCTTATTTTGCTACTTAGTGCTGCGCATTCTAACTGAAATCCAGATCAGATATATACAAACATAGGGGGTACAGCTTGACCGACTTTCTTTCTTGTTTTACTTTATTCCATGAAATGTTTTTTATACCCTTGCTACGCATCTTAACCAAGCCCTATTGAACAACATCGATTTCGGTACAAGTTAAATGTTAGATTTACTGAGCGAACTATAGCCTAGTGCTACAAGGATTGACTTGTCAATCACTGATGGGTCAGCACTTGTCACAAACAATCCGAATAGGCAGGACTTAACAAACAAAATATGACTTAACTTACATAATTTAACATTAAATTGAAATTTTGTATATTGAATTTTAGTTAAAAGTATATATTATAATTTTGTATATTACTAGATTCTGTTATATTATTTGAATCGTTAAAATTTCCGACTTCCTATTCGTCACATGTTAAAATTAATTAAGAAGTATGACATGTAATGGTATGTTTTTAGTATCATTGTTGAAGGAACCGCGTTGTAGCGCTGGTGCATTTGAGGATGTTTGGCAATTGATTCCAAATCCGAACAGCATGAATACCAGTCTTTCAGATACTAGGAGTTTATGCCTTGAGATGACTAAATTATTTGTTCGTCTTTATGTTAAGAACTCAAGTTTTTCAAAAAGATACAGTGGTTCTTTTTTAAAGATGATTTTGTGCAATTGAATTAACACCCTGAAGTTGGTTCATGATCGAAGTGGAATTTCGAATAATTTTATTGAGTAGCTGGATACAAAAACATATCGGGCAATATTGTTATATGCAACCTTCAGTTTGCCGGAATTTAGCAAACACTTCGATGCTATAGAAAAGTGTGGGCAGCAGAAATGCTTTAGCTATTTGAAGGCGAATAGTGGTTAGGAGATATTGTTGGGACAGATAAAGATTTCTTAACAATCCATAACTTCTTCCTACAGCTTTTATTATATGAGTGTTCCAGTAGAGATTTCTATTGAAATAAAAACACAAATTTCTTGCTTCCTCCACATATTTTAATGGCACATTTTCAATTAAGAGGGGACGTAAGTTGCTTGCGTTAAGGTGCTTTTTATGTATAATTAAACATTGAGATTTAGACGGGTTCAGACAGAGACCATTGAGTTTTGCCCAGCCTGAGATCTTCATTAACTCACCTTTACAAATATCAATACATTTATCTATTTTACCTATTGGCCGTCTGACATATAATTGGACGTCGTCTGCATACATATGACAATTACTATTACACAAAATATTTGGCAAATCATTAACATATATGGTAAACAGTAAAGGGCCAAGGACAGAGCCTTGAAGTACACCACGTTTAACATTTAATATCGTGGACTGTGAAGACGGAACAATAACTGCTTGACACCTATTTAACAGATAAGATTTCATAAGTTTCATTTCATGTGCAAAGTATGTCATGATTTACTGTAGTCCAGCAGGGTAAGAAAAGTTACTTTGCCATCATCCATCTCACATCGAATGTCTTCGACCACATTTAGGAAATACGCTGCACATTTGCCGGAACCGGCCGGATCGCATGACTATAGCATATAACGGCCATAGGAACGATCGGTCGAAAAAGTAGTTCTAGTAAGAAAAACTTCTTTGTTTTCAACGCAAACGCCACCAAACGTCTAATTTATTAGTTTTCTAAGCTTTCACTTAATTCCACCAAATTTTATGAAAATCGGCCAACTATATAGTATAGCTGTCATACAAAAAACAGGTCTGAAAAAAAAGTCTTAGTACGAAAAACTTTTTTGTTTTCAATGCTATGGCTCCCAAATTTGTTACTTATCAATATTTTACACTACCACACAATAATCCCAATTTTGATACAAATCGGATGACTATAGCATATAGCTGCCATAGGAACCATCAGATTAAAAAGTAGTTCTAGTGAGAAAAACTCGTCCATTATTAATATTATATGCTTTCAAACAGATTTGCAAATTATGGTCAAGATCGGATGAATATATCTTATAGCTGTCATAGGAACCATGGGTCCGAGAATGGGTCTAAGTAAAAAAAACTTTTTTGTTTTCAATGTTAGCGTCCGCAAACTCTTCCTCTGGTTTGTCTTATATGCTTTCAAACAGATTTGCTAATTTTGGTCAAAATCGGATGACTATAACTTAAAGCTGCCATAGGACCGATCGGTCGAAAAATGGGTCTTAGTGAAAAAAACTTTTTTGTTTTCAAGTAAATCGCTCTTAAGGTCGGTGATTATTAATATTAATCGTTTTCAAACAAATTTGAAAAGGTAGATCCACATCGGGTGACTATTTCTTATGGTCTTAGTGAGAAAAACTTTTTTGTTTTCAATTTTATCGTTCGATTTCGAAAAGATTCACGAAATTTGGTCGAAATCAGATGTTTATCTGTCGGAAAATGGGTTTCAGTTAAAAAAATTTTTGATTTTTATGTAAGCGCTCTTAAACTCTGACATTGCAAAAACAGCATTAGCAAGGGTATTAAAACTTCGGTTCGGCGCATACGAAGTTAGCTTGACCTTCTCGTTTTTTTTATTATTTAAAATGTACTAAAAAAAATTAAAGAAAACACAAAACTCCACACTTTTCTTAATCATTCTTAAACAGTCTGGTCTTCCTAATAAACAGTGAAAGTTTCAGTTCGATCGGTCTAGTACAAATGTTAGGAGCGTCGCTATCTAATTTACATACAAAAATTCTCTGCGACTGCGACGTTGATACACCGACAGTATAACAGCATTCGGTAATGCTTTCGGTTATGCTGCTGCCTGTCACTTCGGCAGAACAAAATACATCAGTTGTTATTTCTGTGTGTGCACACATACCAGTGTCAAAATGTCATTGTATTTTGTGCCGACCACTGGTCTTATACTATAGGAGCTATCTTATATTGGCCAACGATATCAGCGGTCGACAGACGGACTTGGCGATATCAACTTAGCTCGGCATGATAAGAATAATATGCTTTATGGGCTAGGAAATGCTACAAATATCGGAACCAAATTTTAAAATCCTCTAAGATGAACAAATAACTTTAACTCAATCCCAATTGTTCCTGAAATAAGGTCAGTGCTTTGAATTAAATAATTTGGAGTATTTATAAGCAAAGTTACCGAACCAGTTTAAAAGTAAGTCGATAGATTCGATTTATGCAAAGAAAATAATTATTGTTTTCCGTTGAAAGTGTATGGCGTGCTCACTCCAAGACATTTGGTACTTGAATAAAAACAAAACGATTGAAGAATTCTGGCTTTAAACATGTGTGTTCCAATTGGAATAGAATCAAGGGTCAATTATTACTTTAAGAACGATTCCTTTTTAACTAAAGTAAACCAATTACTTAAGATACGGGTTTTTGTTAATTTCGATCGTTCTAGAACTCTTTTACGAGTGTAAAGTTGCTTAACTGCAAAGCTTTCAGAGTCTTGGTGTGGGTAAGTTCAGTAGTGAAGCGAATGGAGTGCGGAAAAATTTGACCAGTGCTCAAGTCTCCAGTAGGTAAGTAGTTTACAATAAAAGAAGGGACCACTATGAACCACTTGTGGTCGGGCGTGGCGTACCAGTCGTATGTGTGGCGGCTGGTGCGGGAGGTTGTGGGTTCGATCCCGCCTCGGACCATCTAATAGAAAAATTTTTTTCTTTCTTTAGAAAAAAGCTTTTACACACCCGATCACCTTCACCAGCTACTGGCGCCAGTTGTGAAGTAATTAGCCATGAAAAATCAAAAATTCTCTAAATATTGCCGTTCGGATTCGGCGTTAAACTGTAGGTCCCTTTCTCTTGTGCGAAAAATTATAAGCACACACGCCAAGAGATTGAGAGAAGCTTGGCCCTGGCCCTCCTGGAGGTGCTGTTTGAGCCAATTTTACTTTACTATGAACCACTACGATTGCACAGATTGCACAGTAAGCCCTTTACGCTAAACTCGTGACGTCTTTGCATCGCCAATTATTCGGACAGCTGGCAAAGTGTGGAGTATTCCCTATATTCCTTAATCCATGGTCAATTCTGACACACAGAGAAAACAAAATTCGCTGCACGGCGCGTGTAGAAACGTCAAAGCTTAACGAAACGTGTTGCGCCCTGCTAAATTGCACACGTAAAATGTAGAATTCAGAAAGCTACACGCGACGTGCAGAAATCCAACACGTAACGTATAGGATTTTGGTGGTCCTTTTAACTTTTCAACACGTAGCGTGTTGCTTTCTCATTTCAACACGTGGCGTGTAGCTTTTCTGCACGGCGCCTTTAGATATTGAAATCCAACAAGTTTCGTGTAGCTTTTCAACACGTCGCATTTAGCTTTCTCATTTCAACACGTGGCGTGCAGAAAAGCTACATAAACATTATGGGTTGAAAATCCCGGTCAAAACATGTAGAAATCACACATTTTCGTGTAGCTTTTGCATATTTTTTTTTCTCTGTACATGTATTCGAACCTCACATTCTTTAATTAAAGTCAATCGAATTGCATAAACACTTTTCAATTTTAAACAAAACTCTCCAACGCCAACTTAATAGTTTTAACCCTTCACCAAAAAAAAAAAAAAAAACAAATTATAAAACGATTCCATTCAAACGCTGTTAAAACTCCAACTACAAACCAATGCACAGCATTTCACTATCATTTTTTGTTGTTATTTCAGCTCAACTCCCCACACAAACACAAAAACACACAAAGAACCTCTGGACAATTTGACTCCCGCAAAGCTCCCAAAGCAGCATCAGCATCCCGATGACTATCATATGCGGCTATCAACAACATCATCAAAATGCAACAACTACAACACCAACAACCAACAAAAAAAAAAAAAGGAAGCAGCAGTGGCAATTGCTTGGTGGTTACAACCTTTTTACTATGGCAGGAACGTTGGACATTGGACAGAAAACTAAAAACTAAAACGCACAAGTTGCTGTGGAGAGTGCGAGCGAGCCAGGCGAAAACATAAATATGCTGCCGACAATTGTCTGAGACATTCTAGGCACCGGGGGCCGCCCATGGTGAGTGTGTGAAACCCATAGAAGTGGGTGACTTTCATGTACGTATGTGTGTGTGTGTTTGTAAGTGTATGCTTGAGGAGAACACGCAAAACAGAGCAGAAATATGAAGCGAGAAACAGGAGAGGAGAATTATGCAGCCGCAGACAAAGCCAGGAACAGCGGCTAAATGTTGGCCAGGCAGAGGCAATGTTTTATGTAGCACCCACCAAGAGATAGCCCTAAGAGTTGAGGGTGATGCACATTGGTTTGAGATTTTATAATAAAAACCTAAATGGTTTCCATATTAAAACACAAAAAAAACAGAAATACCTTGTGTATCTCGTCTTGGCCCCGCTAGAATTATAGCTAAACGATGTTTAGAAACTAGCAAAACAGCCAAAACATAAAAGCAGTGCTTAGCTTAAAACAAAATTGGAACACCTTTAAACCCATAGCATAATTTCAGGCTGCAATTCCACAAATGAATTTTAGGCTGGTTTTCACATAAGTGGAATGCTCAAGCCTTTATTCGCCGTATGGCGTATGGCAAGTGGTTAAAGTGTGACAGCAACAAGTCTGCTGATGAGTGAATTGTTGTCCAAAAATGTTGGGACTTATCTCTGTATTGTATTGTATTATAATTGACCATTGACCTTGAGCCGGGCTTAAAAAGCAAACAACTTTGACTAAAATCAAAAACAGGTCACTAAAACTCATATAAGATTTTTATAAAAACGATTTTCTTTTTTTGTAGTTTTTTTTTAATATTTAGAGCAGGGGTCAGCAAGGTGAGCAGAGATGTCTGCAGAATTTAAGTCGCTGCAATATTCTTTGGTAATGTGTTGAGCACGTTCAACGAATGAGCATTAATGCTCTCTATTTTAAGATTTTAAAAACCTTGCTCGAGTTCTGAATGCGTTCTTGGTTATTTTCTCAGTTGCCACTGGCAACTTCTCTGCTCACATTGCCGACCCCTTATTAAGAGGATTCCTTAAAATTAATATAAGTAGTAGTAGTAGTAGTAGCTGTCTTTATTCATCGCTATTTTCTTAAAGGTGCGTACATATAACAAAATTCTAGACCTTTTTAATAACCTTTAAGTAAAAGTAAAATTGGCTCAAACAGCACCTCCAGGAGGGCCAGGGCCAAGCTTCTCTCAATCTCTTGGCGTGTGTGCTTATAATTTTTCGCACAAGAGAAAGGGACCTTAAGTTTAACGCCGAATCCGAACGGCAATAGTTAGAGAATTTTGCTTTTTCATGGCTAGTTACTTCACAGCTGGCGCCAGTAGCTGGTGAAGGTGATCGGGTGTGTAAAAGCTTTTTTCTAAAGAAAGAAAAAACTTTTTCTATTAGATGGTCCGAGGCGGGATCGATCCCACAACATCCCCCGCACCAGCAGCCACACATACAACTGATACGCCACGCCCGACCAGTGGCTTGGTGTATAAACCGCCAGCCACATCTTCTTTTCTTCTCTATGTTGGTACTACACACGGCTGCCAAGATCGTCTGAAGATACCGCATCGTTCCCAGCACAAGGAAGATCGGAAGATCATCAGTCTTATCTAACATATAATATTACATAAACTTTGATTTTAACGTATATTAAATAATTAATTTAATTTAAATACAAAAAATATGAAGATTAACATAAAGTGAAACTAAAATTCTTCGATTAAGCGTTTTCTATAGATTTTTGCTTGCTCTATGTAATTTGCAAGTTTTGACCAATTTTCATCATCACTCCCATTTAAAACATCCACAATCTCTACCTCAGTTAAATATGTCTTTTTGAAAAATCTCCATCTAAATTCCCGCAGCACTGGGCATCTTCCAATAAAATGTTGCATCGTCTCATCCTCATTGAGATTACATAGGTTGCATTGTCTTGACCGGGTATTATTAAACGAGTTTCCCTTTAACCATAGAAGGCCTCCGTGAGCTTTTATAATCCAGGATATTTTCTTCTGTGGGAAGTTTTCACAGCAAAATTCAGATCCCTTGGTATAGTCAAGGTATTTGTAAATCCTAGTTTCGCTCTCAAGTTTCATTTGAGTTAGTAGATCGGCACATATATTGCACCATTCCGTTTGATTTACTTCCTCAGGTAGTTGGATATCCGAAGCTTGATGGTCCATAGCTAGGTCGTCGTAACAATAAATTTTCTCTCTTCTGATTACATTTAACAGAATGTGCGGTAGTCGGGTGGGTTCATATTCAAATAGAGTTTTGGTAATGTATCTAAGGTGCAAATTATATGTATAGTGGAACGCCTCTTCTACTCCAGTTTCAAGGTTCAGCACATAGTTCTGGTAATTCGCAGGTAACCTAAGTATTTTCTTTATAAAATATCGTTGCAATGCATCTACTTCATCAAATAAAGAGTTGCCCCATAAGTTTGTACTGCATGGGTAACAGCTTGAAAAAGCTTCCATTTTGCATTAAGGTTTATGTTCGGCTTGTTTGGCCTCCTGGTTTTTTTCGCTTAGGTGCTTGTTGAAAGTCAGGCTTGGCGTATATATAATTCCCAAGTATTTATATTCGTTTACAACTTGTATTGGGTTCCCTTGATAGGTCCATTTTTCTTCCGCAGCCAGCCTTCCTCGTTGACGAAAAACCATAATCTCCGATTTAAGCATATTTACTTCTATTCCCCATAAGCCACAATAATTCTCGATATCATATGCATATAAAAGGAGCCTGATATTAGAATTAATATAATAATTTACCCCAATATTAAAAAAAAATTAGAATGCGCAAAATTTTGTCGATAGAAGGCATTTACAATCGATGATGTAAGCTGAACCAGTTGTTTAGTATCCAATTCAGACAAATCAGAGATTAAGCATACTGCCAAATGGGTGCCGCAATTTCCTTACAGTCTTAAATGGCTTCAGATCTATAACAAGGATCTATTAGATTAGACTCAAATCACTAGACTTCTGCTTAAGAATTAAACTCTAAAAGAGTCCCCCAAGATAGGTCGGTAGCCAATCAATATTGGAAGGATCTAGTTAAGTGAAAATGCCCCGTATTTCGTAATTCGATATTGGTTGCGGTTCCGATTCTGGTACGTGCCGAACCTTAGGTTTTTGTAAAAGATTCACCTTAAGTTGTTTTCTTTTTCAATGTTCGGTTTCGTATTTCTACCTATGCTTTTATTTTGGTCAGATCTGCATATCGGTTATGAAACGAACCGAATTGAACCCGGAATTCCAACTGTTTCATAACTGTGAACCGAACCTTAAACCAAATCAAAGTTGACAAAATTGCTGAGCCTGTACCTGTTCCGAATCTAAAATTTCCGTTCAGTTGAAGAAAATCAAAGACGCCTGTTTTCTGTTAACGAAAGTATAATAGATTTTAATTATAAATTCTAGAGAGACGTTAAAATTAGACATAAAAATCTACCTCTAACAAGCTTTGTTTTTAAGATTCTGGATTCCATGCTTAGAAGATGATGACGTGTATCTCCGCCATTTTTATACCCGTTACTCGTAGAGTAAAAATGGTATACTAAAGTCGTGAAAATGTATGTAACAGGCAGAAGGAAACATTTCCGAACATAAAAAGTATTTATATTCTTGATCAGCATACAAATCCGATACAGCCATGTCTGTCTGTATGAACACCTAGATCTCAGAGACTAGAAAAGCTAGAGCAACCATATTGAAAAGTGTAGAGTTCTATATTCTGCACGCACATCAAGTTTGTTTCAAATTTTTGCCACGCCCAACCCCGCCCCCACAATAAAAAATGTTGAATACCTCCCACAATTTTTGAGATATCGATCTCTCGATAAGCCCTCCAATTTTCATCAAGATCGAATGTTGCATACTTTTCGGCTGTCCAACCTCAGGCACACAGGAAGGCTATTAATCATTTGTTTTCATGAGTAACGGGTATATCGAAGTCGGTTAGAGCCGACCTTAACTTACGCTCTCGCTTAATATGTGTTAACAAAATGCACGTAGTGACTTTATAAATTAAATAATGGTGTGCTTCTTGGCATGGCAATTAAAGCCGTCAGCCCATACTATCCTTAAGTGGTCCACAATACTCCATTTCCCTTTACTTTTAAGATATCGATTTCTAATTTAAAACTTACATTTACATATATTCGCAGTATCTATAATCCCTTAAATTTTCATAAGTATCGGATAATAGCAGAGTTAAAAAATGTTGCATACTTTTCGGAGTTTCCCCCCTTAGGAACACAGGAAGACTATTCATTACTTCCTGTGAGTAACGGGTATATCTAAGTCGGGCTGGGCCGAGCTTTAAGCTTACCAAAGTGTTTTAAATAATAACGCGATTATTGACTTCATTAGATCCTTCGATAGCTTTAATAGAGAAAAGCCTATATCAAAGATATTAAATATTTTTCCCTCTTATCTTTCGTCTTATGAAGTTTAGTTGATGGAACCCTTAAAACTTGGTTTGTCTTATCAAAAGTACAGAAATTCTGAATATATTCAGAATGGTAAATATTATGCAAAAAAAATCTAAATTTTTAAAATTTTTTTTTTTATTCGATATCGCGGTGATATCAAAAAACTGAAAAATTAATAAATTAGGGGAGACAAAGACTATCAACTAGTAATTTTTGCGAATTTTTCTTATTATAAGAACATTTTTCAGAATAATTTAAACTTGGAAAAAAATCGAGATTATAAAAAAAAACGCATATTTTACATTTTAAAATCCAATCACGTTAGGTTTTCCTGTAACGTTATTCAATGCAGCTTACATTAAAACAAACTTGGCTTGAAAACGTTTCTTAATATGGCCACAGGACCTGCAAATGTAAACAAACCTCGCTCAACACACGCTTATCTCGTAAACCTGACGTGCTAGGAGAAAACGGACAATTTATTTGAGTTCAGCGGGCAAAAATACTTCATTAACGATTGCTAACTTCACTAGGGCAAGACCTTGTAAACCTGGTATTATTATTTGGAATATTATGTACAAAAATTTAATTTCTATTACCTGTATAATAAAGTTTCAAAAGATTATTGGTCAAGTCTGACGCTTTATTGCGAAAAGTAGCCACTACTTTTTCCTATCCTTCAGAAAATTTTTGACTACCATCGAGTAAAAACTATGCGTCTTCTGATGCGATACACGAATCTATCCAATTTGTGAGTTTTCGGAGTTAAAGAAGTGCTGCTCTTCAAGGGCATGCGTCATAGACGAAAACAAATAGTGGTCGGAAGGGGCAATGTCTGGGCTATACTGCGGATGGGGTAGGACTTTCCATTATAGCGTTTAAAGCAGGGGTGCCCAAACCTATTCCGCAAGCCAAGCATTTGTTTTTGCTTTGCGCTAAGGCATAGCCCGCGCGCATACGAAGAACGCGGCCACATATAAACGCGGCATTATACAAAACAAAAACAATTTCATATGCGTGCTCTCCTCTCTTTCTTTCCGAACGAAGGTTTTGTTGTTGGCTCGTGCAGACCTGCAACAACAACATCATATGTGACTCTCTACTCTCTCTCCTATGACTCTGGCAAATTAAAAAGCAACAACAATGTTGCCTGAGCGCTCGCACGCGTGTGCTTGAGACAGCAATGACCACACACACACTCACGCAAACAAACAAAAATCGGTTTTTACTTCAATGCTCGGCTCAAAAGCATCAATTGAGTTCTGTAGAGTTGCCCAGTGATGGTAGCACCCGGTTGTAGCAGCTCATGATACACCACGCCCAATTGGTCTTGACATACTCGGAGCACACAAAAACTATGTTGTTTACACTTTAGCGAAACGACACATACAGAAGAGCGTTGATTGCTGAAAACATAACTCCTAAGCAGACGGTCATGGGTTCGACATGATGACAATTTATTTTCCCAATCTAAGTAAAGTTTCCAAATATATTCGGGCCTAGGAAATCTAAATTTCAAAATCAATCAATTAACATCAATTCCATTTCTTGTATGATCCCAAACCACTGTGAGATGGAAGATCTATATAAAAGTGTGTGTGTGTGCGTAATGCGAATGTGCACGAAAAAGCGTAATAGAAAAAGAACTTTACAGTTGCATCGATTTAATCGTGCGGAAAGCTAAATACGTAGGAGAAACGTTTGGTGGATAGGTGACGGTGGCGGTGACGGTGACGGGGTGCTTGCAAAAAGCCAAGGCGGACCGAGCGACCGGCGACTGCGTCTGGAGGCAACGTCATCAACGGTGGAACACGGTGGCATTGGTGGGGGGGGCACTAGGCACAGCCTAAATTGGGATACGCTTCGTTCGGCCTGGCTCATTTAAAGCAATTCTGCTGCTGCGCCGTTTTCAAACAAACACAAACACAATTACCAGTACATGCAATTTATAATGAATAGCAAAACGAGTGGCGGTGGTTGGTGGTTTGGGTGGTTTGGGTGGTTGGGTGGTTGGGTAAGGGGTTGCGGGTGCTGCACTTTGCGGTTCAAAGGATGCATTGTGCCGACTTCGCCGATACAGATAGCAAAACTTTTGCGCTGGCTTTCCTCTTTTTAACGTTTATCGTCTTATGTTGCATAACATACGCCCCATTTCATCGTAGGTGGCAGCGGCGGCAAGCAGGCGACCAATAAAATGTGTGGGCCTCATTTTCTAATGGCTGCTTATACTTCCTTATATTTCCTAACCGAAAAAGAGTTTACTTTTTATTTTGCTGCCAAAAGTTATGACTGCATTTAGCAGAGGAAAAACTTTCTTAGCCTCTTAGTTGTACGTACTTCGGCATTGATTTGAAAAGGGAGAAATATCTGTATACTCTGGCTCTGGCTCCGGCTCCGGCTCCGGCTACAGATCCAGCTGCGGCTGTCAAGTTACGCCATTTTAATCGAACTGTTTACTTAAAAATGCAACTAAAGCAAATGAAAAGTTTTCTCCCAAATGGTGTGTCCGATGCTAAAGAGATTTTAAATTGAATTTTGATAATGTCAATTGGGAAAAGTAAAGTTTTTCTACTATTTTTTTGTTTAGATATTTTTTGAGGTTTTAAGTGGTGAATGGGGGGGGGGGGGGAGGTAAGAGAGCTTAGCTACTTTAATATAAGTCAGAGGTGTGTAGTGGAATTTTAATTCCGACTGCAACACGGCATACCGGATTAGCTGCAATGAGTTCTCAATTTTAAATTGGAGGGAATATTTAGTTAGTGTTTAACTGGTTATAAAACAAACTTTCGACCGAGTTGGAAAAATAACCAAGCTGACCGCGTCCTACACCCAGAGAAATCTAGCACAAATGGGCGATACTGATGCCGGTTTCACTTTATATTTTTTTCCTTTTGATGGTTAGTTCGAAAATTTCTGGAACAAAATGATTCTGACTTCGTTTTTATAGGCGAGGGCCTAAGCAGAGAACTCGATCTGAAATTGGCAACAATTCTCGCTCTGGCTTTGTATTGAGAACGGATTTTACTTAAATCCAAGAAAATCAATTCTTGAATTCGAGACTTTTTGACGCTAACATCCAAGAAGATCTATTCTTGGATCCAAAGCGTGATCTGAAGCCATCTTAACTAAAAAACCAAGAATTTTGATCTCAAAAATTCTTGCTTAATTTTAGTATTTTCTTCTTTGAATTAAAAAAAATCCATCTTCCCGAACTGTTGACAACAAAAATTCTTGATATCAAGCACGACCGATTTGTTCTCTATGTATCCAAGGATTCAGGTCACAAAGTCTGCATAACACATAGAACCACAACATCGATCAAGAACTCATGGTCTTAAAACGACAAGCTGCCACCTACCGGGACAATCTTGGCAGTCTCCCGAACAATCTCTCCGGCAGAAGACTGTAGAGAATATGTTGAAATTGCCATCGATTAATGAAACTTTGGGATCATTCACCAGACCAATGACCCTAGAACACAAAGATGCGTAACGGCCATACAAGGCACAATTTCTAGCGTGGATTTTCGATGTGGACTTTCGATTTTACATTAGTATGCTGCATGTGTGTACTTGTTGGGCTGACTTCGGAAGAAACGGATAAACGGCAAATCGCTTTTTGCAGAAAAACTTACACATACAAGTGTATTTGAGTCAGAGAACTGCAAAAATCACTTTTTTCTTGATTGGCCCATACACAAAAATTCTTACTCACATTGAATCAATCAACAAAACTCAGAGCTGAATATATTCAACTCACAACGCAATCGCAACGAGCGGCGCTATGTGATCTAACGTGTATGTTCATATTTATTCATCGAACAGTACTCAGTGATGAATATATTCAGCCCATACCGGCAGTCGCATCAAGCGGTTGAGCTAGAGTTTTTTGATCGGACGTTTATGTGTTCGATCGAACAACTCAGCGTTGACCGGCCACCGCGTTGAGAGAGAGGATTCACTCTTTCCATCTCTCTCTTTTTCATAGCTGTCAGCAGCGCCGTCACTGCCTCTGAATCTTTGCAAGAGTTTATTCATTCGAGCTGATTTTCGCTGATAGAATAGAGTCACATATGTTGTGATGACGTTGTTGTTGCAGGTCTGCACGCGCCAACAACAAAACCTTAACCAGGAAAGAAAGAAAGGAGAGCAGTCATATGAAATTGTTTTTGCTTTTTATAATCTTATGGCCGCGTGAATCGTATCCGCGCGGGCTATTCCTTTGCGCAAAGCAAAAACAAATGCGTGGCTTGCGGAATAGGCTTGGGCACCCCTGCTCTAAGCAATCGTCGTTGAGCCAAACGAACAATCAGCCGAACTGATTGGATTAAAGTCGAACATGATTATAATCAGAGTGCCAACTATTAAAACAAAACTCAGCTGCGAACATGTTGAGTATGCAAGTTTGATGAATAGAGCGCGTAGCCTGTTTATTCGGGTGTTGAATAAAGTGTGAGCGTTTTGCAATCGAACGCAGCCTTTATGTGATTTAAATACGCTCGCAACTCGACAAAAAATTCTCCATCTTGTGGCATTTTGTTACACCGCGTTACGTATCGTTGTGTTCTAGGGTCTTTTACCAGACTCACTAAAAGTTATGCAAAATGTTCGGTCAGGAGGTTCGAAACTATCGCAAAGTCTAAAGTTCACTTCGCGGACAGGTTCTTTAACTTATCGAACCTAAGATTTTGATCAATCATTCAATCATTTTAGCCCGAAATTTCAATGAGTTTCAGCAAACCGGTTAAAATTACCTGAAACCTGAAGGAGCTTACCATTTAA
Organism: Lordiphosa magnipectinata; assembly: GCA_037044535.1. Classification (NCBI taxonomy): domain Eukaryota; kingdom Metazoa; phylum Arthropoda; class Insecta; order Diptera; family Drosophilidae; genus Lordiphosa; species Lordiphosa magnipectinata. Next base: position 323,944 of record JBAMBO010000481.1, read on the forward strand.
ACAGGGGGTAGAAAAACGAAATCGGGCACAGGATTAGGTATCGTTTCCGCAGAACTAGCGACACAGCTCTCATACCGTCTACTTGAAGATCTTGATAGTCTGGCAAATCGACCTTTTAAGGACCTGGCTCTTTTTGTCAACTACTTAAGATGGTTTAAATAGAAACTTTGTGCAAAACCTGGCCGTCAAAACGCTGCCTTCCCACCATTTCCCTTTTTTAACTGATTCTGATTAAACTGATTTGATATGTCTATTAACTTAATAGTATTAAGGCAGATCAAAAGCTCATAGAAAAGTAATCTGTGGCAAATTCAAAGAAATTTGGCCTAAGAATCCATAGGTATAGAGCAGGGGCCAGCGATTCGCTAACTACTGTGCTTACAAAAGTGCTCAGCAGCAGCGCAGTCGACACACCGACAGTATAGCAACAAGAAAAAAAAACCTGCGCTCACACAATCTTTCGGATCAACTGTTAGCTGCAAACTGAAGTGCTTTGAACAGAGCTGAGAGTGCATTGAGAGCGGCATATGGTGACGGCTAAACAAAACCTTGGCTCGAAGAGAAAAAGAAGCTTTTCGTTAAGGGCGACAACTTTTGTCACATATTTGGGCTCAGCATGTGACACTCAGGAAGTGGAAAAATTCTTCAATCTCGGAAGTGTAATGGCGAAAGATGGCGGTTCAATGATAAATGCGGAAGCAAACATTTGCAAAGTTAGAAATGCATTTCGAATGCTACTCCGGGTGTGGCGATCGAGCTCCCTATTGCTGAAAACGAAACTGTTTATCTCTTATACCAGCGTAAAGTCGGTGTTATTATATACATAGTTCAGAAAAAGGCTGGTCTCTGATCATATATGCAGGAAACTCCTGGCCTTTGTTAAACAAATGCCTGAGATTAATCAGCCGCAATGGAATAGGATGGGCACACTTTACAGAGGGAAGATAATAACATCGCTAAGGGGCCGCGCACACATGTAGCTGAAAGATGAACTGACTGCAGAACCGAAAGCTTTGCCGACAACAGAATTTGATTCAGCACACCTATAATTTTGAAGCTGCGCACACTTGTGGCTGACCTGAGCTTTCAGCTTATTCATTTTATTCTTGCTAGCAACATGGTGTCGCCTCGATTGTGTAGAGTGTAGAGCAGGGGCCGGCAAAACACACATGCTCATTTCGGCTTTGCGCTGTGTGTGTACGGACACGCACATTTAGCACTTCTAACCCCCAATATTTTAAAATTTATTCATCTTTTAAACTGCATCACTAGTTTTTATGATTTTCATAGAAATTTTAAGAGATATAATGCGATTTTGACCAAATTTATGCAAAATTTACGAAAAAATGTAATATATGGTACCCAAATGAGCAAAAGCATAGCCAAAACTTATCGTTTTTGCTCATAAAAGTAAAATTTTGACATTTTTCTTTCAAAATGTTGATTTGAAAACAAAAAAAATGGTGATTATTGACTAAGTTATAAGTAAAATTCAAAAACCGTACGGAAAAACCGATTTTTGGGGAAAATTCGACTTGCGCGACCTCTAAACGTTTTCCAAAATATCTGAAAAAAAACTCAAAAATATTTACCCCAATAAGCTTTCAAAAAATGGCTGAGCACCCGTGAAAATTAAAAAAAAAAATTGTTTTTCGGACACCCTAGTGTACACACATACCAAGGAAATAAAAAACAAATGCGCTGTCTGTTAACATAATGTTAATAAGTCAAGTTAGTTAACATAAAAGAAACGAAGTCGAGCGGGGCCGACATTAACTTAAGCTCTCGTTATTAATAGACTCCGACACATATGAATGTTGTTGCGTGAAGGCAATACGCGCGGTTCTCCCTTTGCGTAAAACAACAACGAATGCGCTGCGTGCGTAATGAGCTTGGCCCAATATGAGCTGACAAACTTGAATCAAAACAATTTCAGACTTGATTTAATTTGATTGAATGTCATTTCTTTCGCGGTGGCATGAAATCATAGTTCCAATGGTACACAGAAGAAAATATCCAAGATACCCGGACTAAAATTAATTCCAAACGATGTCAAAAGTCGGTCAAGCCGGGATTTTTCAAACCAAGTACGAGAAGGATTGATTTGAGTACGGATTTTTCAATCCCAGAATTCTTGTCTTGATCCCCACTTAACTCACTCGGGATTGATTTTATCTAACTATTCGAGCTGGCTTTGATCCCTTAGTCCGATCCAATCAAGAAGGTCCGATATTGATTTAGCCTCGATATTCGCACTTGATTTGATCTCAAAGTCGGCTTGGTGCAAGAATACCCGAGATTTAATTAAACTCGATACTCGAACAACGGTCAATCCAAAAAAGGACTGCATCAAAAATGACTAAGATTGACTTTAGCTCTATGTTAAAACTAATTTTGACCCCAAAAAAAGCATCTCACCACAACTCCATACACCTTTTTTACCGACCTTTTTGATTATCAAACCAGTAAATTCTATCCGACTCTAGCCTAGAGCCTCTAGGTCAGCGATGCCCAGCCGTATGCTCTTTGGGTACGGTTTGTTATTGTAATTGCACGGAACATAGGAAATCAATGATCGTATACATGCAGGACGCGAGGCATACGAAACAACACACATGCTAACGATTTCGTGTGTATGCGACGCGTAAAACAAACCCCGGTTTTGTTCTCTTCTTTGATTGGTGGTTGCGAGCGCAAGCAAACTGACAAACAACAATTTCTTTATTGGTATTGGTGCTTATCTTTGTGAGTATTGGTGAGTGCTCTGTCGTTTGCTGCTTTTGGGCATGCCTGCTCTAGGTTATTAGTTTCCATACAACTGTAATAACAGGACACAAACAACATTACAAAGGACCCTGCGGTTCTGGAAAACAGGCCAGGCCTAGGCCTTTGACTAGTCCGTATGGGCCACCCCTAGCTTATGGGCATATCCTCGAAACTGTTCGCTATTGAAGACTCTTCAATAGATTTGACACATCAACTGCAATTCAGCAGCTTACTTCTCATGCTGGAAGTGCTATAACTGGTAGGGAATTGCAAGGCAACGGTTAGTGCAAAAAATCCAGTGTCAGTAACATTTGTGTATGTGTACACATTTAGCCTAAGAGAGCGTTACTCTCTCAGTTTCGAAGGTGCACTCTGTTTATTTTCGCTCTTTCGCTTTGACAGTGGAATTCCGTATTTACTTCAATCTGGAGTCAGTTACATTTGATTTTCAAGTAGGATACGTACTTGAAATTAGCATTTTTGAATTGATCCAAGCCTTTTTGGATTGTTCCAAGCCTTTCGTGCTGGATTCAAGTAGAATCTAGTACGACTCGTACTTGAAATTTCAATCCGAAGGTCGAGATAAAATCAATTTTTTAGGACTTGATTTGAACTCGCCTTTTTTTTTTATATAATTAAAAACTTCAAATTGAAAATTTAAGAGAGACTTAGCAAATCCTTAGCCTAAATTCAGTTGTTGAGCTGGCTCGGGTTGTTCACACCAAGCTACGCAATGTCTTGTCGCACCTATTCTGCCTACCTCAGTTTCGATCGTCTCATCCTGTCTTTTTTTAAAAGGAAACAAGGGAACTTAAATTTAAAAAAAAAGTTTTTTAAGTAAAATTTTGTGGTATATTTGCCTAATCAGGCTTTCAATTTTGCAAATTACGTGCCACATTTAAACGACAATTTGCCCAACAGGCTTTGCACATTAATGAAATTTATGACCCATTGACCTCTCTCTCCTTGACAACTGTTGCTGTTATCGGCTATCGATCTGTCGCGTTGTTGTTGTTGTTGATAAACTCTTTATGACACACATATTTGAATTAAATGCTCACTTTTTGGTGCTCTCGGCGGCAGCAAATCTGCACTTTGCGCTAATGGGGCCGGCCGCCTGGCTGCCTTTCTGCCTTTAGAGCAGTCAAATTGCCCCAGGTCTCATTATGCATACCAAATGAAAGCTTATTGGCTGTTGGGGCTAAACGACGACAATGACAGTTACAAACAAAACTTGCACACGGCGGCAATATGAAATTGCGCACACAACGACACAAAATCATTTGGAAGCAATTACAGCAGACAAACACGATGATGGTCGGGGGGGGGGGGGGGGAGGGTGATGGTTGGTTTGGCGGGATTGGATGGGGAGGGTCACTCCGTGTACAATGAATCAATTTACGAAACGTAACAAAGCCACAATTACAAGCAGAGACAAGAACAAAACGACAATTATGAAAAGAGCAGCGAGTGCAATTGCATTTCCAATTGCATTCCCATTCGATGCAATAGTATGCACGCTCAGGCACAGCGGCTGATGCAACGAAGGGAAAGGAGAGTAAGTCTGGAGGGAGTGCCTGGGGCGACGACAGCGTGCAAGGTTTTTTTTTTGGGGCCCGCGTGTCAGTTCTAATGGATAATTGTCAAAGTCGTATGCCGAATGCTTTGGTAGTCGTGGCCAGGTCGTCCCGCTGTCGTAGCACATTCTTGTACAATTTGATGGGCAGAAGGGGGTAGATTAGTTGAGATTTTAATAATCTTCAAGTAGAAGGACTTTCCATTGTCAAAATGGGCAGGATTGATAAGGAACCATCTATTTCAGCGATGGAAACCCTTTTAATAGTGTAAGAGAAGCTCCAATTGAAATTCTATCACTTCGCTCGGGGCCGGCAAAACACACATGCTCATTTTGGCATTGCAAGTGTGTGTTTATCCACGCGAGAGCGCGCTCATTTTGCACATCTTTGTTGTTGCAAAAGAGAGCAGTATAAGCTTGTATACTGTCGGTGTATCGACGTCGCTGCCGCAGAGCGCTGTTGTATACACTTCAGATAGGGAGGCGCATGACTCTGCTCTGGAGTAAGCGGTACGAAAAAAGTGAGACAGAATCAGAAAAAAATGGCTGGGAGAGTTCTAGATCGAGCGGGACATTTATACCGTTTTGTACTTTAAATTTCACGTATGTTTTGTTCTTGTATGTACTTAAAAACAGTACAAAACGTTCTAGAATCATAAAATGACTGCTAATGTTACTAAAATGAGTACAAACGTTCTTGAATCAGAAACTATTCGTACTTACAGTTCTTACTATTCGTAAATTTAAGAAAAGTGCGTACTTACTTCAAGTACAAAATATCTTGGATCGAGCACCAAATAGCTCCAAAAAGTGTGCTACAAAAAATGCGAATTATTTTACGTCGAATCTGTTCTTAAAATTCCCTCCTGGTTCTAGTTACTTTAGTTATGGAGTTAGGCTAGAATTTGGACGTACAGTAAAACCATCTTAGTCTTTGGTTCTAGAATATAATAAAATTGGATATTCCAAGCCTTATTTGATTAAACGCAGAGGCATATTTTCAAGAACAAATTGGGAATGGCTTTAGAATTTAATGGGCTTAAACCAGAGATGGGCGCGTCGCAAAGTTCCAATGCACACGAGGCAGCGCCCTCGTGTGCATAGGAGCTCTGCCGCGGCCGACTGCACAAAATCACACGTACGCTATAAGCATTGAAAGCTATTTATAGAACACGAATGGGGCGCACGCAAATTGTGCTTGTATGCTTTGTATGTGTGAAAAGTGTGTCGATATGTGTGCATGCCCATCTCTGGCTTAAACTAAGACCATTTTTTGTACTTATAATATGAACTTTTGTTTTGTTTCCAGAATGTATTGGGTGTTGAATTTAGAATTTATTTGACTTTAATTTCAAACATTTTTCACGTATTTTAAGAGTAAATTGGGTAGAGCTTAAGACCATTACAACCTAAATGTATAAACAAAAAAATTTCAAAATAGTTCGAAGTGTACCCGAAGTGTATTTCCCGAATCAATCTTAAATTCAGTATTTCGGGATTGAAAAAATCGTACTTGAAATAAGAATTTTGTACTTGAATCAAGTATTTGTACTATTGACACCGTTTGTACTTCATCCAAGTACAAAGCTCTTGGTTTTTTTTCTGTGAATACTTGGGAGGGCACCTTGTGATGGTTAGCCAAGCGGTATTACTAATTTTTGTTAGGTGTTGGGAGCCAAATCCCCAACCTGTATATGCAACTAACCATCTATAGCAATTTATCCCAAAGAGAGGAGTCCGACAATCAATTAAGTTAAGAATTCATTTATTCGCATGTGTGCGTTTTGCAAGACGAAATTAGAAAGATAGGTTAAGAACATGTCATCGGGGACATCGATGTCTCGATCACATATCGATGAATCGATACATTCTCTTAGCACTAAAACCGGGTTCGTTACAATTCGAAGGCTACATCAACAAAGCTCTCAGTTTCTGTTCGTGGAATGCACATTACTTTCCCATTTTAAAATCAGGTGAATTCTCACCTTGCCTTCTACTTTCATCCTCGCGGACTCTCACCCCATAAAATCGTTCAACTAATTCTTCACTGTTTTTATACTCTTGTATATTAAAATTGTTCAGATGTTCGTAGCGCAAAACAAACTACCAACTAACGAAACTAAGTTCCGACACCGTCACCTTAGGCAAACAGGGTAGAGGCGGTGCTGGATACGAATTTCCAGTTGGGTTTCCAGGACGCTCTTTGTCTTGTAGTAACGGGCCAGGCGATGAATTCTGGATTCGACCAGAATCAAACGGAACTTGCCGTCGTTATCCTTGCGATTGCGTTTCAAATGCTTACGGATGGCAACAGCCTAATTGATCATATGTTACAGATCCTCGGGGATATCGGGCTTGAGACCCACCGATTTCATGATGCGCAGAAATTTGTTGCCATTTACGAAACGGACTTGGGCCTCACCATGGGAATCACGCAAGATGATACCAATTTTAAAGGGCGTCAGACACTTCTTGCCGAGCTTCTTGATCTGATGCTTGACATACTCGGCACTCAGTTTAAGCCATGATGGCACTGTGCAACGGTACGGCAGACCCTTGCCAGAAGCGTGCATACGACCCATCTTGATAGTCTATGGGACATACTATATGCGCTCTCTCGTTCTCTCTCTCTCTCTCTCTCTCTCTCTCTGCTTATGCTAAATTTTTAGAGCACGCTTAAGTCTGCCAACTTGTCAACTACACTCAAAAAAACAGGTGAGAAAGTCGGTCAAGCCCGACTATAAGATACTCTGTACCACTTAATAACGTCGCTCGCATTCTATGCGTTTTACGCTGTTATACGCTCATCTCTAAGTTTCTCTCTCTCTCTCTCTCTGTCTCTCTCTGTCTCCCAAAGATTGTGTTTTTTCCAAATGGCGGGGGCGGGAGAGGCCGTAGCAAAAATTGAAAATAAACTTGATCTGTCTGCAATTATAATGAGTTTTTGTCCCATACATGTCAAACCTCTATCTCTTACCATCTCTGAGATCTCTTTGTTCATACGGACGAACAGATGGACATGGCTATATCGACTCGTAAAGTATCTACATTAATTAGCTGTCCATCAGGCTATTTCGTTTATTAATATCGTTGAATAAATGGATGGATTACCCGAAATCGAATATTTCCCATTTTGCTAATTTTTTCATATTAGAACTTTCTTGGGCTAAAGCTTCTAGCTGCTGCATATGTGTCAGATAAACTTGGAATTAAAATCATGAATTCCATCTGATTAAATGGACAGGTCGTACAAGCCCCATGTAGACCTTTTGTGTTCTAAAATGCAGTCCTAAATACTGAAGATTTTAAAATAAAAATCCATTGTTTAAACACAGCCAAAAGTCGAATATCATATCATTATTTCATATATTGGCCTGTCTTAATGCAGCCAGCATTTATGTCTTCAATTTCACCAAATTTACCACAGGGGTCAAACAAAAACAATTCCAAGCAAACGGTGATGCACTTACCCAAAAACAACATTGAGGGCGAGATCAGCAGAGAGAAAGCACAACACACCAAAAAACACAATATACACATTTATTAAATGTTAATAAACTTTAATAATTATATTAAAACACAAGCACTAACACAAAAAAACAAAAACTAAAAAATAACATTTGATCGCGAGAGCGAGAGAGAGCGCATGAGCGCGTGTGCGCCACATAACGGGACCGCTTACATTATTTGCAGAAAACGGCCAATTAATTCAATTATTTAATAAAATGCCGCACAAAAGCCTAAAAACACAATATACTCATTTATTAAATGATAATAAACTTTAATAATTATATTAAAACACAAGCACTAACACAAAAAACAAAAAAAACACAAGGCGAGCGCAACGGCAGCCAACATTTGATCGCGAGAGCGAGAGAGCGCATGAGCGCGTGTGTCTAACATAACGGGATCTTTAACAAAATTTGCAGAAAACGGCCAAGTAATTCTATTATTTAATAAAATGCCGCACAAAGATTGAATTCAACACCAGAAGTACGCACAGATCAACCCGAAATCAAAACATTAGTATAAAACGCGTTAAAAAAGCGAAATAATTAATAAAACACGACACAGCGTGGGCGTGCGTGAAGCCCAAGGATAAGAAATTATCGAACTAGCCAGCTATCGATAGGCACTGTAGTCGATGACTAAAGCAGTCCGTTATAGAGCTTGGCTTTTGAATTTGAATTCGAATATAAGTTAAATTGAATTTTTATTAGATGTTGATCAAATTTTATTAAATTAATGAGAGGAGTGTGTTACTGCTGAGTTTTAAAATAAAACAGGTGTTTATTAATAAAACCAATTCTAAGGTACATTGTTTTTAAGGCAAATAAATGTAAAGTCCTATATTAATGAATTAATGGATTTTCGGTCAAGCCCGACTATAACATACTCTGTACCAGTTCATTCAAAAACTGACAAGAAATAAAGTCGGTCAAGCCCGACTATAACATACTCTGTACCCTTACACTCATTTGCTCAGGAGTCAAACGGCCAGTTAACACCCCGCGCACAACGCGGTGCGCTCTCTAAGTTTCTCTCTCTAGAAGGAACGAACGATCTATCTCCAAAACTGTAGGAGATATGACGTTTTTTTCAAATTGCGGGGGCGTGGCAAAAATTGAAAATAAACTTGATCTGCCTGCAAGTATAAGAAATATATGTCCCATACATGTCAAGCCTCTATCTCTTACCATCTCTGAGATCTCTTCGTTCATACGGACGGACAGACAGACAGACGGACAGACGGACATGGCTATATCGACTCGGCTGTTGATGCTGATCAAGAATATATATACTTTATAGGGTCGGAAACGATTCCTTCTCCCTGTTACATACTTTTGCACAAACTTAATATACTCTATGAACCTTCGGTACAGAGTATAAAAATCAATCCATACGAGATCAAATCATTCCCAATCGGTAATGAAAAAAAGTAATCCCGGATATTCTTGACCCGTTCCGAAAAAGGATTGAGTTAATCCGACTTTTTTGATCCTAAAAAGGATTACACTTGTCTTAAAAAAGATTGAGTTAGATCTCAATCCAGTATCATTTTTAGCATGTTCGGGATTGTTTTTGAGCTCGATATGTAATATTGATTTGATCTCAGGAAAGATTATCTCTCTTCTTCCTCCGCCATATTCCATAAGGACCATTCTTATAACACTTCAAGACCCACACCAGTTTTGGTTTATTTAAAACTTCTAAAAAACAAAGAAATATAAAAATTTATTGGGCTCAACTGGGATTCGAACCCACTACCATATGCGCTGAACACGAATGCAATGGCATCTCATCGCTCACGACCATCGCCATCGTTCGTTGCCGCATGTCAATAATACTACCAGAGGTCGCAAAAATCGGTCCCCCGTTTGTTTTTGTCAGAAAACGACAGCGTTCGTGCGACCACATTGAAAAGAGGTACCGAAACAACCTGTAACTACGCTCTCTGCTTCTATTTGGTTGTGAGAGGAGAGAAACACATTTTTTTGATTTTTTTTCCTCTTAGGTCTTTTTGGGACCATTTGGGCTAATTCCCGAATTCAAAAGGTCTTCTTCGTATGTGTAAGGTTCGGCTAACGATATGAATGTATGCTAAAAACTATACGCGCTCTCTCGTTCTCTCTCGCATAGACTCTATCTCTGCTTATGTTAAACCCTACCGCAACTCTTGAGTCTGCAACCTTTTCGAATAACATTTTGAGAGATTGGTCTTCGAGAAGCACGCAATTTAAGACCAATTGACTGAGTTGGGCCTGTTATTCGGTTTCTGTCAGACCGATCAGTGCTGTGTGTGACCGCGATAACAGAACACATTCGGTTGCGGGAAGCCCGGGCCTGTTTTATATTTGGTTTTTCGGTCAGTGACGTGAGCAGAGCGAACTGAAAAATGGGTTGAGAGTTATTTACGAGCTATGGTCAAAAATGCTACTTAAACTTTGTCGCTCTCGCTCTGAAATCAAAAATGCTACTTAAATTTTGTCGCTCTGTCTCTTTTAATTATGAACATATGATCTCAAAGGGGATTGAAGTAAGCACATTTGGAATGATTCGAGTTTGAAAGGCTTGGGATATTCCCTGAAAGCTTGAATTGTGTCGAATATACTGTAAATCGAGATTGAATTTTCAAGCTCATGCCGGGCTTACTCCAAGATTAAAACGATTGAATTGACAGTTTTGTCTTCGAGAAGCACACATTTTATGACCGATTGACTGACTTGGGCCTGTTAAGTGGTTGCTGTCAGACCGTTTAGTGCTGTGTGTTCAACTACAGCCGCTTAACAGTGAGCGCGATAACAGGTTACATTCGGTTGAAAGAAGCCTGAGGCCGTTTTTTCTTTGGCTTAACGGTCAGTGACGTGAGCAGAGCGAACTGAAAATAGGTTTGAGAGTAATTTACGTGCTATGATTTTCACACAATTTTGGGGAGCTTGGACAAAATCTAAAGAATATATCGTATAGCTGCTATATAACAAACTGGCAAACAAATGGTCAAATTAGTGGTGCAATCTATTGCTGAGCTTCTTTCAGATAGCTTGAATGTTTCAAATAAACTTACAATTTACTCTGTTATTTGTTAGTTTATGTGGCAGATAGCTCTATATAGAAGATGTGAAATTGGGCCTTAGGGTGTTCACTTTGTTGTGCACATAGGCACTTGGGGGAAATGTGTAAGCATTCCCAACCAAAAATTTCCTCTGAAATCTACGAAAAGTCGAGCACTTGTGCCCAAATACTGTGTCGTATTTCTTTGAAAATGAGGCCGGACAGAACAGAACCATCAATGTCGAGCGCTACCGCATCATGTTAAATGACTTTCTGTTAACTAAAATTGAAGCCCTTGATGTCGGCGTCATTTAGTTTGTCCACACACAATGGCTTTATTGAGAAATAATAACGTTCAGCAGCTTATTTTGCGTTCCGGACCTGTCAACTGGCCGCCTCAGATCGTGTGATATTACACCACTGGACTTTTTCCTGTGGGATTATGTGAAGTCAAAAGTCTTTGTCGATAAGCCAGCTACAATTGAAGACTTGGAAGCCAAAATTACTCGCAGTGATCCCGAATTGGACCTTCCGAATGGACCATTTATGGCGTAGTCGCGGTCAACATTTGAATGAAAATATATCTTTAAATGGTTCTTGTTTGGCCGGCTCAAGGTAACCACCACCATCTCCTACTAATATTACCAACACGGTAGGCACGCCGTTCACATAAACGCTAATCAATATGGTTTATGCAGACTCTGACCTTGAGCAGGCCAAACAAGAACCATAAGAAGTAACAAAAAGGTCACCATCCCCAACTAATATCTATAAAAACTAAATGTCAGAGATAGTTCATTCAGCCCATAATAAAAATTCCACCATCCAATTCCATTTTTTGTATTTTATTTGTAATTTTAAAAGAAACTTCTTAATGGATTACCCGTGATAACGAATTATGTTTCGAAATAGTAGCGAAAATATTTATATTATTCTGATATTGGAATCAAGAACATGATTGATAAAATTTGAAGCGTGAACCACTTAACCATTTAGAACATCCGATCCTTCTTTTGTGAACCAATGAACCGAACCAGCCGTCATTCTTAAGCTCTTTACTGATAGTAAATTGAAAAATAAAGACAAAATAACGTTTGTTAACAGCAATCAAAATAAACTTATTATTCCTTCTCCTAAAGTTCCACTTTTTTACAGGGTATTTCCATGATCGATGTTTACCCCCTCATAAGCGGTTCCAAAAACGATCACTCTCACTTGTTGTATTTGCTGCATTTGGACTAAAAATACTTGGGCAAAGTGAATTGTATTAATAGCAGGGCATTTATTTAGTTATTTCTATGTTGTTTCTTTTTTTTTTGTTTTTTTTTTGGACTTCTCTATTTTTCCCATTTTCGCTTTTGTGTTTATTTACTTTGCCATTTTGCAAATCTTTTTGGGGGCCCTTCAAAAGATTTATAAAGTAGCCGTTAGCGGTGAGCAGGGAGGCGGGTCCGTTGAAATTTACTGAGCCGTAGCGATCAGCGCGCAGCCGAATGAAACTGTGAATGGAAAAGTTGCACAACGCCCCGCACAAACATAGATGCATAGTTGACAGCGAGCGAAAGATGCGGATGCAGTTGTATCTGTATCTGGGCAGCGTCATCAAAAGGTATTTTGCATTAATTCAAGATTTATGCATTCAACATACGGTTAGGTGCTGCGTTTCCCATTCGCAGCGCCACGAAAACTGTTTTCCCTCCGTTGTTGCAGTTGTGCAGTTGTTGCACCTGCCAACCATCGCAACGAAGCCGGCTCCCAAGCATGTTGCACTAGCAGGTGATCCATTTCTTTTATCCGGTAGCCTCTGCGTCTGCTCGTTGAAGATTTCGGTGATGAGTATGCCCAGCCTATTTTTGTGTTTGTTGCGAATTTGGCTAACTAATGCAAATAGACAAGAAAAGCTGCCGCCCATTCACCACCTTTTTCCCTGTACCTCTAGATGGAGTAGTGTATAATTTGTTGCATTTGGATAATAGACATATATGTTGTTTTTTCTATATATGATGTGTATGGCGGATTGAGGGGCATATATGTATATATACGTAGCTATGGGGTATGTACGAATACTTTATGCATGGACTGCATAATTTATAGGCTTTGCGTGTTCAATGGATTGCAACGGCGACTGTCCGGGCCATATGGCAATATCTATTTGGGCAATACGTAATGACAAAGCACAAATGAGCCAGGCTGACTGGAATGATGAACAATTTTGGCTGACAGACACTGACATAGTAGTTTTTGTTGGTCACACGGAAGAAGGATAAGGTGATCTTTTTGCGGTACCGCTCTGTGACACCGACGGTATTTTTGAGCGTTTTGCAAACCAACCGAGGTCAAAATTTGTTTTAGTATAAACCATAGCCTCAGTCTTTATCAAGGTTAAAGAATTTAAATGTAAATGTAAGTTCAATGTCGAGAAATGGAAAGACTCTGATCCTTCTTTGATTAGACAAAATCATGTTTAAAGGTAGCTTTCAATCAGAGGTGCCCAGAATGAGCTTACGGCCGCGTGGAGCAACAACAAACACAAGAAATAGAAAGAGAAACCCGATTTTTGTTTGTGTGTGTGTGTGATTCGGCGCTAATAGCGAAAAGCGTTCGGCCACTGCGAGCGAGGCGATTTAGGCCAATCGCTAACCTACGCTGACTACATATAAGCAACATTGTTGTTGCGTTCGAGTTTGCCAGAGACTTAGGAGAGAGAGAGAGAGAGAAGAGTGACACATATGAAGTCAACCAAAACTTTGCTCGGAAAGAAAGAGAGTAGAAAACGCATATGAATTTGTTGTTGCTTTACGTCAGCGTGGGTCAGCGAGAGCGAGGCCAAAATGTGAGAGTGTATTGCCTGCTTCTTCGAACACTAGCCAGCGACTGAAAGGCAGTTTACTCCATTGGCCTCAGCTTCGGCATGCCTTCGGCACGTATATGTGTAAATAGCGTAATGTCTTCGCCCCCAGGGATACTTGTGACCATCGCTGCTTGACGTAGCCCATAAGGCATGCCTTATGAAGTCCTTTACCTTTGCGTAAAAAAAACAACGAAAGCGTGGCTTACGGAATGGTCTTGGGCAACCCTGCTTTATACTGTTTAACATTGATGAGGTTTCCCAAACTTTAAAGTATTTGAAAACGACGGTCCGCTATCAGAGCCACAAAAGATTCTAATACTACTTGCCTGGGAAATTAAAGACTCTGTCGCAATCTCTAAGAAGCATGTCAGATTTTTAAGTGTTGTAATTTATCAAATTTAGCTTAGGAACAGGTTCTGGTTCAGTTTTTTTGCATGCTCAGCTCTGTAAAAAAAACGTCGGAATCAAACCCGGTTCGCTTTAAACCAAACTCGGTATAAACAGAGTAACAGATAGATAGATCCAAGTCTTAAGCCCAACTTACTTAAGATTCTATTTCTTCGTAGTTCTCAATGCTTGCGCCGAACGACTTTGTAATTCTTTTAGCAATTACAACGGCATACACCAGATTTATGGAAATCACTATGGACTACTAACTACATATAAACGATGTCTGGCTAAATCCCATTTATGGCAGCTATCATAAACATCAACACAATCGCATATACATATGTCTCATGCGTCAATGCGTTGTTGCTCTCCCATTACCAAACATTATCAGACACTCCAAAAATCTAGTCGACTCATCAATATCATCTCAATTATCAACTCAACACACCAGTAAAAACTCATTTGAATGCCTCATTATAGTCTCCCGTCATTTGTTTGTCTAACTTTCTGACAGTTTTTGCTTCTCCCTCCCTCCCTCCTATCATTTAAAACAAAAACTGATGCAAATTATCAGCAATGCAGCTTGCAATTAATCTGCTGCATATGACACCGCAATCACAACTTAACCCATTTTGGTGCCAAAACCAAAAACACAAACAAAATTGAGGGTGTCAGAATCAGATAATAAACTGTAGCCAGTGTGTACCATGGGAAAGTAAGCTCTTTTTTTTGGGTTTTTCAAAAGTCATAAGTAAAAAAAAAGGGAAAAAGAGCAATCTTTGATGTTATTTAACAGAAATGTTATTTTAACAGAATGCTGTTAATTTAACAGCTTTTAAAGTAAGGTTCAGAATATTTGGATTATATATTAGTAATAATATTATATCAAACATTTTGCAGAGTTTGGAGGTCATATACAAGTTTAAGGTTTGCTTCGCGATTAATAGCTTCTTAGATCGTTTAACCCTTTTTCCTCTATTTTCAGTGAACTTACGTGAATCGCTAAAAAAAACAAAAAGTAATAAAATGTAACAGGGAAAGGGAATCATTTCCGAAGTTATAAAGTGTATATATTCTTGATCAGCATCAACAGCCGAGTCGATATAGCCAAGCAATAATCCAGCTAAATCTAAACTGTGTTTTATATTGTTTTATTCTGTGTATTATATATTATATACTGAAAGAACAATTCACAGCGCCGACATATGTATAAGCGACGCTCGCACAGCAGTGCTGCCATTTTAGCTAGCTTGACCAATGGTAATGGTTTGATCTTTTGGTTCGATCTCTGTTTCGGTTCAGCTTTAAATTAAATAGAATCGAACTTGATGTGATCAATATGCAAAATGATATTCAGAATTGCTGTACTTTTGATCAGACAAAATAAGTTTTAAGGCCCTAAAAACGAAGAATTCAGTGGATGGTACTGAAAGACAGCTAGCGCAATAGCTTCAAATTGTTTCATGTTCGATTTAGTCGGATTATTATATGAAACACTTTGGTAAGCGTCAAAGTCGTAGATATAACTTTCGTCATCTTTTGAACGTGTAGTACAACGTGTAGAGCCAAAAATTCACAGAAGATGCATTTCCTGATTTCCTGAACTGAGACTAGCAAATTTTTGTTTAGAACTAATCTATTTTATGATTGTTTGTTCAGGCTCGAACTCCGAAATAACCTCAAAATTCTGACTCTAGAGCTGTTTGCAGCCGGCAGTTTAAGTATTTTTGTAGTCTTAACTCCTTAAAAAGTTTTTTTTTAATGTTTTTATTGGAAATTATTTCTTAAAACAATGATTTTAAAAGTTTCGACTTTTAGCAACTTTTTTATATTTTTAGCTATTTCTATCAATAATTTTTTGCAAATTTAGCAACTTTCGCACCTCATATTCTGGCAACACTGTCGCACAGATATAAGCGACGCGCGACAATCGGCAACAAGTCAGCAAAACACGAAAAAAAAACAGTGAAAAGTGCAAAAGACATTAAGCAAATTTAAATAAATTAAGTGCTAAGAAATTCAGAGGTAAAAAACATCAAGACTTAACTGCGTACACACTTCAACTACATTCAAAGGGTGATGAGCATGCCAGACATTCGACTTCCAAAAATTGTAACAAGTTATCTCCTTAAGTATAGGCTCCAGCTTTTCCAAGAGTGGGAAAGGTTTGGCAGTGAGCTAAATGTTACCATCACATGGAAAAACTCGCATACAGATATTATCCAAAAAATGTACGACTCGACTTCGTATAGATCTCTGGCTGAGCAAAGTACTACCCGAACGAGCTATAGAAAACTAAATTTAAGACTAGGAGATAAAAACTATTTTAGCGATGAAAATACACTGCATCATATTAGCTTAATATGTCGCGCTCGCTCGGAAATGTTACTGCACCTCAAGCAACGCTTCCTGAAAGACTGGAAGTCACTCGCGAACTTCCTTTACCATGCTCCTAATATAAAGGCCAAATATTAACTGAATATTTCTAAATGAAAGAAAATATAAACATACAACATTTCACATACTTATTTATATATCTTAACAACTTATCTCTAAATAACAAAAAAACTGGCTGACTGCTGTAGCCATTGCCAAGCATATATAAATTAGCTAAACTATTTCTTTATACTACTATTATTTGGTATTTTCTGCACAAACAACGACCAACAAACAAAAGTTTTCAATTAACTAAAACTGTATCATGTCGTTAATAGCAAATGTTTTGCAACTCATAGTCGGAGCTCAACTGCAGACGATCAACTTATTTCCAGACATGAAGACGTCATATCAGAGTTCAAAAAGTTTCTTCAGCCTGGCATATACAGCCGATCAAGAACCCCACAGCACATATTCCGATCCACAGCATCGACGAGATAGCTGCAGGCGCACATGTCCGATCCTTAGCATCGACGACATTAGCCACTGACATACGGCATCACATGTCCAGTCCATAGCTAAAATCTTCACATCAAAACATCAATTGGATGTTTGAGCTTACGAGAAAAAACGTCACTCAAACATTTCAATAACATATGGATTCCATGCTTCTGCGGAACAACCATTCAAGCAACCGCGTCAAGTAGCCTCTTGAGCCTCCAAACACAGGAACCACACACAACAAACAAGCCGGCGTGCGGCGTGCAGCAGTTCATCCCGCTCCAATCACATATCTAGTTTGCACATCACTAACAACTATCGATTATCGATCCTCCCACCTTTTTATATCATACATCTCTAAGTCACACACACACACACACACACATACACATTTAACTCTTTGTTTTGAGTTAAATTCATTCTCCGCGGCAACAGCCAAGCAATAAACCAAACCTAAATCTAATCTGTGTTTTATATAAATTAACAAAGTGGCCTAAATCGCCACAAATGGTGACCCCGACGTGATCCAGGTAAAGTCTTCATTTCAACAATATATGAATCCCACGTTTTTGCGAAACAACCAGGCAAACAAACAAGCAGTTAAGCAACCACGTCATGCAGCCTCTTGAGCCTTCGAACACTGGAAGCACACTCAACGACGTATCATAGAGATAAAGGCCAGCATTCAGCGTCAACTTCCCTGATAACCCAGTCTAGTCCACGCATCATTTAGTAGTGGAGTGGCTATGGCAGTTTCAGTTCATCCCGCTTCAATCATAGTTCATCCAACTCCAATCATAGATCCAGTTCACCTATAAAGTTTGCACATTACTAAAAACCATCCTTCCGCCTTTTTATATCTTACATCTCTAACTCACACATACACATACAACTCTTTGCTTTCAGTTAAACTCATTCTCCGCGGCAACAGCCAAGCAATAAACCATAACTAAATCTAATCTGTGTTTTGTATATATAAACAAAGTGGCCTACCTAAAGTCTTTACGTAAATACATCAATTGGATGTTCGAGCGTACGAAAAAAACGTTGCTCAAACATTTCAACAACATATGGAGGTCAAGTTATGGTCAAGTTATGACTAAAAGAAAGTTCGCTGTAGCAGCTACTGCAGATACAGAGTATATTACAGTCGGGCTTAACCAACTTTCTTACTTGTTTTTGTTATGTTATTTCCGAAAAGAGCTCTTCCTTGGCTTCCAAAAGTGCCTGGTCTTTGAAATTGGAAGGTTGCTTCTAAATTTGTTACCGTTTCCGTATTCGATTGATCGGAATTGCTAAGAAATGAGATTTCTAAGAAACGATTAAGGAATTCGAGTGAATCTTTTTGCCACAAAGAGGGTCGAATCAAGGTAAATGGGATTTTGAAGTTAAAAGCAAAAGACAGTTGGCATTTGGAAGCGAGTACATTTAACAATTCCGATTCCACATGATTTGATCGAAATCGAAAACGGGAACAGGCCTGTTTTTCTATATTTTCCTTCTCGAAATCGTAGTATATTAAAATTGGATGTAATTTGGATAATGCACAGAACCCTTTTCCAACCTTTTTCCAAACAGTTGGGTTCCGATTTGGGTTTCCACAATCGATTGTAAAAATTTAAATTTTTTTCACCACAAAACTGACAACATTTTGCCCATAGTGCAATGGGCAAAAGGGCGACACTTAGTTTTGGGCCCTGGGTCTGTATAAATGGTAACTGCATTGCACTAAAGCACTAAACTCAATGGCTTTAATTGAATTTTGATGTCCTTAGCAAATTGTTTTCTAATTAGTTTGCCAGATCCTGCTGGACAGTTGACATAGAAAACTTTCTGTCAACAAACTCCAAACTCGAACTCTCTTTAATGACAACTTAAAACTAAAACAATTAATGCCACGTCCACGACCTCAAGAAGACAGGGAAAGGGGGATAAAAAAAAAAAAGGAAACACTCACCCGGGATCATTGGGCACCTCTGAGGGTGAGACGGGTCCCAGCTCCACTTGCTGTTGCTGCTGTTGTTGCTGCTGCTGTTGCTGTTGCTGTTGTTGCTCAATCTTGATGTCCATGTTGGGGGCTTTGCTGCTTGTGCTTCGGCTGCTCTAACTCTATAATTGTTGCTCTAACGACTTCTGTGTCAGCATTGAGCGTCTGATGGGAGGGTTGGAGTTGGGGGCTGGTACTACAACTACTATTAAGTAGGTGACAACGATGTTATTGTTGCTTAGGTGCTATCAATCTCGACCACGTTGGCTGCTAATTTGCTACTTGATCTGCTTGGGGATTCCTTGATTTCCATTTGGGTTTTGGCTTCTTGACTTGGCATTTGTTGTTTGAACAGAATTGTTAACCTTTATAAGTTACATTGCTCACATTTCTTGGTTGTTGTTGCTTTGTTTTGCAGGCCACTTTTGGTTTTTTTTTTTTTGCGTTTTATTATTCAGTTTTTGCGTTAACTTTTGTTATTGATTTGTTTTGAAGGCAACATATTACGGCATAGATCTGTTTATTTTCAAACAGTAACAAGAAGAAGAAAAAATTAATTAAATTGTAATCTTAAACTTTGCCAGCCAGCAGCAGCAGCAGCTGCTCCGCTCATCCACGCGCCAGCCCCCCCCGTCAAGTGCAATGATTCGCAACGAGCAATCGTAAAATGCAAAAACTATATAAAAAGAAAAAGTGCAAAAGGTAGGTTGAGACGAAAAAGAAAATTGACTGCTGCTGTTAAGTGACAATTTGCATGCGGTAGTTTAGAAGTGCCAAATATTTGGGGAGGGGAAGGTTAGAAGTAAATTTTTGCAAAATTTTTTTTAAAGGAAATTTTGTTTGTAAAATATCTTTTCTCCCAATTTGGCTGTATTTAACGTTTACTTCATTCATGAGTTTACTTAAATTATGTATGAATCAGAGTAGGGCATTTGCACCCTTTCAGACCGAATCATCATTTGGTAAAATCACTTAAAATTAACAAAAAAATTAATAACAAATAAATTATATTCACACTATTACAACACATCAACGCCAAATAGTGAAAAGCTCCACTCAGAAAATTATTTTTCTAAAAATTCAGTCAAGGGTAAAATTGTCCCAAAAAATTTCGAAATAATTTGTATATTTAAGACATTTTTTTCTAAAAATTCTTTTTAAGGGCAACTTAACTAAAATTCAGAAAAAATGTCTTAAATATGAAAATTATTTCTAAATTTTAGGGATTTTAACCCTTGACTAATTTTTTAGAAAAAAATAATCTGAGTGTAGGATACTTTTTAACTTGATTAAAGCATACTTTTCTCCGAAAGCCGAACTTATGAATGTGTGAAGCAGTGGGTGGTCGTCCAGAAATTTCTAAACCTAATGGGGCGTATGTAGTGTGGTAAACCTTGTCTTGTCGAACCCAGCGCGATCCTGGCATACTGCGTCAAGTCGACTCACACCTCCAGCCGCTCGAGCCAAGACCAGTTGACTTTGATGAATGTGAAAAGTAGTTTAGAATCTGGATTTCCGTATGAAAAGTAGTTTAGAATGTGGATTTTCGTATGAAAAGTAGTTTAGATTCTGGATTTCCGTTGGTGACCACGTTAACAGAGCGCTTTGCATCCGCAAAGCTTCTGGCTAACGTGAGCAGCGAGCCCTCCTTACAGGCTACAATGTATACAATATATATGCGTAGGGCTTGGTACCCACCAACGTCAAAAAAAACTCCACCAATGAAAACTGGAATCGCAAAGCCTCGGATACGGAGCCCCTCTAACGACAACACACGCAAATGTTATAAGGACCACGATTTGAGGATATGCACCTGGAATGTTCGCACCCTCAACAGAGATGGTGCTGATATCCAGTTGGTAAACGTCCTCGAGAGATATTCATCGGAAGTTACCGTACTTCAGAAAATCAGATGGATTAAACAGAGGCCCAAGTTGAGAATATCATCAATGCACCCTGGGAGATCTACTACAGCGAATATGCTTACAAGCACGAGTTTGGGTGCTGCTTTCTAGTCAGTGCAAGACTTCGTCGCTCTGTCATCAGTTTCACACTTGTTGACTTGCGACTAGCCGCACTCAGACTTAAAGCTAAATAATTTAATATATTTAAGGTTTAACTCCTTCTGGAGGTACCTTAACCAATTGTAAGATTGAAGTGAATTTTTTGTATGGCGTTCCCCATGACCCTGTCCACATTTGCTTAAGTTCGAAGATTTTTATCTTAAACCCTTAAAAACTAAGTTACAATTGTTGTCGTTGTGTGTTGCATGTACAAAAGTACCCATAAAACGCGAACCGAGGCTTTATTTGAAAAACTGGGTATGAGGTGATGCTTACAGAGGTCCCTTTTATCATAATTTAAGTGTCTCATGCCGGGTTTTTAAAAAAAGTTGAATTTTGTCGAACTGTGATATTAGTCTTATTTGTGCACACGTCCCAACAGAAGACAAGGACGCCTCGATAAAAGGCGAATTCTATAAGCGCCTGGAAAAACTATAAGAGCGCTGCCCCTATCTCGACATCAAGATCGTGCTTGGCGACTTTAACACTAAAATTCGGAGAGAAAGAGGTTTTGGGTCGACAGTTGTCCGATTTAGCCTTCATGAAACAACCTCCAGTAATGGAGAGAGGCTAATAGATTTTGCACGGGCAGGAACATGGTCATAGATAGTACCAGATTTAAACATCGCGACATCCATAAGGCGACCTGGAAGTACCCTGATCAATTAATGCGAAACCAGATTGATCATGTTGTGATCGACGGAAGGCACTCATCGAGTGTTCTAGAAGTGTGTGCGATTCGAGGTGCCAACATATACTCGGATCATCACCTAGTTGCAGCCAAAGTACGCACGAGGCTCAGTGTGGCACATGCCACACGCTCTAGCACACTTCGAAACAACATACCTCTGAAGCCTACACAGCTAAACTCACCTAACTGCTAAAAGATACCTCGCCATTCCCTTCTGGTGTATGCGAAAAGTGGAAACTAGGATTGTCGAATATTTCGAAAATATAGAAATATCGATATTTTTGACGATATAGAAAAAGTTTCATTTCGATATTAATATTTAGGTGTAAAAATCATCGATTTTATCGATATTTTTCAATAAAAAACCAGATTTTAGTAGGAACTACATTCTGACTGCGCTTAAAAAATATTGATTTAATTTATATTTATTAAATTAACAAAATTGTTTATTTTTTATTTCATTTATAACATAAAAAGTTCTGCAAACTTATTCATGAATTAAAATTTATGGAACGAAAGAAGTGTTTACTTTTTGAATTCCTCCTCATTCAAAATAGAGCATTCGAACTACAAAGCATAAAAAAAACCTATTCTGTTAAGTCTACGAAACGTTAAACCTTCTGATTTTACCAGGAATCGTTAGACAGAAATTTTAGGAAGACCCGTTGGGTTATGTGCTCATCGGTCAATCGGCTACAGAAACCACACTTCACGGAGCTTCCCGGTGTAATAAGGTATGACAATGCCAAGTCAGAAAGCACTGGCAATGCGTCTTTCTCTTCCATCCAGAACTTAATGGAGTCCCGATCCAGGGTAAATAACGGTAGATTAAAATTCCCACAAATTCCCAGAAGTCAAAATTAATTATACTTGCATTTACCATTTTTAAAGATGGGCTACATTTCTGCCAAGCATCTTTATGCTTTGCTTTTAAGTGCGCCTTTATTTGCCCCTGGTCTTTTCAACTTTAACTTCAACTATAACTTTTTAACATTTTGCTTTACATGTCCAGAGCACAAGAAACAGAACGCTAAAATAAAAATATCACAGAAAAATATCAGCAAACAATATGCGATAATGATATATGTCATTTTGGCCAAAAATATCGATATATCAATAATATTATCACTATAAGAGAAATATCAAAACCTACCATCTTTTTGTTGATTTTAAATCAGCCCTTGACACACCGATAAGGTCAAGGTTCTTTGACGCCCTGTCTACCTTTGGTATACCAGCAAAGTACTTTCGACTTTGCATGATGACGTTGAGAAAAACTCAAAGCTCCGTCAAAATAGGAAAGAACCTCTCCGAACCATTTGAAACCAAGAGAGATACTAGGCAGGGTGATACCCTATCGTGTGAGTTCTTTAATCTGCTGATCCAGTGCCCAATTGCCAACAGATTGGGCTCATTTCTTTATAAAGAGATGATATTGACATTCTCGGCAAAAACGAACGGGCAGTAAGCAGGGCGTTTTCAGAGATTAAGAAGCAGTGTAAACTGATGGGCTTAGCGGTAGACAAGGACAAGACGCAGTACCTATGTAGTATCCACGGACAAGAAGTCTACGCGACTTGGACAATTTTTTACTATGGAGGAGTACAACTTTGAGGTTGTAGAGGATTTTGTCTACCTCGGGACGATGATTACCGGCGACAACAACTTCAGCCTGGAGATCTGAAGAAGAATTACTCTTGAAAACCGATGCTACGCTCAGTAGGGAGTTCAAGAGCAGAGCCTTTTCTCGAAGAACAAAGACAGCTCTATTCAAGTCGCTCATCATCCCAGTCCTGCAATACGGCGCAGAAGCATGGACAATGACAGCAGCGAATGAGGAGGCGATTGGCGTTTTCGAGCGAAAAATTATTCGGAGGATCTATTGGACCTTTAAAAGTTGGCGATGAATACCGCATTCGAATGAATCACGAACTGTATGAGCTCTATAAGGACATCAGTCTAGTCAAGCGCATCAAGCAACAGCGGCTGCGCTGGTTATGACATGTAATCCGGATGGATGGAGAAGCTCCAGTAAAAAAGACGTACAAAGCGAAGGCGGATGAATTTGGAGGACAAGGCAGGAGGGGTCGCGCACCACTAAGATGGAATGATCAAGTGCGGAAAGACATTTCCAACCTTGGTGTGAATAACTGGTGCCAGCTCGCACAATGCAGAAGCGAGTGGAGGGCATTCATTGCAGAGGCCGAGACCGTCAAACGGTTGTGATGTTGTGTGTGCGCAACATCGGGCCAATAAAGATGAAGACAATATTTTCGACATTCCAAAGTGGAAACATATATCACACTTCATGAGTACGGCTGCCAAGGGGATACTCGGATACGCCGAGCACAACCGAGAGATCGTCAAACGGTTGTGATGCAAATATCAGGCCCAAAACGAAGAAGTAAGCGTAAGATTATTTTAGCCGATAAAAAATTATTATTTTAATTCATATAATGAATACAAAACTTGGGAATATTTTATGGAAACTAACTGCGAATACGAAATTTTTAAGGTCAGGTTCTCAGCCCCCTATCTGACACTTTTTGGTGTATAATAAGCGTAAACAAAAACAGAAGTAAAAAAAAGTCGAGTTTTAACTGGAGCGAAAAGGCTTTAAAGTATTTGTGAATAACTCATACGCAGTGTTGCCATATGTTTGTTCCATTTATTAATAGTCGGCGTTGATTTTATTTGAAAACTATTCGAATTTGAAAAATAATAAAATACTACTACTCAAAGATGACAGCAATTCAAGTGAACTAATAATTTCGTTGTAAATGACAAATTTGTACTTGTGGAACGTGTCGCATGAGTAATTTTCTTAATAAACTTTAAGGCCCTGTCGCTCCAATTTAAAATTTAAATTAAATTTTTGTATTTTCTCTATTATTAATAATTATACAACAAATATTAGCTTTAGGAATGCCGAGACCTACGTTTTGCCATTTTGCCGTTTTGAGGTCCGACCTATTGAACATAGATGTAAATCGAATACATCCATATTTGTGTGTGTAAGTTGTCTTGTCTTAATGTTAAAATTTATTTAAATTTTACCGGTACGTACCGGCATACCGAAATAAATATCCAGGTACCAATACGTAACCGAATGCCGAAATATTGTTAGAACCAAAACACATCCTTTTACCGAAACATAAGTTTCTGTACGTACCAGAACCGCAACCGGAACCAAAACACGATTCGGTTTGATTCCCCCCGTTATTTTAACGTTTAATTGTTCATCTTGTCCAGCCTATAGCCACCGCTACCCGAAGTCACTCGTATTTTTTTACACAGACGCGAGCCGAACTTACGGCTGGGTGAATCTGTGAGCACAGAAAAGCAAGCAAGGCCTGATTTAAAAGGATCTGTTATAAGTTTTAGGGAATTTTGGAATTTCTTGATTCTAATTTTGTCTATATTTTCTGTCTTGCCCATTCGCAATTTTTCAAAAAATTCCCAAATTTCAAACTCTAGAGTTCTTAGGTGTTTTATGATAGTACCATTTGGCATAAGACCAATTGTATCAAAATAGAAATTTTGCAACGCATCTTTATTGTTTTCTAACTAGATGTGGTTTGTGATTTTAGCCTCTACGAGGTCTACAATCAAATCTAAATGCTTCCCAAGTGCTCTCAAACTACCTTGTTTTTATGTCAATCACTTACAAATGCAACATGCACTTATCCCCAAGATCTGATAAAAAAAAAACAACAAAAATAAAAATTAAATATAAACACCTGAACATTAAATTCGTTCCATACACAAAAGCAACCAAAAACTTAAGCAGTGAATATTGTATAGCGTTTGCTCTGAACTTTTGTTGTTATTGCCATTGTTTTTAGTTTTTGTGTGTTTGTTGTTGTTGTTGTTGTTGTTTTCGCATTGCAATTGCATTGCTGTGTTTAATACGCGCCTTGATCTTTCCCACACCCACACACACACACACAAACAAACATGGCATGCAATGGGGGGCTCCAACAACAACAAAAACAAGTCTATAATAACGCGCAGCATGCAAGCTTTCTCAAACAGACACACACACACACACACACAAACACACTCGATTACACAGAGAGTAGAACATGCACCGTTACAACGAGAGCAGAAGTTAACTGGCAGCGGCAACCAACACGTGACCCGACAATTGCGACAATTGGCAAAAAAAATTGTTTGCAAAAAAAAAATCAAACGATCAGTGATCAAAAGAGTGCAGCAATCGAAGTTTGAAGTTTTGCCGGCCGGCAGCCATTTTGTCACGTGCGATCACGAACAACCAATCAGGGGGAGGGGAAGGAAGGCTGGCTGGACGATTGGCCTAAAAACACCAAACACTTTTGCGTTTTGCTTGTGGTTTGTTTGCAATTAGAATTGAATGCCGCGCGCACTTTTCTATTATTTTTTTTATTTTTTTTTGTATATTATATAATCGTCCAAATTGCAATCCACAAACAAAATGCAATTACTGGCAACTGTTTGTTGTTATTATTATTATTATTTCAGTTGGCATTGTTTGGCTGTGGCCTGCCACGCACTTCACTTGCAGATTCAGATTCCACTGAAATTATATTATTTTCATTTATTTTGCTGGCTGCTGCTGATTTTTAGTGCGCGCACACGAACGCGACAACCAACAAGACGACACTGACGACACGGCCCACGACAGGCAGGCAAAGGCAAGGCAGCGGCAGTGGCAGCGGCAGCTGAAGCCCCAACACACAACTGACACAAACTGGCAGCAAAACAGCGCCAACGGTCACAGTAGCCATGCCATAGCTAGAGCTAGCAAATGGAGGTGGCTGTAAATGTGAATGTGGATGCACTTGTAGTGGTAATTGTAGTTGAGCAAAGCTTCCCCCACCACTACAACCAAAAGCCAACGACGTGTGCCGTGTGCCGGCTGCAGCGTTCACAAAGCGCATGTACTGCAGCATCAACACAGCTGATAACTGATAAGCCAGTGTGCCAGAGGGAGAGAGCGAGCATGGGAGCGCAAGAGTCCGATACCAGAGCGTAATGGTTTAAGAGTTGCAACATTACATTACTGAAGAGTGTGAAGCTTTTTGAGCTTACAGTGCACACTGGGCCCAGCGGGTCGAAATGTTTGGCAAAAAGACACAATTTTTTTGTTTGTTTTGTTTCTTTGTCGTAAATGATTTTGTATACATATAGCTATTTTATGCCAAAATTTGGAAGCATTTCACAAAATGGTCTTAGGCCCAATTTCTCAATGTCCGGTTAGTCAAACTTACCGGCAGGTTAGCCGAATTCGCGTGTCTCATGCTGTCTTTGGCGAGAACCGAGCGGCAAAGTTAACCGCTGCCTCATGATGGGGTCAAATTTTAACCTGCCGGCAAGTTGCGATAGAACTATCGATATTTTTATCGATCGACAAACAGCTGTGTTCAAAATTTGTATTGTTTACTTTGTCAATTGCCAAAACAAACTGTATACAAATAAACAAATTTGGAAAATAATGGAAATGGAAGATTCAGGCGGTAAGACAAGATGACACAGGCGCGGCGATGTGCAACTTTCTGTTCAGCAGAATAGCAGCCGCCGCATTCATGGCAAATGTTTTGAGCGCCACGCCGGCATAAAGCAAAGCAGCCAAACTCACTGCCCGCCGTCTGCAAAATCGAAGGACCCACCTGGTCAATGGAACTACCAATTGCCTCATGCGATGTGGTATACCGATAGTAATCTAACCGCTGATACGTGTGCACCATAATGAAAATATTATCCACACGCACGGCCAGCACCAGGAACGGTATTACCACAATAGCCAACATGGTGGTGGTTATACCCACATAACCCAAGACGGAGCAACGAATAAATAAAGCGAGAGTGTACAGGGAGAGCATTTATTATTTTACTGATCTGAATGATGCCAACTCAGCATGTCAAATATTTCTTGCTAGGATTAGAGCAAATATCTTCGCTAAGTAACAGGTAAAACCCTAACTTCAGTTGTGATTCAATTTATTATGATTTGGATTGTTAACAGGAGTCGTGGATTGCTGCCAGAGAGCAAACTTATGGTGGCGCTGCGCTCTTATGCAAGGTTCTTCTTCCTTATTATTGCGGGCGACTTCTGTTGAGTCAGACTTCATTCGGCAAACCGTGCTATTGCATTACTGGCCATCACAAATAGGCACTGACTGATTGATTTGCGCTAAAATTTAAGAAGCCAATTAAATATTTTTAAAGCTTACATATCATAAATAAAAACGTACCATAATTTTCAACCACATTTTCCAATCCTGTGGCTGTGCTTGGGAACTTGCTACGAATTTTTTGGAAATAGACCAGACTCCAGCGGGGCTGGGAAAGCGGCCACAGTTCCAGAAGTCTCCCTCGTACTTATCTCGTAAGTTTTTCCACGGGCGATGAACTCCGGCATGGCGGCATACTGATCTCCAAGCCGAGGCCTTCTGCTTCCAGGTCTCCGCATCCAAAAATGGATTTGTTTGACTCTAAAAGTCTACAAGCGAATGTTCCTCAGCCGCAGAAAAGTTCTTCGCTCTTGGTCTTTTCGGTGTTTCACAGTGATTCATCATCGCATGCAATTTTATTTAACTATTTTGCCAAATAATAACCAGCGACAACAATAGCATTAAAAAATGACAAAAAAAACAGCTGTTTCGTCCAAAGTGTCAGGTCACACTTTTGCAGCGATAGCAATTAATCGCTATCGGGTGAACCTGCCGGTAAGTCTCGTTGAGAAAACCAAAAGACTTAACCTCTGGTAATTCCGGCCGGCAAATTTGACCGGCCGGTACCTAACCGCAACTTTTGAGAAATTGGGCCTTAGAATGTCAGAGGTTCGGAGTTGACTTTTCTTAAAATTGATGAAAATAATATAAAGTTAATGGTCAAAAGTAGAAATGCAACAGCTGCAAAAACTTGATTTTGTATTTTCGAAAAAAAATAACAAAAGTTTGCTTTTTTAAACATAAAAAATGAAAAAATCTTAAATTTTGAGAGTATTTTCACATTTGACTACTTTGAGTTGAGAGTGCCCAAAAGTACCCCTCTTAATTCACTTACAACATGGCTTATTAATTTATTTGAATATTGCACTATAGGCTGTAGGTATGCGCTTTTGCGCGGTTTTGATTTGGTTTTCAGCAAATCGAGTTGAAGATGTTGTACCTTTTTACCCAGCCTTAAAGTATTTAATTTTTTATGAACTTCCAGATTTCCCGGGAAAAACTTTGTGAACATTTTTTATAAAAATTCGATTAAATATTCATAAAATAATGTGACTGTTTTAGTGACCTTTTAATTACACTAGTTTACAAAAAAAAAAAAAATTTTATGATCCATTTCTACTGAAACTATTTATGTATATGAAACTATTATATAAAAGCGTATAACATTGTATTCAAATCGGTTTAGAATTTTTAATACAATGACCAAAAATATTTCAAAAATATATATTTTTTGCTCAAAAATGCATGAAATTTCATTTTTAATCGCATAGGAAAAATATAAAAAAATCCATAAAAATTATTTTTATTCATTCGATTTAAGAATCGTACTTCTACAAAGATAATAAGGTATTGATGATATAAATCTATGAATAAAAATTGCAGCTGGATCAATTTAAGTGAAGGAACTAATAGTCAAATTTGAGTACTTTAAGTTTAGAAAATTTTTTTTTCTATTTTCTTCGTCTTTTGGTCAATATTATAAGTGGGCGAATACCAAGATCAAAAAAAAAAATTCCAGGACAGAACAAAAGTCGAAAATAATGAAAATATATTCTTAAAAAATCTCAAAAATATCACTTTTTTCAGCACTTAACTGCTCCCAGCTCTCGTATTTATTTATAGATTTTGTTCATCGATATCTTATTTTCTTCGCAAAAGTCCGGTTCTTATGTAGAAAAAATCAAAATAGTTTTTTAGAATTTTTAAATATTTTTCCTAGGCGTTTGGAAACGAAATTTATTGCGTTTTCGAGCAAAAAATCGTTTTTTTTGAAATATTTTTTTATTATTGTATTCAAACTTCTTAATCGATTCGAAAATAGTGCTTTAAGCGATAATTGACCATTCAATTACCTTTCGATTCATATCTTGCTTGACTCCATCTGCCGATTATGAAGTGAGATATGGCTTAAAATGCAAGTGCACCTATCGAAAAAATGATAAAAATTCATATTTAAAAAACGTTGCCATGAAAAATTTTTGTAATCGATTTTTAAGATCACCAATCCAAACTACAATAAAAAATATTTCAGTAGAAAAGGGTCTTTTTGGCTGTCAACTAGTGTTATCAATCATTGAACTTTTTAGCGGGTTGATTTTGTTTATAACATTTGAATACAAAACACGAACAACACCACAAAGAAGGCAGGGTGATCGAATAGCTATTTCATGAACTTCCACAATTCAATCGTCTTTGCCTATCTTCAATGAACTGGCAGAGGCTACCTCATGACGGAAGTGCTATGATCGCTTGGAAATCCCAAAGGCAGACTTGTAGCAAAATCCGACACAGCAGCAATCGTCAAGTCACAATCGTCAAGTCACGGGTCTTTCTGTTGTTAGTAAAATCAATTTTGAAGGCATCAGAGCGATATCTCTGCAACTGAAGAACGAATATATTTCTTTTAAATTTTTTAAATTTATTTTATTTTGTTGATTGTGTAATAAATCTAGAGAAAAGCTAACATTGATGGAAAAATGTGGTCTAATTGACTGAAAATCCTCGATTTGGCGTTCAGGTCAAATTCAAAACGGTTAATATCTCATAACCCATTAGACATATCATGACAATTGTTATATTTTTTTATATATCTTACATATATCTACTTATAAATACTTCTTTGCAAGATTTGGTTCAAATCCAATTACAAGTTTTTATACCCTTGCAAAGGGTATTATAATTTTGCCCAGAAGTTTGCAACGCATAGAAATATTCATTTCCGACCACATAAACTATATATATTCTTGATCAGGGCAACGAGCTGAGTCGATTGAGCTTTGTCCGTCCGTCTGTCTGTCTGTCCGTCTGTCTGTCCGTCTGTTTCTACGCAAACTAGTCTCTCAGTTTTAAAGCTATCGAGCTGAAATTTTGCACAGAGTTTTCTTTTTACTGCTAATACGTCGGAACCGACCGGATCGGATGACTATATCTTATAGCTGCCATAGGAACCGTCAGTCAAAAAATGGGTCTTAGTGAGAAAAACTTGTTTGTTCTTAATGTTAGCGTTCCCAAACACGGTCATTATTAATATTATATGCTTTCAAACAGATTTTCAAACTTTGGTCAAGATCGGATGACCATATCTTATAGCTGTTATAGGACCGATCGGTCGGAAAATGGGTCTTAGTGAAAAAAATTTTTTTGTTTTCAAGTAAATCGTTCTTAAGGTTGGTGACTATTAATATTAAACGCTTTCAAACTAATTTGAAAAATTTGGTCGAAATCAGATGACCATATCTTCAGGTTGCCATTGGACTTATCGGTCGGAAAGTGAGTCTTAGTGAGAAAAACTTTTTTGTTTTTAATTTTATCGTTCTTAAACTTGGTAGAAACGCCAGAGTTTTGGCCAAAAAATTAGAGTTCTGGCCCACAGTGTAGTGTTCGAATTTACCAAATTCTTTTGAACCGGTTCGTTTACGGATTTTGAGTCTTTTAAACAGGACCTTGAACCGTCCCAGAACCCAAAAGCGTAACTCTATTTTTCTTTCCAATTATCTTTAATCAACTCGTTCTCAACAAAATAATTTTTATGTATTTTATCGGTTAATTATTTAGAAAGGACTCAATTCGAAAATCTGGTGTATATTCCCGAAATTTAGGAAAGCTCAAGTTTCGTTACAAGCCGCGCAGATTAAAGTAGATGGTCTTTTCATTCCACATATTGTAGACTACCACGTTTCTGGCACTTTTTTTTAGCTATAGCAGAGAACTGCAAATCGTACTAAAAACGTAGACTCTTGCGTATAGCTTCAAATGCGTCAATGCTTCAATGCGTATTCAGCCAAAAAGTATAAGTTGTACCTCAATAAGCATTTTAATAAAAATTACGTATACGTAATACGTATTACGTTTACTTCTTAGTATAGCGTATATCAGCTATGTTTGTAGGCTAATCACACTGAGCACATCTAACATCCAATATCCTGAGTTTAAATGCTTAATTACCTTACGCTAGGCCAAAAATTTTTAAGCTTTTGTTTTGTCAAAATGTTAAGAGGTTCGGTGTCTAATAGGAACATGCTACGAAGTTCCGCCATGGTAAATATTTCTGAATCAGGACTATTTCGTATACGTCACCAAACATATTTTATATCATCACCAAAGAACTCGCCCATAATCAGACACATTACACCTGAAATCAAACTTACAAAAACAGATAAGCTATGAAGATATCTACACAGTCTGAATTAAGTTGCCAAATTAACATAAGATGACAGAAAATTTAGAAACAAAATAAAATAATAAAATAACGAGAAAGCCAAGCTAACTTCGTCTGTGCCGAAGTTTTTATACCCTTGCAAATGCAAACGTCACCGTTTTTGAACGCTTAAATAACAATCAAAAATTTTTGTAACTAAAACGCATTTTCCGACAGATAAACATCTGATTTCGACCAAATTTCGCGAATCTTTTTAAAAACATCAAATTAACAATCGCCGAGTTTAAGAAAGATAAAATTGAAAACAAAAAGGTTTTTCTCACTAAGACTCATTTTCCGACCGATCGGTCCTATGGCAGCCTTAAGAAATAGTCATCCGATTTTGACCAAATTTTGTGAATATATTTGAAAGCATATACAATTAGTAATCTGTGAGTTTAACGACGCTAGCATAAAAAACAAAACTAATTTCTTATTTCTCATTTTCGACCAATCGGTCCTATGGCAACCATAAGATATAGTCACCCGTTGTCGATCAACTTTTTCAAATTAGTTTGGAAGCGATTAATATTTAGAATCACCGACCTTAAGAACGATTTACTTGAAAACAAAAAAGTTTTTTCACTAAGACCCATTTTCCGACCGATCGGTCCTATGGCAGCTATAAGATATAGTCATCCGATTTTGACCCAAATTTGCAAATCTGTTTGAAAGCATATAATATTAATAATAGCCGAGCTTGAGGACGCTAACAGTGAAAACAAAAAAGTTTTCCTCACTAAGACCCATTTTCCGACCGATGGTTCCTATGACAGCTATAAGATATAGTCATCCGATCCGGTCCGTTCCGACATATTAGCAGTGTGCAGCAAAAAGAAGACTCTGTGCAAAATTTCAGCTCGATAGCTTTAAAACTGAGAGACTAGTTTGCGTAGAAACAGACGGACAGACAGACGGACAGACAGACGGACAGACAGACGGACAGACAGACGGACAGACAGACGGACAGACAGACGGACAGACAGACGGACAGACAGACGGACGGACAAAGCTCAATCGACTCAGCTCGTCGCCCTGATCAAGAATATATATAGTTTATGGGGTCGGAAATGAATATTTCTATGCGTTGCAAACTTCTGGGCAAAATTATAATACCCTTTGCAAGGGTATAAAAAGTCAATAGTAAACGCATTACGTTTTTATATTCGAGGCATATTTGCGTATTTTTGTTCTGTTTAGCTTTTAGCTCGCTTTATTTGACTCTCTTTGATATGAACTTTTAACAATCCCAATCAATTCTACGTTTTTTTAAGCGTCACCTCTGAATTTATTGTAAATTGAGCTTAAAGTTGCTTAAAATGCATGTTTTTACCCTTTTTATGAGCGTGTATTAGGAGAACATACATAAATGATGCAAACTTTTATGGAATCATCGAATACTATCATTTCTAAGCTTCAAAAAAAAGTATCCCAAACAATTCTACGATTTTTTTAAGCGAACATATTTCATTATAAATGCATGATTTTGAATTAAGCTCATTTTCTACTGCCCAAAGCTATGCAATTAAAAAAACTGTACAGAAGACTATCTATTTGTATTGCATTTCTTATGAAAATGTTGAACCACATCCATTGCACGCTTATGGGCAGTGCAAAATGTTAACATTTCGAACTCATATACTCAAAATGGAATATCTTCGCTAAAAAAAATTGTAGGTTTACCATAAAAAGGGCCCAAGTAGGCATTGTGAGCTATTTTAAGCTCAAATTACCAAACATGCAGACGTGATGGATAAATTCAAGAACATAATCGTGTTCAGCACACGAAAATCATCTAGAAATACCACCATCACTTTAATGAACTAAAAAATGTTTACATTCATTTACCCTGTGTAATCCAAGTCGAATTTTGAAAACTTTTACAACTTTTTCGACTTTTAATTTAAAAAAAAACTGTGAGTAAATGAGTAAATCTTTCACAAAAGTCCATATAAAGCTGTACTTTCTCTTATGAGTTTCTCATAAGACTTGCGTCGATAATGTAATATTAAATCTGAGAAGCTCAAAAAAGGTTCTGGATATATGTGAAATAGCCTATCCGATACTACGTTTTATACACACACAATTTATTGTGCTAAGTGCGCTATAAAGTATGCTATGCTTTTGAAAATAAATAATTGAGAACAACACAATTGTACTATAGGAAATTTTACCAAAAACTAAGGAAGGAAAAGTTTTTTGCTTTAAATGTACCGTTGGGTTATACACACCGTTGGGCTATATTTCGGAAAAGGTGGGCGAGGTAGCACTTTACCCCGTCTTAAAAAAAATTATGAAAAAAAAAAATTGTTTTTTCTTGCTGTTTTAAATGAAATTGTTAAATTATTGACGCGTAAGCAGAAACATAGTTTCCACCCGCTAACTTAATGAAATTATCGGTTTCCAGAAACGACGAGTTGAATTTCTATTCTGTTCTTACAGTTCTCTCTAACTGCACAATATTGCTCTTCGGTGAGTCCCTGATCCAAAATTAATACCAAGGCATCTTCGGCGGTAGACCGCAAAAGGGTTCTTGATTGACATTATATTTCGGATAATTTTTGCCTTTTCCGGAATTATAGAAAGTAATTTAAGAACTGCTGCAAAGGACAGCTTGTGCTTGCTGCTTGTACCAATAATCGCACGTTATCTCCCTCAGATATAGATAAATCATCAGCTTGTTTCCTACGACCTCTAATACACTTAAGCGTAAATGGCAATCGGGGACGAAACACTGGGTCTGGGTGGTTATCAATGGCTATGAATTGATTTGGCTAAAGCCAGTTAGGATGTCTACGTTCAAATTGTTGCATTATTCGGTTACATTTCCGGCACTTCATCGCCAGATTTGCACAAAATATCCTTCTTTTTTTTCTTTTAAATATGTTTCAGATACATCTGAATGACTTTGGCTTAATCCCTCTCTAAAGCAATCAAAAATAACATCTTCTTTGGGAGATCGATTCGTCGCATTTTTCACTTAGCAAGCAAGTAGGTACTGTAGAAAATTAGGTAAAAAAAAAGTAAAAAGTCCGCAAATTTGCAGATTGAGACAAAATGAAACGGAAGCGGAATTAATGGCTCTACAAGGTACAAAAAGTCACAGCTCTAACAAAATTTAACGAAATTTGGTAGGGCTTTGCAAAGTTGAATTTTCTTCACAAATTTTTTTTGTGAGATGCCTAACGAACAGCCTCAACTACAAAGACACCTCGATTAATTTCTACAGATCAAAGGTACTTACACACAGTACATACCACAATGATTAGATTCCATCAAAAATAATTGGCAATTGCAAATCGCAGCAGAAAAAACACACACTTAACATTGAACTGTCACTCGTTATCATAACCTAAGTTTAGCAGCTGCTCAGTTAACAGGACTCTGTTAAATCAAAAAGGCATGGTAAGTAACATTGTGAACTAATGAGAAACAAAATTTTAAGTTTGGAACACTTTTGGAAAAGTGGTTACTGACAAATAAATGACAAAATTTTCAATAGTGAATTGGCGTAATACAAGATTATGTTGTAGGTACGTACCTATACTGGTCCGACAACATGAATGTTCAAAGTGGATTATGTACGAAGCTGCCATAACTTACTATCAATGTCTTCGATCAAATATATACATTATTATTAAAAGAAATAAAGTTTGCATACTTTGAAATCAGGGCTTAATACCGGAACCGGTACCGGAACCGTTAATCGAAATAAACCGATTCAAATCAAGTACCGGAACCGATCAAAATTTTTTCTTGAGAACCGAAACCCGTTATTAATGGAACCGATAGCACCGGAACGAAACCGAAACGTTGGTACCGGTACAGTTTCGGTTTTTTTTTACCTTTGCAGAGAGCATCGTAGATTTGGTCACAAGTTGGAGCTCTACATACAAGATGCTAAAATATTTGCTGGCGGAAGACATCTTCAACATTTGCTGCAGTTTTGCGGCTGCAGATAATAACTTTCTTCGCGAAATTGTACGCATTCTAGAACCAGCGGAGGTGGCCACAACTAAACTTCAACCGAAAATATTGTTTTAGGTGATTTTTATTTCGTTTGGATACACTGGATCTCTAGCAAAACAGTTTCTGGATTCCATTAAGACTTTTCTCGCACTTTAGCGTGGTCAGAATCCTCCACAAAGTTCCCTGAATTGTACGAGATTTCAAAAGTCGTGCTTTCTGTTCCAGCTACGCAGGTTCTCTGGCGATCAATTTATAAAGAATCCGCTAAGAAGTTGTATGGACTCAACCACATTGAATGCAGTTATGTTACCGCGAGCAAATCACAAGAATGCTATATTAGTTACATAAGACGTGGACGTACCGGTACGTACCGGTATACCGAAATAAAAATCTGGGTACCGTACTGAAACCGAAAACCGAAATAGAACCTTTAACCGAAACATTCATTTCGGGACGTACCAGAGCCGGAACCGGAACCGAAATTCATTTCGGGATTAAGCCCTGTCTGAAATGCATTAATCATGATAAATTTGATATGTATAAACGAAGTATGAGTTTCTCAATTATCATTTGAATTGAAGGCAGGCATAGAATTCCTGAAGTTCCTTCGAGCCGGATATTTTGACAACAATGTTTAGTACGGGGGAAAGTGAAGAATCCCCAAAGAAAAATGCCTTTGTCTTTACGTCATCTGAATTGAAGGTAGGCGTAGGCGAAGTGTCCCAAAAGGTCGTAAGAGCCAGATATTCTGAATTTCTGATATTGCAGGGGTCGATACAGGCACCTTTATTCATTTTCACTTCTTTAAGAGTTAGTTTAACATAGTCTTATACTACACCTAACTGGTTTATATCCTTTCCTAATTAAACATTGAAAACCTCGTCGTTAAAATGAACAGAACGGAAACGTATTCTTTTGTGGTTTTCGTTTTGGTTCAGCATTTTCATAAAAACACTGGTTCAGATATATAAACTAAAATAAAAATACTGGGCTATACAGCCCCAAAAGGCCAGGCCGAGCTTCTCTCAATCTCTTAATATATAATAAAGATTTAAAAAAAAAAGATAAATCTGCGGTTTGAACTTAGACCTCCCTCTTTCGGTCATTGGGTTTGATTTTGCCATTTTGAAGAAAACTTAAATTTCACATAAGGGTTGCCTCTGAAGTCCCCACTTTCCGACCTTAGAGGAATGAAAATATATTTTTCTTTTTAACAACTGAATTTTATCTGAAACTGAAACTCACAATCTTTCCAATTTTTAAGTTTCGTTTTCCAAGAACTTATAGAAATAGCCCTAAAGACAAATTTTGTGGACAACCAGAGGGGCTATGTTGAGGTATATTTGGCTAAAATTCAACTCTGACCCCCAAAACATAGGAACACTGGAAATATAAACCGAATTTTAGGTATACCGGAGAATTTTTCGCAAGATTTTTACCCCTTTAGGTGTGTAAATTTCGAAAATTGCGTTCTATGGCCCACTTCATCTTTTCGTCTGTCCAGCACTTACCGTCCAACCTGTGCGTAAATTGCCAATCAGTCAGTCTGAAGAAATTTATTTAAAATCGCATTTAAATTGCTTAAATGTGTACAGAAATCCTTTAAAGAAATAGAGTCCTCTTTTGTTCTAAAGATTGACCCAAATGAAACCGCAATTTTCTAACATTTACAATTTTGTTGCATTTGTTTTATTCCATTTTACGGCTTACGGGAAATTTATGAAGGGAAAAATGGCTTAAAAATATGCAAAAACGTTTCCAACGTGGGGAGGTGTGTGTGGATCTCCTCCTTCTCCTCCGCCTCGTTGCACATTCACTAACTGCGACTAGTAGTAGGGATTACAACAAAAACAATAAGAGAGTTGCCAGACGCCTCTCTAGATCTCTAACTGGTCTGCGCCGTTGCTGGTTTTGTGGGCGGCGACGGCGTTGTGGGTGTATCAGTGGGTTCTGGTAACTCCTTCTCCTTGTTCCAACTCTTGAGACCCTCGGGCAGTGTGGTGTCCTCTTCAAAGGAACCCGTACCCTCAACAAACTCCTCGTAGGTAGACTTCTCCTTGAACGGTCGCGGTCCCAGCAGTTCAATCATGTCGTCACGATTCAGCACTTCGTTCTTCAGCAGGCGTTCCGCCACACGACGCACATCCTCTTTGTGCTCGGTCAGCAGCTTTGTGGTGGACTCATGCGCACATTTGATAATCAGTCGCACCTCGCTGTCAATTAGCTGTGCGGTGTCCTCCGAGTAGGGCTTGCTAAACACCGGATCACCGCCCTGGCCCACATCGAAGCTGACCTGACCCACTTTCTCGTTCATGCCGAACCGCACCACCTGGGAGTAGGCAATGTCGGTGATCTTCTTGAGATCATCTTGGGCCCCGGTGGTGATGCGATTAAAGAAGAGCTCCTCGGCCACACGACCACCCAAAGTCATGCACATGCGATCAAAGAGTTGCTCCGTTGAGAGCAGATAATTATCCTTGGGCAAATACTGTGCATAGCCCAGACCCTTGCCTCGCGGTATGATGGATACTTTAAGCAGGGGATCTGCATGTTCGAGGAACCAGCCGGCCACAGCATGGCCAGCCTCATGATGGGCCACCGTGCGCTTCTCCTCCGGTGCCAGGACATTGGTCTTCTTCTCCATGCCCGCAATCACACGCTCAATGGCCTGCTCGAAATGCTTAAGCACAATAGAGTCCTTGGAGTCACGGGCCGCAATCAAAGCAGCCTCATTACACACATTGGCAATGTCGGCGCCAGTAAATCCGGGCGTGAGGGCAGCCATCTTGCGGGACAAGTCGTTCTTATCGAGTTCCGTCTTCAGCGCACCCAAATGTACCTTAAAGATGCTGGCTCTGCCCTTGATATCCGGAGCGGGCACATAGATTTGACGATCAAAGCGACCGGGACGCATCAAAGCCTTGTCCAATATATCCACACGATTGGTGGCAGCCAAAACCACCACATTGGTGGTGGTATTGAAGCCATCCATCTCGACAAGCAGCTGATTTAAGGTATTCTCCTGCTCCGAATGACCGCCAAAGGTTTTGCCACCACGTTTACGGCCCACAGCATCGATTTCATCGATAAAGAGAATGCAAGGAGCATGCTTCCGGGCCATGGAAAACATGTCACGAACACGAGACGGACCCACACCCACAAACATTTCAAGAAACTCGGAACCAGAAACGGTGATGAAAGGCACATTAGCCTCGCCAGCGGTTGCCTTGGCCAGCAGAGTTTTACCCGTGCCAGGTGGGCCCGTCAACATGGCTCCCTTGGGTATTTTGGCACCCAAGTCGATATACTGTTGTGGATTCTTTAGAAAGTTGACAAACTCCATAATCTCAATTTTGGCCTCTTCGCAGCCGGCCACATCCCTGAAAGATAGAAGGATGGCTTACTGTTTGCCAGATTAAACGGTTTTGATTAAAACTCACTTGAAGCGAACACCAATCTCTGTGGGATTGGTCAGCTTGGCAGTGGACTGCATAACGCCGCCGAATAGTCCACCGCCCTTGCGGCCACGTCCACCACCCATCATATCGGCTGATTTTCGCATCATATACACCAGAAAACCAATAATCAGCAGCGTGGGCAACAATCCAGTCAAACTGGAAGCCTCCACCTCATTGCGATAGATCACGGGAATAAAATTAATCGATTCTGTGCCCATTTCCGTTTGTGCCGTCTCCAAGTTTCGCTCAAAGCTATCCACGCTGCCAATGTTGAACCACAGCACTCCACTACCCTGGCCACTGCTCTGCTGAAGACGCACACGCACCCATTTCTTGTTGACCACTTCCAGTTTCTCCACCATGCCCTTGGAAAGGTAACTGAACGAGAAGAAAACCCAAAAAATAAATTTTATATAATCTTCGGCCTGGTTAAACAATGTCACCTGTTGACAAACTCCTTCCATGAGATCTCCTTATAGCCCATTTCAAAGAAAGCAAAGGAACCCACTAGAACCACTGCTCCAATGGCTCCCAAAAGTATCCAACGTTCGCGATCCCCGCCAGTGCCTTCGCCCAGGGGACGACCACCAGGCTGATTGGCACCACGGTTAGGTCCTCGCGTGCTATTGCTAAACATGCCAAAATTCCAATCCGATTTTGATTCAGAGGCGGCCGAACTCTGCGATTTTGGTGT
This sequence comes from Lordiphosa magnipectinata, assembly GCA_037044535.1. Lineage (NCBI taxonomy): Eukaryota > Metazoa > Arthropoda > Insecta > Diptera > Drosophilidae > Lordiphosa > Lordiphosa magnipectinata. The sequence goes on from JBAMBO010000481.1 coordinate 364,231, forward strand.
CGTCTTCGAAGGAGTTGTTTCTGTTTTCGGTTTGCTGGAGCTGGGTGGCTTGCTTTCCTTGGCGGGAGCTCCTTTCTTGCCACCAGCCTCAAAGTATTTTTCGAAACCCTTTGGCGGTTTTTTGCAGAATAACTGCATTTGTTGCACAATGTATCGCAGCAGGGGCGACATTTCCACTGAAAGCATGCTAACGCCGGCTTCACGCTGCACCTAAGTGTAAAAAATGTAGATTTTAAATCTGTTTTAGGAAATGCCCCCAAGCTTGTTGTGCTCACCTTATTGTTGAGCGGTCCGTTCATATAGCTGCGTCTAATCAGGCTATTCAGCGCCTTGGCCGAGCCAAAAAGCCGGAAAGCCATGGCAACTTTGCTTTTCGTTTGCTCTGCTGAGGCTCCCCCCTTTAGGTTATTTAACAATGAGTGGGCTGATTTTTGGTGGCCCGCCTCTGCTAGCTTGGGGCTACACGCCAGGGATTTCTACTTACACTACGTCAATTTTGTACAAACTATTGAGTTATATCGTACTGCCGAAAGTTGCCGCCTCATACAGCAGTATGTCGTTCTTTAAGTACAATAAAAGTTAGTATAAAAAAAGTATTACTCTTAACACACATTACGCGTAGAGGTGCGCGATTGTGAAATTATTCTGTTCGTAACGAGGGACTAGAGTTGTCACCATTTATCAATTTATCGAACTATCGAAATCTAGAGATGCGTGCGTGATGTAAGTAGAAACTAGTGAATATAGCAAACTGCGGTGAGAAGGTTGACTTAAGAT